>JAOWCC010000577.1:146708109-147022402 GCA_030867875.1 Actinernus sp. WN-2022 | reverse complement strand
CATGCATTAGCCCTGTCTTAGAGCTATAAGGCCATAATATAATTATTATGTCATTAAGCTTTAACGCCAATATATATCCAGGAAGGGTGGGGGAAATATATATATACAGGATCGGGTGGACGGGTTGTGCACCAAGCCCTGGGTATGGGCGGTGTCACCTACGCTCCTTAACCAGCATTTTTACTGATTTCCAGGAGCCTGGGAGCTAGTCTGAAATGTCTGATCAATCCAGTGTGATGGTGACCACCTTTTGGAAAATCAAGTTAGATAATGCTTGCAAATCTGCCAATCGAGGACTGGACATCTGTATCAGGTACAAACAATTAATGTACGGGCCAGGTAATAGGCGGTATATAAAATATCATCATTTGTGGCCAATATCTAACCAGATTTTCCAAAAGGTGGTCTCATTCTCATTAATAATTATTTCTGGGACACTGCTTAACTTATGTACATGTACATGCCATTAGAGCACATGCAATCTGACAGGACGTCTGCCATTAATTAGAGCCATATGCATGCATTAGCCCTGTCTTAGAGCTATAAGGCCATAATATAATTATTATGTCATTAAGCTTTAACGCCAATATATATCCAGGAAGGGTGGGGGAAATATATATATACAGGATCGGGTGGACGGGTTGTGCACCAAGCCCTGGGTATGGGCGGTGTCACCTACGCTCCTTAACCAGCATTTTTACTGATTTCCAGGAGCCTGGGAGCTAGTCTGAAATGTCTGATCAATCCAGTGTGATGGTGACCACCTTTTGGAAAATCAAGTTAGATAATGCTTGCAAATCTGCCAATCGAGGACTGGACATCTGTATCAGGTACAAACAATTAATGTACGGGCCAGGTAATAGGCGGTATATAAAATATCATCATTTGTGGCCAATATCTAACCAGATTTTCCAAAAGGTGGTCTCATTCTCATTAATAATTATTTCTGGGACACTGCTTAACTTATGTACATGTACATGCCATTAGAGCACATGCAATCTGACAGGACGTCTGCCATTAATTAGAGCCATATGCATGCATTAGCCCTGTCTTAGAGCTATAAGGCCATAATATAATTATTATGTCATTAAGCTTTAACGCCAATATATATCCAGGAAGGGTGGGGGAAATATATATATACAGGATCGGGTGGACGGGTTGTGCACCAAGCCCTGGGTATGGGCGGTGTCACCTACGCTCCTTAACCAGCATTTTTACTGATTTCCAGGAGCCTGGGAGCTAGTCTGAAATGTCTGATCAATCCAGTGTGATGGTGACCACCTTTTGGAAAATCAAGTTAGATAATGCTTGCAAATCTGCCAATCGAGGACTGGACATCTGTATCAGGTACAAACAATTAATGTACGGGCCAGGTAATAGGCGGTATATAAAATATCATCATTTGTGGCCAATATCTAACCAGATTTTCCAAAAGGTGGTCTCATTCTCATTAATAATTATTTCTGGGACACTGCTTAACTTATGTACATGTACATGCCATTAGAGCACATGCAATCTGACAGGACGTCTGCCATTAATTAGAGCCATATGCATGCATTAGCCCTGTCTTAGAGCTATAAGGCCATAATATAATTATTATGTCATTAAGCTTTAACGCCAATATATATCCAGGAAGGGTGGGGGAAATATATATATACAGGATCGGGTGGACGGGTTGTGCACCAAGCCCTGGGTATGGGCGGTGTCACCTACGCTCCTTAACCAGCATTTTTACTGATTTCCAGGAGCCTGGGAGCTAGTCTGAAATGTCTGATCAATCCAGTGTGATGGTGACCACCTTTTGGAAAATCAAGTTAGATAATGCTTGCAAATCTGCCAATCGAGGACTGGACATCTGTATCAGGTACAAACAATTAATGTACGGGCCAGGTAATAGGCGGTATATAAAATATCATCATTTGTGGCCAATATCTAACCAGATTTTCCAAAAGGTGGTCTCATTCTCATTAATAATTATTTCTGGGACACTGCTTAACTTATGTACATGTACATGCCATTAGAGCACATGCAATCTGACAGGACGTCTGCCATTAATTAGAGCCATATGCATGCATTAGCCCTGTCTTAGAGCTATAAGGCCATAATATAATTATTATGTCATTAAGCTTTAACGCCAATATATATCCAGGAAGGGTGGGGGAAATATATATATACAGGATCGGGTGGACGGGTTGTGCACCAAGCCCTGGGTATGGGCGGTGTCACCTACGCTCCTTAACCAGCATTTTTACTGATTTCCAGGAGCCTGGGAGCTAGTCTGAAATGTCTGATCAATCCAGTGTGATGGTGACCACCTTTTGGAAAATCAAGTTAGATAATGCTTGCAAATCTGCCAATCGAGGACTGGACATCTGTATCAGGTACAAACAATTAATGTACGGGCCAGGTAATAGGCGGTATATAAAATATCATCATTTGTGGCCAATATCTAACCAGATTTTCCAAAAGGTGGTCTCATTCTCATTAATAATTATTTCTGGGACACTGCTTAACTTATGTACATGTACATGCCATTAGAGCACATGCAATCTGACAGGACGTCTGCCATTAATTAGAGCCATATGCATGCATTAGCCCTGTCTTAGAGCTATAAGGCCATAATATAATTATTATGTCATTAAGCTTTAACGCCAATATATATCCAGGAAGGGTGGGGGAAATATATATATACAGGATCGGGTGGACGGGTTGTGCACCAAGCCCTGGGTATGGGCGGTGTCACCTACGCTCCTTAACCAGCATTTTTACTGATTTCCAGGAGCCTGGGAGCTAGTCTGAAATGTCTGATCAATCCAGTGTGATGGTGACCACCTTTTGGAAAATCAAGTTAGATAATGCTTGCAAATCTGCCAATCGAGGACTGGACATCTGTATCAGGTACAAACAATTAATGTACGGGCCAGGTAATAGGCGGTATATAAAATATCATCATTGTGGCCAATATCTAACCAGATTTTCCAAAAGGTGGTCTCATTCTCATTAATAATTATTTCTGGGACACTGCTTAACTTATGTACATGTACATGCCATTAGAGCACATGCAATCTGACAGGACGTCTGCCATTAATTAGAGCCATATGCATGCATTAGCCCTGTCTTAGAGCTATAAGGCCATAATATAATTATTATGTCATTAAGCTTTAACGCCAATATATATCCAGGAAGGGTGGGGGAAATATATATATACAGGATCGGGTGGACGGGTTGTGCACCAAGCCCTGGGTATGGGCGGTGTCACCTACGCTCCTTAACCAGCATTTTTACTGATTTCCAGGAGCCTGGGAGCTAGTCTGAAATGTCTGATCAATCCAGTGTGATGGTGACCACCTTTTGGAAAATCAAGTTAGATAATGCTTGCAAATCTGCCAATCGAGGACTGGACATCTGTATCAGGTACAAACAATTAATGTACGGGCCAGGTAATAGGCGGTATATAAAATATCATCATTTGTGGCCAATATCTAACCAGATTTTCCAAAAGGTGGTCTCATTCTCATTAATAATTATTTCTGGGACACTGCTTAACTTATGTACATGTACATGCCATTAGAGCACATGCAATCTGACAGGACGTCTGCCATTAATTAGAGCCATATGCATGCATTAGCCCTGTCTTAGAGCTATAAGGCCATAATATAATTATTATGTCATTAAGCTTTAACGCCAATATATATCCAGGAAGGGTGGGGGAAATATATATATACAGGATCGGGTGGACGGGTTGTGCACCAAGCCCTGGGTATGGGCGGTGTCACCTACGCTCCTTAACCAGCATTTTTACTGATTTCCAGGAGCCTGGGAGCTAGTCTGAAATGTCTGATCAATCCAGTGTGATGGTGACCACCTTTTGGAAAATCAAGTTAGATAATGCTTGCAAATCTGCCAATCGAGGACTGGACATCTGTATCAGGTACAAACAATTAATGTACGGGCCAGGTAATAGGCGGTATATAAAATATCATCATTTGTGGCCAATATCTAACCAGATTTTCCAAAAGGTGGTCTCATTCTCATTAATAATTATTTCTGGGACACTGCTTAACTTATGTACATGTACATGCCATTAGAGCACATGCAATCTGACAGGACGTCTGCCATTAATTAGAGCCATATGCATGCATTAGCCCTGTCTTAGAGCTATAAGGCCATAATATAATTATTATGTCATTAAGCTTTAACGCCAATATATATCCAGGAAGGGTGGGGGAAATATATATATACAGGATCGGGTGGACGGGTTGTGCACCAAGCCCTGGGTATGGGCGGTGTCACCTACGCTCCTTAACCAGCATTTTTACTGATTTCCAGGAGCCTGGGAGCTAGTCTGAAATGTCTGATCAATCCAGTGTGATGGTGACCACCTTTTGGAAAATCAAGTTAGATAATGCTTGCAAATCTGCCAATCGAGGACTGGACATCTGTATCAGGTACAAACAATTAATGTACGGGCCAGGTAATAGGCGGTATATAAAATATCATCATTTGTGGCCAATATCTAACCAGATTTTCCAAAAGGTGGTCTCATTCTCATTAATAATTATTTCTGGGACACTGCTTAACTTATGTACATGTACATGCCATTAGAGCACATGCAATCTGACAGGACGTCTGCCATTAATTAGAGCCATATGCATGCATTAGCCCTGTCTTAGAGCTATAAGGCCATAATATAATTATTATGTCATTAAGCTTTAACGCCAATATATATCCAGGAAGGGTGGGGGAAATATATATATACAGGATCGGGTGGACGGGTTGTGCACCAAGCCCTGGGTATGGGCGGTGTCACCTACGCTCCTTAACCAGCATTTTTACTGATTTCCAGGAGCCTGGGAGCTAGTCTGAAATGTCTGATCAATCCAGTGTGATGGTGACCACCTTTTGGAAAATCAAGTTAGATAATGCTTGCAAATCTGCCAATCGAGGACTGGACATCTGTATCAGGTACAAACAATTAATGTACGGGCCAGGTAATAGGCGGTATATAAAATATCATCATTTGTGGCCAATATCTAACCAGATTTTCCAAAAGGTGGTCTCATTCTCATTAATAATTATTTCTGGGACACTGCTTAACTTATGTACATGTACATGCCATTAGAGCACATGCAATCTGACAGGACGTCTGCCATTAATTAGAGCCATATGCATGCATTAGCCCTGTCTTAGAGCTATAAGGCCATAATATAATTATTATGTCATTAAGCTTTAACGCCAATATATATCCAGGAAGGGTGGGGGAAATATATATATACAGGATCGGGTGGACGGGTTGTGCACCAAGCCCTGGGTATGGGCGGTGTCACCTACGCTCCTTAACCAGCATTTTTACTGATTTCCAGGAGCCTGGGAGCTAGTCTGAAATGTCTGATCAATCCAGTGTGATGGTGACCACCTTTTGGAAAATCAAGTTAGATAATGCTTGCAAATCTGCCAATCGAGGACTGGACATCTGTATCAGGTACAAACAATTAATGTACGGGCCAGGTAATAGGCGGTATATAAAATATCATCATTTGTGGCCAATATCTAACCAGATTTTCCAAAAGGTGGTCTCATTCTCATTAATAATTATTTCTGGGACACTGCTTAACTTATGTACATGTACATGCCATTAGAGCACATGCAATCTGACAGGACGTCTGCCATTAATTAGAGCCATATGCATGCATTAGCCCTGTCTTAGAGCTATAAGGCCATAATATAATTATTATGTCATTAAGCTTTAACGCCAATATATATCCAGGAAGGGTGGGGGAAATATATATATACAGGATCGGGTGGACGGGTTGTGCACCAAGCCCTGGGTATGGGCGGTGTCACCTACGCTCCTTAACCAGCATTTTTACTGATTTCCAGGAGCCTGGGAGCTAGTCTGAAATGTCTGATCAATCCAGTGTGATGGTGACCACCTTTTGGAAAATCAAGTTAGATAATGCTTGCAAATCTGCCAATCGAGGACTGGACATCTGTATCAGGTACAAACAATTAATGTACGGGCCAGGTAATAGGCGGTATATAAAATATCATCATTTGTGGCCAATATCTAACCAGATTTTCCAAAAGGTGGTCTCATTCTCATTAATAATTATTTCTGGGACACTGCTTAACTTATGTACATGTACATGCCATTAGAGCACATGCAATCTGACAGGACGTCTGCCATTAATTAGAGCCATATGCATGCATTAGCCCTGTCTTAGAGCTATAAGGCCATAATATAATTATTATGTCATTAAGCTTTAACGCCAATATATATCCAGGAAGGGTGGGGGAAATATATATATACAGGATCGGGTGGACGGGTTGTGCACCAAGCCCTGGGTATGGGCGGTGTCACCTACGCTCCTTAACCAGCATTTTTACTGATTTCCAGGAGCCTGGGAGCTAGTCTGAAATGTCTGATCAATCCAGTGTGATGGTGACCACCTTTTGGAAAATCAAGTTAGATAATGCTTGCAAATCTGCCAATCGAGGACTGGACATCTGTATCAGGTACAAACAATTAATGTACGGGCCAGGTAATAGGCGGTATATAAAATATCATCATTTGTGGCCAATATCTAACCAGATTTTCCAAAAGGTGGTCTCATTCTCATTAATAATTATTTCTGGGACACTGCTTAACTTATGTACATGTACATGCCATTAGAGCACATGCAATCTGACAGGACGTCTGCCATTAATTAGAGCCATATGCATGCATTAGCCCTGTCTTAGAGCTATAAGGCCATAATATAATTATTATGTCATTAAGCTTTAACGCCAATATATATCCAGGAAGGGTGGGGGAAATATATATATACAGGATCGGGTGGACGGGTTGTGCACCAAGCCCTGGGTATGGGCGGTGTCACCTACGCTCCTTAACCAGCATTTTTACTGATTTCCAGGAGCCTGGGAGCTAGTCTGAAATGTCTGATCAATCCAGTGTGATGGTGACCACCTTTTGGAAAATCAAGTTAGATAATGCTTGCAAATCTGCCAATCGAGGACTGGACATCTGTATCAGGTACAAACAATTAATGTACGGGCCAGGTAATAGGCGGTATATAAAATATCATCATTTGTGGCCAATATCTAACCAGATTTTCCAAAAGGTGGTCTCATTCTCATTAATAATTATTTCTGGGACACTGCTTAACTTATGTACATGTACATGCCATTAGAGCACATGCAATCTGACAGGACGTCTGCCATTAATTAGAGCCATATGCATGCATTAGCCCTGTCTTAGAGCTATAAGGCCATAATATAATTATTATGTCATTAAGCTTTAACGCCAATATATATCCAGGAAGGGTGGGGGAAATATATATATACAGGATCGGGTGGACGGGTTGTGCACCAAGCCCTGGGTATGGGCGGTGTCACCTACGCTCCTTAACCAGCATTTTTACTGATTTCCAGGAGCCTGGGAGCTAGTCTGAAATGTCTGATCAATCCAGTGTGATGGTGACCACCTTTTGGAAAATCAAGTTAGATAATGCTTGCAAATCTGCCAATCGAGGACTGGACATCTGTATCAGGTACAAACAATTAATGTACGGGCCAGGTAATAGGCGGTATATAAAATATCATCATTTGTGGCCAATATCTAACCAGATTTTCCAAAAGGTGGTCTCATTCTCATTAATAATTATTTCTGGGACACTGCTTAACTTATGTACATGTACATGCCATTAGAGCACATGCAATCTGACAGGACGTCTGCCATTAATTAGAGCCATATGCATGCATTAGCCCTGTCTTAGAGCTATAAGGCCATAATATAATTATTATGTCATTAAGCTTTAACGCCAATATATATCCAGGAAGGGTGGGGGAAATATATATATACAGGATCGGGTGGACGGGTTGTGCACCAAGCCCTGGGTATGGGCGGTGTCACCTACGCTCCTTAACCAGCATTTTTACTGATTTCCAGGAGCCTGGGAGCTAGTCTGAAATGTCTGATCAATCCAGTGTGATGGTGACCACCTTTTGGAAAATCAAGTTAGATAATGCTTGCAAATCTGCCAATCGAGGACTGGACATCTGTATCAGGTACAAACAATTAATGTACGGGCCAGGTAATAGGCGGTATATAAAATATCATCATTTGTGGCCAATATCTAACCAGATTTTCCAAAAGGTGGTCTCATTCTCATTAATAATTATTTCTGGGACACTGCTTAACTTATGTACATGTACATGCCATTAGAGCACATGCAATCTGACAGGACGTCTGCCATTAATTAGAGCCATATGCATGCATTAGCCCTGTCTTAGAGCTATAAGGCCATAATATAATTATTATGTCATTAAGCTTTAACGCCAATATATATCCAGGAAGGGTGGGGGAAATATATATATACAGGATCGGGTGGACGGGTTGTGCACCAAGCCCTGGGTATGGGCGGTGTCACCTACGCTCCTTAACCAGCATTTTTACTGATTTCCAGGAGCCTGGGAGCTAGTCTGAAATGTCTGATCAATCCAGTGTGATGGTGACCACCTTTTGGAAAATCAAGTTAGATAATGCTTGCAAATCTGCCAATCGAGGACTGGACATCTGTATCAGGTACAAACAATTAATGTACGGGCCAGGTAATAGGCGGTATATAAAATATCATCATTTGTGGCCAATATCTAACCAGATTTTCCAAAAGGTGGTCTCATTCTCATTAATAATTATTTCTGGGACACTGCTTAACTTATGTACATGTACATGCCATTAGAGCACATGCAATCTGACAGGACGTCTGCCATTAATTAGAGCCATATGCATGCATTAGCCCTGTCTTAGAGCTATAAGGCCATAATATAATTATTATGTCATTAAGCTTTAACGCCAATATATATCCAGGAAGGGTGGGGGAAATATATATATACAGGATCGGGTGGACGGGTTGTGCACCAAGCCCTGGGTATGGGCGGTGTCACCTACGCTCCTTAACCAGCATTTTTACTGATTTCCAGGAGCCTGGGAGCTAGTCTGAAATGTCTGATCAATCCAGTGTGATGGTGACCACCTTTTGGAAAATCAAGTTAGATATCTAAAGTGGTACTGTCGCAGTCCTTTCAATGGAGAACTTTGAACAAAAATAGCTGGTTTTATTGAAATTTCCGTATCTAAGAACCAATTGACAATTTTACTAGCATTTTGCATTGCATTTGACAGCGAGCGAAGTTTGTTTTGAATATTGCACGCATTTCAATCAAACCAATTCAAAATTGGCAGGCTGTCACACGTCGACTCCTATTGGTCGGGTTACAAGTTAACGGAAATCGTGTGCGTGGTGGGCGTAATTCAGAAACCATAGGCTTTCGTGCAGGCGGTCTTTCAGATCTGCTTGTTCTCCCCCACCCCCCTCCCCCCTCCATTTGTCATTCGATCCCAGGGCCGGGTTGTTCAAAGCCCGATTAGTGTTAATCCTGGATTAACTCTGCACAGAACCTATTGGTTGTCATGGAAATTAACCCTGGATTAGCACTAATCGGGATTTGAACAACCGGGCCCAGGTCTCAATCACGCTCGGCCAATATGGCGGCCGCTTCGATGATCCGTTTGCTGCGCGAAAAAACACCCTCCACCGCCTGCAAGCAGGCTATTGTTATACAGTATTGTGCAAAAGTCATGCAAACGTATTTCGACGAATTTCGCTCTTTGTTCTTACGAATGTCGCCAAAATTTCGTCGAAATTTCGGGTAACTTTTCATTCGAAATTTCGACGAAGAATCGATCAGATACGCGAAAATTTTAATGCCAAGGCGAAATATCGCCAACCTGCGAGCGACATTTCGACGATATTTCGTTTATTGTCAAACGAAAATTCGGACCAGGTTATCGAAATATCGTGATCCGAAATATCGTGATCCGAAATTTCGCAAGCGTACGTGTCAATTGCACAGTTTTGTATTTTAACCTTTCTTTCACCAGGATTAACGCGTGACAAATTCGAATTCATGACAAACAGTTTTACAAACGTACAGTAAGATGGTTTTGGTAAATACTCTGCGTACCAGAGGCGTCAAAAAGTCAAGATTCTTGTATAATAAAAGTCCCCGTCAATCGTGAACTGTCAGCAGACGCGTGTCTCATTTCTGACACAAATACCGCGTGAGCGTAATTAATTTCCATTTACGCGAACTGACTGATCTGATCCGATGCATTAAAGCTCTTTTAATTCAAAAGGAATTGCACTTTCCCAGTAGAAGTTTTCTGGTAAGAGTATAGAAGTTTTTGCACGTCTTTCAATATGACAAACGTTGCTTCAAAACTCTGTTGATGTTCAGTAAAATATCAGACTGACACGTTCACGCCTGACTGATTGCACGTGGGAATTCAGAAGAGTTGAGATTTGAGATTTTAATACGCAAACATTTACAATGATTTCTGCCGAAACCTTTTAATACTAGTAACAAGACAAGGATCTACTGTAAATGTGAAACTACACTGAAGCAAAAGTTTATTTGGTGTTATGCTTTGCGCTCAGTGAGTGAGTCAAGCTTTAAAGCGGGCCACGCACCGCCGGGAACTAAGCGAGCAGCCGTTGTTTTGTTTATTTTACGGCTCACGATATTTCGATAACTGCATGGTCCGAATTTACTTGAAAACTTTATGCAACGACTTTTACAAAGATCTGGAAGGCTGAAGGATCTGAATATTATTGTGGATATACGGATAACGTTTACAACATTGAACACTTCCGAAGTTGGGACGTGCGCGCGATTTATAGTAACGCATTCCTTTCGTTTATTACCCTTCCGGCCTTCGATTCAAACCGGGTTCAAAGCATCGGATTTCTATTCTTAGCGGAGCCATTCTTATCCTGATTATACTGACTGAACTGAAGTAAACTCTACAGTTATCCTCCTGTACCGTTCGAAAGTGAGCCGTAAATAGTTGAGTTAGTCAAAGTCCGAATAAAGTTTACACTCAGGTTGGTCGAATTGACCAAGTGAGCCGGAAAAGGGGGGTTTCTTGGTGTAGCAAGGCACCACATGACGTCATTCTTTCCCTCTCTTGAATATTCATTGAAAAGCACCAAATGACATCGCGTGTGTTGAGTATAGTGATACACCAGCACAAGAGGAAGACCTTTCCCAATAATTCTTAGTCTCTAGTCGTTGTCCCACTGTCCCGGGACAACGGGACAACACAATTGTATGCATACTAATGAGTATAGCTGAGAGGCCGGGACAACGGGACAACGGAACAACCACTTTGACGAAATAATTCTAAGTCTCAAGTCGTTGTCCCACTGTCCCAGGACAACGGGACAACCATTATTTATGCATACTAATGAGTATAGCTGAGAAACCGGGACAACGGGACAACGGGACAACCAATTTGACGAAATAATTCTAAGTCTCAAGTCGTTGTCCCACTGTCCCGGGACAACGGGACAACCACTTCGTCGAAATAATTCTAAGCTCAAGTCGTTGTCCCACTGTCCCAGGACAACGGGACAACCACTTTGACGAAATAATTCTAAGTCTCAAGTCGTTGTCCCACTGTCCCGGGACAACCACTTTGACGAAATAATTATAAGTCTCAAGTCGTTGTCCCACTGTCCCAGGACAACGGGACAACCATTATTTATGCATACTAATGAGTATAGCTGAGAGACCGGGACAACGGGACAACGGGACAACCACTTTGACGAAATAATTCTAAGTCTCAAGTCGTTGTCCCACTGTCCAAGGACAACGGGACAACAAAATTGTATGCATACTAATGAGTATAGCTGAGAGACCGGGACAACGGGACAACGGGACAACCACTTTGACGAAATAATTCTAAGTCTCAAGTCGTTGTCACTTTGACGAAATAATTCAAGTCCCTTAGGCCTAAGGCCTACGGCAAACGTCGAACTAGCCATGAACTTAATTCAGTCGAACCTATTATTTTTGAAATAGGCTCATGGATAGTACGACGTTTGCCGAAATTGAGATCGACCTATTCAATAGGTACGAGTCCGGCATGAGGTTCGAGTAGCCAAGTCGGGAATTACGACTCTGGTGCGACTTTACGGCAAACGTTCTTAACACGCGCCGAACTAAATTCATAAATTATGTAAAATAATAAATAAATGATGCAAATCGTATGGATTGTGCCAAAACCGTAAAAACAACGTCTCCTCCAACTCCCAAACACTGATTTCCCCCCTGGGGAGCATGCGCTGTACAAAGGCGATTTCGAAGGCGAAATGGCGGCCTTCGGAAGTCCTTGTCGCATGACGCTCAGCCGGAAATGTGTAGTTCGTTCTTTAACGTGACAAGATACATTTGCCTTAAATGCGAAATGCCCTTTTGTAATAAACGCTCAGTATTCGATCAAAATTAATGAAGATGTGCCTGGCTGGCCGGAATACCGGCAGAAGCATTGGCTATTGCGAATGTTGCGATATAGCTCGCTTTGAAACGCTTCTACCATATGAAGTCAAACCATCCAGAATGTCGTTGAAAACTGCGGCATGAGGATTCAATGGGTGAATCGCAAACGCTAGAAACACGGCTAATAACGCCACTTGCAGTAACAACCATCGTCTCCTATACACGGCACCGAGTGCTGTGTAGAACGCCATTCTTCTGTTTCTGTTTTGGACAACATTTTCCACAGAAAGGCCTTTCTTAGATTCGTCCGAGCGCTGTATTTCGCCATATCATTAGCCGCGGGCGAAAAGTGAAATGCGCCAGGGCATGTGTTAGTTCCCGTGATTTAATTAGGCGCAAGTGAATTAAGATCGACATATGTTCGACGTTTGCTGCCACGTCGGCCTTAAGTCGATCTTCTACCGAACCTATTTTTAATAGGATCGGCGCGACTTAAGTTCGACGTTTGCCGTAGGCCTTAGAGTCCTATCAGCCTAATCGTGTCCTTACAGATCACGTACTTGTAACTATGGTGACAGAGCGTTTTCAGTTGTGGCTCCTAGGCTCTGGAACTTACTTTCAGAACACATTAGGCAACTTAACTCATTAGCACAATTCAAATCCTGTTGTAATTGATTATTTTATGTACCATAGAAACTCTATTTTATGTATAATTTATCCACATTCTCAAGTTGATGTACATAGTTGTAATTTTTTTTATGGTTATCTGTAACTGAAAGCATTGAGTTGCAGTATAATGCTCCTAATAATATGTATTTATTATATTATCAGTTTATCTTTTACCTGGTATCTTATAAAGTTTTTCAGACAGTCAATATTTCAGAAATTCTATTTTCTTGAAATTATTTGGCACCGGATTCCCAACAAACACTGTATTTTGCGCCATGTTTGCACCCTTTCAAAATGTCGGAATTGACCGCGAACTGGAACTGGTTACAGTTGGTTACTGAACCTAACTTGCTTCACCGAAATAAATAACCGAATGGCTTTGTCACTAAACAGATTCTGTGTTGATTTTTTTTTAAACTTCTAAAAAATAATGTACAACAGATTCCGTTAACAACAAGGGGAAGTAATTTAAAAAAACGGAAGGGCAAGTTAACGAGAGTTTAGCGAGAATTGCTGTTTTAAAAAACAAACCAGCGGAAATTGCCATTGTTATTGCGTGGAAAGTTAACGTGATTCTACTGTAACTCAATTAAGTTAAGCCCGGGCTTAACAAGAATTTTGGTGATTTTTTTTTGTTCTGCTGTGGCAGCGATATTTTTGTATAACTTTTATTAGAAACTCAACTCTAACCCTTGCGTGAGCACGGCGAATACCTATCCACTGCACTATTCAATCGAGCCCCAACATATAATCATGACGAGGAATATTGCATCGAAAACGCTGGAAATAGTGTTTCAGAACTTGAAAATTTCAAAAATTTCCCCAGACCCCTTTAGGAACCTTCGGGGCTTAAAGGGGAAAATGGCTGGCTACGCCCGTGGTAATGTCCAGTTTGCCAGACGTGCTTTCTTAGCAGGAGGCCTGTCTTCAGTGTGGCAGTGCACATGGCGGCGGCGTGGAAATGGCAAAATCTCTCCACTCTTTCTCGTAGGTATTTTGAATGTCATCTACGAATAATTCAGTGCTTAATATATCCCGTGTAATTGTGTAATTGGAAAACTGTTAACAAAACCTCGCGATCGAGTAGCGAGTATAGTATATAGTAGGAGGCAGCTGAACAGGTTCAAGCTTATACAAACTTTCACGCGCTTTATTAAAAAAAAACTTTCGTAACGACAAACCTGTTAAATTGCGAATGAGTTGAATTGAGTGCAAAGTTTACGTTGTAGACGTGAAGCAAGCAAAATTCAGAACCATTAAAGTGCGTGAAGGCATCATTATATATAAAGCACTAGGCTCGATTACCAGCCGTTTGTGTGAGCCTGCGTTCCAACTCTACACCACACCACACCAGCTAGAGCAGATTTCGTACTTAGAATTATTTCGTCAAATTGGTTGTCCCGTTGTCCCGGCCTCTCAGCTATACTCATTAGAATGCATACAATTTTGTGGACAACGATTTGAGACTTATAATTATTTCGTCAAATTGGTTGTCCCGTTGTCCTGGTCTCTCAGCTATACTCATTAGTATGCATAAATAATGGTTGTCCCGTTGTCCTGGGACAGTGGGACAACGACTTGAGACTTAGAATTATTTCGACGAAGTGGTTGTCCCGTTGTCCCGGTTTCTCAGCTATACTCATTAGTATGCATAAATAATGGTTGTCCCGTTGTCCTGGGACAGTGGGACAACGACTTGAGACTTAGAATTATTTCGTCAAAGTGGTTGTCCCGTTGTCCTGGGACAGTGGGACAACGACTTGAGCTTAGAATTATTTCGACGAAGTGGTTGTCCCGTTGTCCCGGGACAGTGGGACAACGACTTGAGACATAGAATTATTTCGTCAAATTGGTTGTCCCGTTGTCCCGTTGTCCCGGTTTCTCAGCTATACTCATTAGTATGCATAAATAATGGTTGTCCCGTTGTCCCGGGACAGTGGGACAACGACTTGAGACTTAGAATTATTTCGTCAAATTGGTTGTCCCGTTGTCCCGTTGTCCCGGTTTCTCAGCTATACTCATTAGTATGCATAAATAATGGTTGTCCCGTTGTCCTGGGACAGTGGGACAACGACTTGAGACTTAGAATTATTTCGTCAAAGTGGTTGTCCCGTTGTCCTGGGACAGTGGGACAACGACTTGAGCTTAGAATTATTTCGACGAAGTGGTTGTCCCGTTGTCCCGGGACAGTGGGACAACGACTTGAGACATAGAATTATTTCGTCAAATTGGTTGTCCCGTTGTCCCGGTTTCTCAGCTATACTCATTAGTATGCATAAATAATGGTTGTCCCGTTGTCCCGGGACAGTGGGACAACGACTTGAGACTTAGAATTATTTCGTCAAATTGGTTGTCCCGTTGTCCCGTTGTCCCGGTTTCTCAGCTATACTCATTAGTATGCATAAATAATGGTTGTCCCGTTGTCCTGGGACAGTGGGACAACGACTTTAGACTTAGAATTATTTCGTCAAAGTGGTTGTCCCGTTGTCCTGGGACAGTGGGACAACGACTTGAGACTTAGAATTATTTCGTCAAAGTGGTTGTCCCGTTGTCCTGGGACAGTGGGACAACGACTTGAGCTTAGAATTATTTCGACGAAGTGGTTGTCCCGTTGTCCCGGGACAGTGGGACAACGACTTGAGACTTAGAATTATTTCGTCAAATTGGTTGTCCCGTTGTCCCGTTGTCCCGGTTTCTCAGCTATACTCATTAGTATGCATAAATAATGGTTGTTTAGAATTATTTCGTCAAATTGGTTGTCCCGTTGTCCCGTTGTCCCGGTTTCTCAACTATACTCATTAGTATGCATAAATAATGGTTGTCCCGTTGTCCCGGGACAGTGGGACAACGACTTGAGACTTAGAATTATTTCGTCAAATTGGTTGTCCCGTTGTCCCGTTGTCCCGGTTTCTCAGCTATACTCATTAGTATGCATAAATAATGGTTGTCCCGTTGTCCTGGGACAGTGGGACAACGACTTGAGACTTAGAATTATTTCGTCAAAGTGGTTGTCCCGTTGTCCTGGGACAGTGGGACAACGACTTGAGCTTAGAATTATTTCGACGAAGTGGTTGTCCCGTTGTCCCGGGACAGTGGGACAACGACTTGAGACTTAGAATTATTTCGACGAAGTGGTTGTCCCGTTGTCCCGGGACAGTGGGACAACGACTTGAGACTTAGAATTATTTCGTCAAAGTGGTTGTTCCGTTGTCCCGTTGTCCCGGCCTCTCAGCTATACTCATTAGTATGCATACAATTGTGTTGTCCCGTTGTCCCGGGACAGTGGGACAACGACTAGAGACTTAGAATTATTGGGAAAGGTCTTCCTCTTGTGCTGGTGTATCACTATACTCAACACACGCGATGTCATTTGGTGCTTTTCAATGAATATTCAAGAGAGGGAAAGAATGACGTCATGTGGTGCCTTGCTACACCAAGAAACCCCCCGGAAAAGGTAACTTGATCTTTGACGGGCAATAGGCTTTAACACATTATTCCGGAATAATTTTGGGAATTTTAGAGACCAAAAAGAATTTTAGAAAATCTCAGGAATTTAGAAGAAAATAAAAAAAATTGAGAATTTTAGAGGAATTTTGACTTTTCAGGCGTCACTTTTACATATAAATATCTAAATTTGGCCTCAAAACACAACAGCAGCCAGTACAATACAATAAATCTCCAATAAATCTGTTGTTTGCTACAACACTGAGCCATCAACAAGCTCACAGGCAGAGCCAGAAGGCAGAGAGACCCGTGTTGTTTCGTTGTTAGATCGTCTGAAGGCACCTGACAGCAGTGACTTGTCGAGAAAACGAAAAGTAGCTACAAACAAAGGAGGGAATCGTCGGAATGCGAAGAAAAATTTGGGAATTTTAGGGGAAAAGTCGAGAATTTTAGACTTTCTTGGAAGAATTTTAGAGCTTTTTTGGAGAAGTTCCGGAAAGAATTTTAGGCCATTTTTCGGGAATAATGTGTTAAAGCCTAACGGGCAAGGATCGAAATTTCGAAGGATCGAAATTTCGAAGGATCAACATTTCGAAGAAGCGAAGTTTCGTGCGAATATTCGCAGAGTATCAAACGAAATTTCGCACGATATTTCGTAGAGTGCAGCGAATTTTCGTGCCAACATGTCGCAGAGCACTGCGAAATGTCGCACAGATTCAACA
The DNA here is from genome assembly GCA_030867875.1 of Actinernus sp. WN-2022. Classification (NCBI taxonomy): domain Eukaryota; kingdom Metazoa; phylum Cnidaria; class Anthozoa; order Actiniaria; family Actinernidae; genus Actinernus; species Actinernus sp. WN-2022. The sequence continues at coordinate 147,005,225 of JAOWCC010000577.1, read as the reverse complement.
AAGGGCTTAACGAATTTTCGTCGAAATATCGCTGAAATATCGCCGAAATTTGAAAATTTTCGTTAATTTTCGCCGTAAAGCCCCGAAATTCGCCGAAAGGTGTTTGCAAGACTTTTGCACAATACTGTATGTCTTTGTTAGCTTTTTTCAACCACTACCGTGCACAAAACACAATAGAAATTCCAACATGTTAATCAATCAGCCAATAGAAACGTGCGAGTTCAGTCGTTCAGGGAACGCTAATGAACTATGATCGTGCACAATCTTTTGTCTTACCCCTTCCAACCTAAATCGCAGCGCCTTTGTTAGCCCTTTTGAAGTTTGCCGGGTTTACTAACCATTCCACTCTATTAACTATGCTCCAAGTCTTAAAATGGCCTATGTGTGTGTGCCTTTTTTTTTTGGTGTCACAATTGGGACATTGCATAAGACATCTAAATATTACCGAGCTATCGATGTGGGATAAATGAGTTTCTCAGTTTTTCGGTACAGACTATTCCTTTTAACTTCAGTTCTTCCTAACCTTATCATTCTCGTAAAGGAACTTTTACTGATCCAAAACATATATGAATAGTTTGATAATTTGCTGCAACTCTTGCTTTGTAAATCATTGGCAAAGCAGAGCCAATAATTAAAACAGAGCACATTCAAAACAATCACAATAACAGAACAAACTGTTCTGCCCCAGTAGGTCTAATCTTACAGTACTGTGCAAAAAGATTTCACGGGGGAAGTGATATATCCCCTGAAAAAGAGATATATCCCCTGAAAAAGAGATGTATCCCGTGAAAAAGGATATTTCCCTCATGGGGGAAGTTTTAGGGGATATATCCCTTTTCAAAAGGGTTATTTCACTTCATGAAAAAGGGATATATCCCCAATTAGCATTGAAATCTTTTTGCACTGTACTGTAAGTCAAAACAACGTTTCAAATTACAATGTCAGGGTAGATTTATGCAGGCGGAAAACACATTAATAGGCTCCAGAAAGATCTAATACAGAAGTCAAAACAATAATATTCTCAAAACACAATATCACACCAGATACATTCAGGCAGATTAAGATAAAGGGTCACAATTAAGGTGGACTGTTCGTGTCCTTAAACGACCTTGTGAAGAATGCACATGGCTTAATTGCACATCCATTCAAATGAGGTTGGGGGGTGCATTCTTCACAATATTTGTATCTTCGTTCCTATACAAGTTATAACTCCCAAATATTGGCATTGTAATGTGCTCTAGTTCCCAGAAAACCAAGAGGTCTATTTCAACATGCGGTCTGTTAAACTTCCTTCAAAAACTCATGAATAATTAATGAGCATTTTGTCCAATCAGATGAAGCAAATCAGTCACGTGCATGCTCCTTTATACCTGATAAAATCTCATCATTCTAAAAGGCCCGCGGAGGGATTTGAATTCTGTCCCAGAGGGAAACGGGGTTAATGATTGAGACAATGGAATTTCTATTGATGTTTCAGCTTTCTCACTGAATTGCTAATTAGGATGAACGTTTTATATAAAGAATATTAATGAACATGAAATATTATATAAAGTTTCATCCTAATTAAGAATTCACTGATAAAGACCCAAAGATAGCAAAAAGTACACGGAACATAAGGTACCTAGATAATAAATTTTGCACTAAATTTACTAATATCAGCAGACTACCGAGATACACAGATAATATTTTTAAAATGAAGTTATCCAACTACCATTAATTGTTTACCGAGCCACTGTTTAGTTCCAATTATTAAACCAAACTCAAAGCCGTAATATTATAAAAACGTGCATTAAACTTACATATTTTGTGCCGGAGTCAAAAATTTAGAGTCTGCCGTCATGTCAGTCACATCGCTTTCCAAGTCTTGAACTTTATCGAGGTAAACCACGACACCAAATCCTTCAAGTGCAGATTCCTCTTGCATTACGAAACGGCGCTTCAAACAACATAGTATGGTAATTTCTTCATGTCATTCCCTTGAGATGTTTGTAATTGCAGGCGGTGATTACTCGAATATTTTGCATGGCGTTGTGAATACAAAGGTTCAATGGTTCATTAAGTAACCATTCCCTTGAGATGTGCGTCTTTCTTTCATTGCATTCTTAAAGCGTTTTTGAAGCCGTTTAAAACACTCACAGCACGTGTTTTATCAAGTCTAAAAATTCTCGGGCTTCCCCCTCGAATTTTTAAACATGATAAAACACTGCTGTTCGTGTTTTAAACAGTACATATGGTCTAAGTACAGTCTGCATGCAGCCTCTAGTTTTCATCAAATCCCTACTAGGGTGGGGGTGGGATGCAGGTTTATAGACTCCTGCATAAGTACATGTAGTACACACTTGAGGTGCACATTTAAATTTAAAATGAGATCTCGATACATTGTTTGTTGCACATGCATTGCATTACTAAGGGCACAACAACACTTTTGCCATGCTTGGACGGGTTGACCAACGAGGAACAATTTAGCTTACGTAGATACGTGTAGTACTAAAGCTCCAACCTGTAACATACTGCTCCACTCGTTCTTCTGGCCACGCATATAAGCTACCTGTTATTAATTGCGACTACTATAAGTACTCTATCTATCCCAGAACACTGCAAGTGTGGAACAAACTACCTAGTGATATAGCCTTGTGCAGCTCTCTGTCTGTTTTCAAGGGTGCCATATCTTCAATTTACTAATCTTTACTATTTTGTTTCTTTTTTTGTCATTAGATTAGTATTAGTATTCATTTATCTATTTTATATCATAAGGCAGTCTAAAATGCTCAGATGTGAGTGTAGACTTGTATGGTAAATTAAAAAATAAAGTGATCCCACGGTAATTAGTATGCAAACTAATGATTGATGTCAGTGGATGCCCAGTGACTGATGATTGATGTCAGTGGATTCGTTTTTTTAGGGGGTAATAAAGGGAGCAATTGCAGAATACCTCCCCATTCAAGTACATTAGGTGGAGACCACAACATGTCAACGCGTTAGTCCACCCTTATATGGTTATCTCTCTAGAGAGATATGTCTGGTGTGAACGAGTCTCTCTGTTCACAGCAGTAGAACGAAGCAACATGTATATGTCAATGTGTACAAGATTTAATAAAGTGCTGGAGAAGGACAATTAAAACTACAGCACGGCAAACGATTTCCCACGGGCGTAGAGGGAGGTTGAGTTCGCAAGTTTTTTCTTGAGAACCCTAGCTCTTGGTGGGTAAGATCTTGTTTACTGACCGGTTAGGGTTTTTTATGGTTCAGGGTAGGGTTTTAGTTTATAGTTTAAAATTCCCCCAATAATTTCCCGTGTAATTATGTCTGTGACATCCCTCTACGCCCGGGGGAAATCGTCTCCCCTACAGCACGGTCACCGTACGGCATGTCGTGACGTTGAAATAGTTTCCCATTGTTCCAATCAAATTACAGAAAATACGGCACAGCACGGTTTATATAATTAATATAGCTCGGTTACGGCAAGGCTACGTACGTTTGTCCCTCTCATATTTATCATACGAAGTTAAGTGTGTACGGAGTCAAAAGGAGTAAAACAAGTCAAATGGAGGCCCAAATGGAGTTTGTCCTGCATCTAATCACAGTAAAATACACTGCAATATTAGCGTATGAATATCTCACCTGAAATTGCATATAAACCCTGGCATGCGATGTAAATACGTCTGAAGAGTGAAGAACGGAAAGCTCGGAGAGCACACTGTCTGATAACCAGGTAACCGTGCCTGGTACTATGCCACCAAGCCTTGTATCCACAGGTATCCCAAGCTCGCTACGATCAGTGAATGTACAGGATTTTTCGTCATAAAGAAATAAAATATAATCGCTCTTGAAACTTCACTCACTTGTTCTTTGTGTTTTCTTTATCTCTGAAGAAAATTTGAAGCCATTTCGCCTGAAATCGAGCGCGTTACAGCGGTTTTACTTTTTTATTTCCACCATATTAATAATAGACCCTTCCAAGGTTTTTTTGAACTTTTGATATATACGCATAACAGCATAACTGTCGATACTGCTGAAAAGAGCACCTCGAAGTTAGTCCAAATCCCAAATTTGAGAGTTATATCTTGAATAGGAGCAAAGTTAGGGAGTGTTCATTATTAATGGCTTGGGGGGGAGGTTGGGAGGGGAAGGGGGGAGGGGTCGGCATTTCATTTGCTTCTCTTGTTAAAACTTTTATGACCCCCCTATGAATGAATTAAAACTTAGATGACCCCCCTATACAATTGCTCAAAACTTTATTGACCCTCCCCCCCCGACAAAAAAGATGGATGTGCAAAAAAGAATGCAAACTGCATATACATGTAATCTATTAAATTTACTACTAGAAGTAATCATAGATTATCAAAATGCGTTCGACATTTTTTTGTATGAGAACTAATGCCTCTCGGGTTTCAATTGCTTTCTCGACATTTGTTATAGCACTCCAATTAGTGTTTTAAATAGTGCATAGGAGTTAGTATAGAACAGATACCTATTCAAATGTGTATAAACTGCATCCCAGTTTTCATGACCAAGGCTGTCTCCATAATACTGACTAAGTAAGTGTCAGTGATTGATTACACTCCAGTGTAGAACATAAAATATATGTGCATGTGTGTAAACTACACCTTCAGACTGATTCAATTTTTTCTTCAAGTGAGACCAAGGCTGGCTGCAGAATATTGAGTGTCCATTGTTATTGCAGAATAATTTCTGATCATATTAGGGCTCACCTTGTTTTGATATTTAAGTTCCTTGACATATCCAAGTGTTACTATTCCCTGAATGCAGTGTTAATTTGTATAACCAGGATGAAACCACCACGATGCACATATGACATGTGTAGTATTTAAAAAGCTTCTTCACAACTCACACTGAAATATTCATATCCATGTATTTCTCTTCAGCCTTCAGGTATGATTCATAGCATCTTGACCATTTGCAGTTTTGGTATCGGCAAAGCGAACAGCACATATATTCAATGCAGCGAGCAAGCCAACAACATATTTTTCGATCGCAGATTCACTCGGGTACAGCACAAATAAATAATTATGGCCGAGTTGAATGTTCAAGGTACAAAACAGACCATATTGGACTTTGTAAGTCCGCCAGATGTACTACACACTTTCCTCAGGCTTTGCTCAATTGTACTTGCGAACCTTTGGCAAGTAACTTGCCGATCGCGACCAAAACAGAAGCCATGCTGCCATTCACCAAAATGGCCGCTCGCATCGTGTACGTGTGGTTACCAGTTTCCCGGCCGAGATAATTTATTCCAAAAAGTACAAACATGAGGACATACACGAATCTCGATTTCTTTCGCCTGGGGAAGCACAGGTAGCCCACACATGACCACAGGGAGTCCACTGCAAGATTAGTATGCGTTCTCCTTCGTCGAACGCAATTAATGTTTCTAGATTTATGGTATTTTCCTTTGTTTAGAAGAAAACACATATATACATGTATTCTTCTGAAAATCTCTACCTCACCATCCTTCCCGGATGGGTACTTGAAATTGTATCGTTAATGTGTGCATTATATTGCATTCTAGTGCATCATATTGCATTGTTCCGTAGTCTCAAATAAATTAATAAATGAAAAAGAGCTCAGCATTAGCATTAAGCTAGCTATTCTCCTGAACACCAATGCATTATCTCTCCTATGGGGATGTGCCTTTGATCATCATGAGATTAGAGAATACCATCCTGTGTATAAAGGAAACAAAGCACAATACGTTTTTGAAATGTTGCGAGGGCCGAAATTTTTGAGATTTTACTGCTCTCTAAAACACTGGTTTCCCGTGTTCTGAAGACTAAACATTGGCTTAGCATTACAACAGCAATTTCATTTTACATGAAGGGTATGTCAAAACTTTGATGACCCCCCCAAGGAGTAGGTAAAATCTTTGATTACCCCCCTAAAAAAGCACTTAAACTTTTTTGCGCCCCCCCCATTATTTAACCGACCCCCCCCCCCCCCCCCCCCCCCCCCCCCCCCCAATCCCCAAGCCATAAATAATGAACACTCCCTTATAGGCCCGCAAACTCGAAAAAGTTTACAGACGTTTGTATGGAAATTTTGACTGGGGGGCAAGTATCAGACGTTTGTCTGATATAGCAGTCTAGGCAAGTTTGTGCCCCCAGTTGAAATTTCCATATATGGAAATTTCAACTGGGGGCACAAACTTGCCTAGACTGCTATATCAGACAAAAAGTTAAAAAAAAACAGTGGAAGGGTCTATTAGGTCAACGACGATCTAGTCACTCACTGACTCTTGAAACACTGCATGCCTATATATATGCATGTAACACTGATTTTTTTTATTGGGTTTAAAAGATCCCACTAAAATGCTCGTAAATCTCTTGAAATTCTAGATATCGCCAAATTTCTTTCGGAAAACGTTGTCCAATCTTATATTTCTGCCAATCAGAGCTCAGCTTTACTATGAAATACAGGGCGGCATTCTATGGAACGGCAGGTGAAAATTTCACCTGAAATTCATATTATTTTGGTATACAACCATCATAAAGGCTCGTTGTATAACCAAGTAATGCAAATTTCTCGTTAAATATTCGCCCGTATTCCATAGAAAACTATTAAATAACCGGCAGTAAATATACCCCCACTTTCATAATAACTGCCTCCTAATTTGCATAATTTGGAAAATTAATCTCTACAGGGAAACTAATGCTACTACATGAAAGATCACACTAAAACTAGTAACTGTATTCAGTTTTAGAGTAATGTGCTGTTAAGTTATAGGCATTTCTGATGCTGAAAAACATGAAAGCGAGGCTAGAAAGGCCTCCGTTGTTTTTCTCATTTTCTCTATTCACTCCGGCTAATTTCAAATGGCTGTAACTTCATTGCTGTTTAGGCTACATTCTCAAAATGTAATGTACTGAATGCAAGGACCAATTCGGACGAAGTGCAGGAACCGGATCACCTTGGATGGGATCTAATCAGCAAAAATATACGAATATCAAGACAAAATGAAAGGCTGATTGTACGGTACTGGGAATATATATAATTATTACCGATATTTCGGTTGGCACGGCCAACCTTCCTCAGGGTACCAAGCATGTTTATTTTCCTGACAAACTTTCAAAACATTCAGTGTCGAGCACTCCATATCCTCTAAGGCTCTAACCATATTTCTTATTCTACAGCTCTAAATTCGTCTGCTCTCCCTCGTCGCCTGGCTGTTATATGCTGCAAGGCACTGTATTTTATGTATTCTCAAAGTGCCATAAGAGTAAAATGTCAGGAATAACTATGAAGTGAAATATACAGTTAAGTTTTCTAATGCACATTTACAAAGTGTTCCATCGTGATTTATTAAAATATAAACAAACTATAAATATAATTGCTATTCTCGTTTATCAGCGTATCATATTCAGATCAGGCGGAGGCAATTTTTCTGGGTTTTTTGTTTTCGTTGGCACTTTAGCGATAGCTACGACTAGTTTACTAAAAAAGTTGAAACCCTCGGTAATTCGTATTTGATAGCATAGAGCCGATGCGTGAAGAGAGCAGGCAGAAAAAATCTCGACCGATCTGTAGTGTAAGGTAATGTGACTGTACCTCGTGACGTCATTGCGTATCATGTGATTTGAAGCGCAACCGGCGAAACCAATCACAACGCGAGTTTTACTTGTGACGTCATGGCTTCCCATGTGATTGCAAGCTGTCAAAGTGAAGCTCGTCGCACTTGGGGTTCAACGCAAACGTGTTTGATCGAGGTGAGTGGATCGAAAAATAACTTTTATACGCTTTACGTGCACTTCTTTTTGTGAAGTCAGAACTGTGCACTTTCGTAGAGTGTTCTTTGCTGGTTTTTCTTAAACCAGCGTGTTCTAAACCGAGTAAGCGTACTGAAATCTGCCATAAACAAAAGTGCCAGAACCAGCGCGTTCTCGATCGGCTAGCAAGCCACGAACCAACGTGTTCAACTATTGGCCAGCGAGCCACGAACTAGTGTGTTCTTATTATAGGCCAACGAGCCAAAGAAATAACTTAAAAGCAAAACAACAACACAAAAGCAAATCTAGATCAACAATATTCAACTGGCTAGCGTGCCAACAGTCAAACTTTGACAATGATTAATTGTGATTGGAAAGAAACAATGTCCTAATATGAATTACAATAGGCGATGTCTGTAAATAACAGTAATAAAAAACATTGTGTTTATTGCTTGTATGTTCTCTTCTTAAATGTTTTCTCGTTGGCACTTAGCGATAGCTACACCTAGTTATTATTGGTAGGAAGGAGCATACTGAACTAGAATGAAACGTAATTCGTAACTAATTACAATGATGTAATGTAACTGAAATAGTCAGAATGTACAAGCTTCTGAGATGGTATAAGTACCAAACTTGTGACAGAACAAGTTACTGTGTAAGCCAAGGTTTTGTGAAACAATCAAACGAGGCTTTACTTAGTCTTTAAACGTATCCGTCTTTGACCTTTTCAGACTTCTATCTGCCACCCAATATGGTAGCCCTAATTTTTTCAGTGGAAGTGGCACCTCCGAATCTAAAACTGTAAGTTTACTATAACCCGACGGATCAATGCCCACTTCCGCTGATTTAGCTTTTAAGATATCTCTTGCTAAGAACTTCGTGTTTTTCAGAGAACACATTACTTTTAGAATCCTCATCATATCTAATAGATCTGATTATAAAATCAGTAGATTCCTCTGCGATGTGACGATCATTAATATACGTGACCTACGAACAGCCTTGTAATCTTATCACGGTTATGACTCATGACACACCTAGATGACCTTATAGTTAAAGACCTCGAACGTCCTGTGTGGATCGCGTAGTCATGGAATTCTTCTTGTATAAAGGCGACCGAACATTTCAATAAAGTAAGTTCTGCTTCGTGGCTCGGTGTGTGCGTCGTTCTTGGTTCGCGGTGCTGGCCGGCCGTAGAAGGCCAGCACAGAAGCGTTAACTCGGCACGTTACAAATCTGGTGGCAAGCGGCGGGATCGATCGTTCACGTATAAAAAGAACAGAGTGTGATGTCAAAGAGCGAATCTAACAATCAAGTCGAACAAGAAGTAAAGAACCGTGTAATGCAGCTGAGCACTTGAGGGCAGCATGGTATTCTTCAGGGCAGTGGAGCAGTAGCCGAGTGGCGATGCAGACTTCAGGTCGTCGACGTGGTCGACCGGCGACTTTATAAAGACCACTGGACTAGTAAAAAAATGGAAAGTATGCGAGAGAGGAGAACCTCATACCCTTATAGAAGTGCTGAGGGAATCGAGAAAAAATTATAGGATAAGTCATGCACGCAAGCGATGAACCGAAGGGATCGAGAAAAAAATGGTCGGACAAGTCATACACACAAGCGATGAACCGAATGTAAGAGCCGAGTGGCTGGAGCAGCCTGTGAGCATGCAGACGACAGTCAAGACTCCTGGTATACCATAAGAACTTTACAGTTTACGAACTTGATATTGAGTAATGTAAGTTTTGTTTTATGTCGGTTTTCAAGTGGATCGTATTTTTAAGTTTTAGAGTATATAAACTATTCTTGTGTTAAGGAGTAACCTTAGAACAGGATATGCGAATGTATAGGTAGAGGAATTGTAAGGCACGCATGATTTTAAAATCGAAATGTATATGTTAGTTGTATTAAAGCGAGGAAGTTGGAGAGATGACTGATGAGTCAAATTAGGCAGTTATGTTGGAAAAGTAAGTCCGTATAGTCCTTACGGCAGACCAGCGCGAGATAGCTGTAAGAGTTTATATAAAGGTATTTTAGTATTTTCAGAGTTAAAGAGATGAGTAATAGTTCAAGAGATGAGTGATAGTTCAAGAGATGAATTAGAGAGAGAAAACGCAGTTACGTTGGTAGTAAATAGGTAAGTCCGTATTCCACGGCAGACCCGCTAACTGTACGAGTTTCTGTTAAATTAAGAAAACGTGTTGTTGTGACCATGTGTTAGGTCAATCAGAGAGTTTTGCATTAAGATTAATTTAAGAGGAATTTAAGAAGATTTAAAACATTTAATTTACAGTAAGTCGGAACGTAAGGGCAGTAGACCAATGAATTTCTTGGCGCTCTGGTTACGCAGTACGAAAATCTAGTTATTATATTTGAGTTATTATATTTGATTGAAGATATTCACTTTTGTTCCAAATTGTAAGAGGAAGATCAACTGACACGCAAGCGATGTTTATAGGGAGCGCAATCCAGTAATATTAGTAGTGGCCGTAAATTTATGTAATGTTTTACAAAATGTGTTTTCTGTTCTACTTTTATTTGTGTAAACTTAGATCTGCTTTCGGGACGAAAACTGCATACAGAGGGAATAGTGTGACGATCATTAATATACGTGACCTACGAACAGCCTTGTAATCTTATCACGGTTATGACTCATGACACACCTAGATGACCTTATAGTTAAAGACCTCGAACGTCCTGTGTGGATCGCGTAGTCATGGAATTCTTCTTGTATAAAGGCGACCGAACATTTCAATAAAGTAAGTTCTGCTTCGTGGCTCGGTGTGTGCGTCGTTCTTGGTTCGCGGTGCTGGCCGGCCGTAGAAGGCCAGCACAGAAGCGTTAACTCGGCACGTTACAGCGATATGAGCGTGACGAATGTCAGTTCAGCGGTAAATAATAGTATGGGCATGTCTTATTGAACGTTTTCGCAATGTAAACCCATGCCCGTCTCTGTACTTATCAGTTTTGCTTGATTCAATTAAAATCGTAAGACGATCTTCAAGAAATATTATATTATTTCTGATATTCAATAGTTCTGAGATTCTGAAGAATCCAGCATAAGATAATTGACACATGGTAGTGATCTAGTACCAAGTAGATTACTACTCTCTTCGAAATAGGCATGAATAGTTATAATAGTATCCGGAGTTATCGGATGTACTTTCCTAGCAAGTTCATTTGGGTGTTATCTTTCGAAGCTTCAACAATTGCCGTTAACAATGAATCTATTACAAGGAAAGTCGTCTTCAAACCTGCTATTTTATGTGTCCAGTTTATAACATAGTAATTAATAAGTATTTGAACTTTTTTTTTTTTTACCTTCCAACATTGATTGAAGAAATAGTGAACCGGATAAAGTCATAGCTGGCAAATATATACCAGAAAATGATCGCTATCTTGGCACCATATTTTAAATTCTGCAATAATCGAGGCAGTATTATCTGCCCTATGTAGCGTTTAATATTAAAGACCATAAACTTTTATGGTTTACAAAAGCTAGAGAGCTTGAGGAAAAACGAACGTCCATCGCCTCTATTGGCACTTTCTCAGTGTAAGCATGTCCTGAAATTGTTAAAGCAAAAGTACCCTTAGCTTGAAAACACTTGAAAACTTCGCTAAATTCTCCATTAAGTTCAGGTGTATTTAGACTCGTTCTATTAATGATTTGGGATTTAAAATGGTTAGTTTTTTTTCAAATTTGGGGGTTAGGTTTTAGAAGGTTTGTATGAAAATTCGACAAAATGAATTATTAATGCAAAAATATTTTTGCTGCCCTTGCGCTGTCTAGAAATACATTCAATATTCTGTTATATCGGTAATAGATTAAGTATCCAAGTGGATTTATCTAATTATCCGATCTATAGAAACTTGGATTTGCGCTTATAACTATGTTCAAGTGAACTGTTATCTCTATTATGATTCAGTCGCGCATCACGACTCCCAGAGGTCCTAGACTGGCTGGATACGGGTCCAAGTGGTCCCGTTGAGGACCTACAACCTTCGCCATTTAAGTACGGACCGCTCGACAAAATAAGGCTATTTAGAACACTGAACGAACTCCTCTGACAGATTGCCGCGATTTTTTATGACTTCGCTTGTCCCCCTCCCCCTTCACAATGTTGGGATAGAAAGGCAACATTTCGGTCTTCTCGCCAAATGGGGGAGGGGGGTTGTGTTAAAAATAGCCGGAAATTGCTGAAGAGGTCCGACTTAAATGGCAGGGGTTGTCTGAGCGAACGGCACCCTGGTCCAGGGCATATAATTAGCTTCAGTAGATTGTGCTAGCTTTTTTGAGCCGTCTTTGTCTCTAAATGGGCACCAAATGAAATTCTTAATATGACCATACATACAGTGACGTCATACCTATATGACGTCATAAAAGTAGGGGGGAGGGGTGGCGTACATAAGAAAAAAATATAGAATTACGGCTTTAAAAAATATAATTCTAAAATTAAATACATTTTTACTAAATTGATTAATGCCGATACACATTTACGATTTCAAAGTCACAATAGCTTGTGAATATTCATTGTTTAAAGCCGTGCATGCGCCAAAATTTGAAACGGCTAACGAATTTTCGATCACGACTCATATCAGCTGTGTTAATAATGCCGAGCTTGAGGGCCGAATTCAGCGAACAATATATCTACTGACTTATAGTAGGGCCGACACTGAGAAATTTCCCAACAGAGAAAGCTTTGCCCAAGCCGTTATCGAAGGTTGGGAGCAAAATAACCACAAGGTTTTTCAAGGTTATTCTCGGTGTTTTGCCGAACTTCTTTTCTTCCAGCGTTAGCGTGAAATATAGTTGGTGTAACGTGACAACGGTTCACCATACGGTTCACCAATCTATTCGATAATGCTGACCAAAGCCGGGGGAAATTCTCTCTTCAACCAATTTACATCGCTAACACATCCTGTATATTTTGCAATTCCGTATTATGAATGACTCTAGCGAAAATAGTCGCGCACTGTGACACGGTTCGCATGGTGAACCGTTGCAATAAAAAAACATACTTAACTTTTCTTTCAAACTACGGTTCACCATGAGAAACGTGTCGGAGTGCGCGAAAATGTTCGCTAGAGGCTTTAATAATACAGAAATGTAAAATATACCGGATCTGTTAGCGATGTAAATTGGTTTAAGAGAGAATTTCCAGCGGCTTTGGTCAGCATTACTCAAATAGATTGGTGAACCGTATGGTGAACCGTTGTCACGTTACACCAACTATATATGTCACGCTAACGGTGGAAGAAAACAAGTTCGGCAAAGCTCCAAGAGCACGCTGGTACAGCAAGCTGCTCGCCCTCAAAGATATTTGAGTGAAATGAAAAACTCTCCAATGAACCTGCATCATCTCTGTTTCGATCTCCTCCAACACACCTCCGCGAACTAAGGTCAGTTCTTCTTTTCCGGTACAAAGTGTCGGTGTTTCCTTCGTGAAGGGAATGTCAAACCTTCAATAGTGCTTTCCGAAGGAGTGTTGGGTCTCAGACGGTTCCAGTGAAATGTACAACCCGTGTCGCGACATATGTTGCAAGTTTAAAATCTCCCTCTCGATCTCCCTACGAGCTTGTTATTTATTTGTAAATGTCAATTCCCCACAGCCTAGTATCGCAAGGTACAACTCGATTTATTTTATTTTTGTGAATAATGCCAGAAGTCCATAACATAGACTTCTGATAAGGCTACCTATTAATTACAGCTTCATAAAAAAGGGATTCTATCTATTTGACTGAATTATTTATTGTAATTACAAGTAAAATATTTGGATACGCCCTCGGATATTTTTTTCTCCCGGGGTATCGGGCTTTTTCATAAAATTTCCAATTGACAAGCCCACCCGTATACCCACCAAGTGTTTACTACCGCCTCTCATTTTGAGCTGTTTTCGTTAAATTGCCTGGACGTTATCAACAATTATACCATGTGCGGCTACCTAGAATCTCGCCTCATACAACCTTCGCCATTTAAGTACGGACCGCTCGACAAAATAAGGCTATTTAGAACACTGAACGAACTCCTCTGACAGATTGCCGCGATTTTTTATGACTTCGCTTGTCCCCCTCCCCCTTCACAATGTTGGGATAGAAAGGCAACATTTCGGTCTTCTCGCCAAATGGGGGAGGGGGGTTGTGTTAAAAATAGCCGGAAATTGCTGAAGAGGTCCGACTTAAATGGCAGGGGTTGTAGGTGTTCCATGAACAGCACTGCATTGCTCCGTAACGTGTTAAGGTTCAAGTGGTCCTTCAATTATCACCAAGGGTACAAAATCATCCAAGGGTCCAAGTGGTCCCAAGGTATAAACATAACACACGTGAACGTATTTGTGACCTGGTCCAAGTGGACCCAAAATGTATAATTAACATGCGTGAACAGTAAGTGCCTAGGTCCAAGTGGTCCCAAGGTATAAACATACACGTCGACGTATTTGTGACCGGGTCCAAGTGGGCCCAAAAGATATAATGAGCGCCTTAAACTCAGGTTAGGTTTGCAAAATCTATAAACATGACACGTGTGAACTTATTTGTGACTGGGTCCAAGTGGACCTAAATGATCAGATTCCCACCTAGAACTTCCGTTACCTGAATTCTATAATCGATCGCGTCCTGATGAAATTATAATAAAATAACAACTGTACTTAGCTCCATCGAATCGTAGAGTACTACGGCCGAGCAAAAGTTTAGGTGAACTGAACATGGAGTTCTCATTAGAACCTAACTCGTAAACCGATACGATAAGTCAGTCAGCAGGTATCGATAAAAAATCGCGACGGTGGCCTGTACCACTATATGTATCCATGGGCAAAACATGCTCGAGGGCCAATAAGGCAACATACAAATAAATCCCTACACGTCTAGCACAAATATGAGTAAAAACTTTAGGGATGAGATAAATAGGAAGAACGAGCGATTTGTTCTCATACTCGCGAATCTGTCAACTGTGTAGGAACCCAATTTGTTTGGGCCATATCGAAAGATTATCTCTTAACTTAATCTACAATTCTATTGAGAAAGTCAGCTCGCTGATTCTGATCTCTAGGGATCCATACGACTTCAAATATTATGTTACTGAGTAGATAACAGTAAAATATTTCTAAAGCGATGCTTGCATGCTTAAATCTTCGACACACGTGTAACACTGATTATCAGTATACCATTTTAATCGTATACAACAGTATACAAAAAGATCCCAGACCTAACGAAATGGCTATGAGTTCCCGGTGAGTAGAACTTAGGTTAACATCCATGTCATTCTAAGCTAAGTGTGATGAGCAATGTTGTAGCATTAGCGTCGGAATAACAACCCTTGTATATCTAATAAGCTGATTATTCAAGATGCGCTTGGTAAAATTACTTGCCAATATACAGCTCAGTAAGTGTACGTTGTCGAACTGAGAATGACAGAATCCCAAGAAGATCTATTGATTATATCTAATTGTGAATAACTTGACACGACTCTAGTGATATAGTCGAAGACGAAACCCATAGAAAAAATCTTACCCGTGAAACGTTCAAGATTTCTGTCCCGTCCCTGCGTATTGTCGCCTTTATCTTATGGATTGGATATAATATGATTATACTCAAATCACCATTACAACCGCTCGAAAATATTCAGTTGTAAGAAATCCTGACGACAAAGGAAGTTATAAATAAATAAAGAATCGTTACGGGAACTGTCAAAATAACTCTCTAACGAGTTTGATACAGATATATGGAGCTGTGAATAATTCGAATGCAAGAACTGTGAGCACAAAAAGGGTAAAGACTTAGAAGGCTGACCTAGTAAAGCCTCAGAACCATCTTAGGTATGTCTGATAAAATGACGAAAACCTGATTTCAGGCCATACATGAAATTATCACGTGGAAAATTAATAAAAAAATTACCAATATATTTGTTTACGTGTCTTAAATCCAAGATGACCACTTTTACCGGATTTTTTACACCGAAGCCGAAATCGGGTTAACTACAGTGGGTTCTTCTGTAACACCGTCTAGTCTAGACTGCTTCGCGGGAGTTATTAGAAAACGTTTCTGGCGAAGGCGTGGTAATAAAAGGAATTGTATCTCCCTTTATCTATAATCTTTAATGACATCGCTGGTGGTTGATCTTCATGTCTCTCCGATATTGACAATAATTAATATGTTCTCTGAGTGTACCTTTGCCAATATAACTGGGTATAACACTTATCGTGTGACTTAATTACCCTCGAACTCGTAATTGTCTCGTTTAGAGTGTAATGTTCTTTACCTTTAATAAGATCTTTTACTAGTTCGTTATTAGATATGCTACTAGTATATTGGAGATATTTTCCGCTTGTGCCACTGGCTTGGTTTTCGTTGTAGAGCCGGGTGTATGTTGTGTATACAGGCAGTTACGTCTCCAATGACCTGAAGCAGATGTCGACTTGGTTCTGGAAACGGGTGCTGGATGTTTTCGTTGACGGACGAAATTACTGAAGTTCTGAGGGGAGATGGTATCAGAAGTGGCGACGACGTCTGAGTGAACAGAGGGCGCTGCTTGAAAAACTGAAATAAAGCATACAAAATTAACTGTCGATTCATTCGTAGTAGTGTAGCCCTGAGAGTGAAGAACGCTTAATCTAAGTATCTTATATATGGTAAAGATACAATAGAAGAAACACAAACAAGTGTGGAATGTGAAATTATTTGCAATGCAAATACTGTAAAAACCGGACACGAGCATAAATACATTAAGGCCTGGTTCATTTAAAGGAAAGTAGATGTACGATAAAAATTGTTTTCTGACAGAAATAACAGTTTAAACAAACACTAATTACACCATAATACTAATATCAACTTCCTTAAATTTGTTAAGTGGATGGTTGTCGTATCACGTGATCGATGACGTCATGATTATATAAAATAGTTTAAGTGAAATGCGGCTGCGACGATAACATATGAATATAAAGTAACCCTGCTAAAACATTACTCCTTCCGCAGTGTTTCAGATCACGCTTAGAAAAGATGACTATCATGTAAAGATAAGGAGATATTAAGGGTACAAAAAGTCACGTGACCTATTTTGCATATGTTCACCTTAATTACTCGTTAACGAAACATTGTAGTCATCTTTTCTAAGTTGATTTAGGTAAAAGGCTTCAACCTTAACTAAACATATCCACTCATCATCCTAGCTATTTTAAACTCGGAGCCGCGTTTTTGATTTACCGATTTTCGTGTTCTAAGTCACGTGACAGACCACGTGACACGTTGTACTACACACAAACCACTTAAGGTAGTCAAGAATGGCGATACCGATTATCGTGAGAAACTTGGCGTACTTACCATACTAGGCTGTGCTGAAATAAGGAAAACAGTTTTTACCCGAAATTTGACTAATGTCTCAAGCATGTTAAGGCCTGTTTCAGGGATCAATTTCGGGTAAAAACTGTTTTCCTTATTTGAGCACAGCCGAGTATATATGGTATTAAAGTGCGCCAAGTTTCTGACGATAACAGTGGGAATCACATATATCACCTAGTGACAAAGGGAGAAAAGCATCTGCATGCCCCAACAGAATATAATTAGCCAACATGCTAAATGAACAATTCAGATCAGTGTTCATAAGTTTCTCCTTTACCGTAACCAATTGCAAGCATGACGTCCGACATTGTAATATCAGAATCTGGAGTCCTGAAATTGCTGCAATTAAGTCCATAAAGCCTCAGGACCAGACAAAATTAGACCAAGGGTGTTGAAAGAGATGTCTAGTGTAATAGCTCCAATGTTGACTACAATTTTCAAGACATTACCATGGGTCTGGTGAGGTACCACAGGACTGGAAAACTGCATTCATCACTCCAGTGTTCCAAAAAGGAAAGATAACGGAACCTGCAAATGACAGGCCAATATCACTGACTAACGTTTATAGCCTGTAAACTGATGGAACACATACTTGCTAGTGGTATTATGAGGTATGCAAACAACAATAATATATATATTTAACTAATTTACGATAGTTTACCGTGGTATGCCCTCTGATTTACCACGTTTTGCGTCATCGCATGGTCAAGATTATTGTGTTTTTCACGAGGCGCTATCCACAACAAATGTTGACCATGAGATGACGGAAAACGTGGTAAATAAGAGGGTATACCACGGTAAACTATCGTAAACTTGTTTTTTTACCACAACAAACTAAAAGTAGTGAAGCGGAAGACCCTTGGAAACGATGGGAAATGATTCAAGCGCGCTATCACGCGAGCAATGACGCAATCCGTGTTATGTCCTCTCATTCGGGCAATAAGCCAATCAGAACACGAGAAACTGAGCAGTTGTGGTAAAATATACCACTGCAATGCGGCTTCAGAGGAAACGGTTTTCTGAAACACAAATGCCGGTGGCCAAACTGATGTACTCATTATGGATTTCTCGAAGGCATTCGATTCGATAAAGTTGGTCATAAACCGGCCTGATCCAAAAATTAGACCTTTATAGTATTAGAGGGAAAACAAAACACTGGATCCAAGCCTTTCTCACAGACCGTTCCCAACAGGTTGTTGTGAATGGTGAACACTCACAAAAATCCCACGTTAAGTCTGGGGTCCAACAAGGGTCAGTGCTAGGCCCATGCTTATTCGTACTGTACAAATGACTTGTCATGTTTTACGGGTTGCTCGCAAACGGGCTCCTTCTGTCCATGACTATACTTTGCATGGCAAACGCCTCAAGATGGTGGATTGTGCTAAGTATCTTGGAGTGACATTTACACCAGACCTCTGGTGGAACTGCCATATTTCGAATATCACCAATAAAGGAAATCGAACGCTTGCTTCCTGAACATGAACCTCCGAATAAATTTACCCACCCTTAAATATGTGACCTAAAAGAGCTTGGTTCGACCAATTGTGGAATATTCATCTACGGTCTGGGATCCACATACACTGAGAGAAAACATTGAAAAACTTGAAATGGTGCAGAGGCGAGCAACACGTTTTGCTCTAAATCGCCAGTAACACTTCCAGCGTTTAGTGGGCTGTTGAAGGGACTTGAATGGGACACCCTCGAAAGCAGAAGGAAAAAAAGCAGACTGACTATGCTATATAAGATCCATAATGGCCCAGTTGATGATGAAAATGAGAATGGGACAGACAAGTTGTCATCTTCACGAATATTCATATATATAGAGTTCCACCATCAGCAGCATATTATCATAAATTTTCGAATTCGTTTTTCCCGAAAACTTTAAAGGAATGGAATACTTTGCCACCGACTTTTGTTAAGGCAGACTTAGTCAGTTTATTTGAGTACTTATAAATAGTGTTCGTTGTTATTTTTTTTCCAAATCATATACTATAAATTACAATATATACAAAATCACTACTTTATATATTAGTATTAATCAGGTATACGAGATCTAGAAAGTACACGTCTACGATCCAAAATCTCCTCAAGCATCGCTTTCGTACTAAGGCATCAACCACAGACATGGTTAAACCACAGGTAGTCCAAGCTTGGGATCTGTATTCAACATTCGTATGGGATTTTTTAGTTTGCCATGTACAACGTAAATCTTGAAAAAAAAATCGACAAAACTTATACAGTGTCTTCTTGTATTGCTTGGCTATGTCTGCGCCAAGTTATAGGGAATTTAAGCAAAGTTTTCCCTTATTCTGTGCTCTATCACTGCGTTACGTTTATATTGTGTATTCTACATAAGACGGCACGAGACGCATACCAGTTACGTTTATTGGAGACGATTAATAGAGATGATTACATAATTTACAAGTTTCAAGATTAATATCTAAGTTTCTAGTAGCTAAAGTAGATTTTATAGTAATTATGCATTGTAATACTGAATAAAATTAGGCCCGGTAGCAGAACAAAGTGAGTCAGATGTCAACTGGTAAGGTCAAGTGAATTCGTAATGTGATTACATGCTTATATATTCCAAGGGGAGGTCCTTAGGGAATGTGCAAAGCGCTGATTACGAATGCCCAATATAAACACCATTCCTATTAATATTAAAAGTGCATATGAGCCCAAATTGATTTATCATTAAAATCGATTCTCCATCAAGTAAATAGTTGAATTGTAAAATATTTCTTAATTTGAGTGCTGCGTCTATGAGTTATAGAGGTTTCTATTTCCGATATGCTAATTATGTGACGACATGTGAGGCCAACAAAAGGTCATTTCTTTCTCCTTGTGAATGAAACTATTTCTGATTTATACAAAATATTTGGTAAAATCACTGATATAAGACCCACGTATCACGTGGATGTTTAGAAAAATATGTATATTTCTGCCAGCACGTTTTTGTATAATAAATGATCCTCGCATGTCGTCACATAATTAGCATATCGGAAATAGAAACCTCTATAACTCATAGACGCAGCACTCAAATCTTACAATTTAACTGTTTACTTGATGGAGAATCGATTTTAATGATAAACAATTTGGGCTCATGTGCACTTTAAGACATTCAGGCCAGCAGGATACATACAGGCATGCTGCAGCATGAGTGCACGCATGCAACATGAATGTAGGTCATGCAACATGCGTGCGACAGGCATGCTGTATGCATGCAAAGTATGAAAATTGGGACATTGTTCAAGTTTCATGCATTAAATGCATACATGCAGAGATTCATGCTTGTTGCATACATGCAAATAGATAAATGCATGCAGTTTGCATACACCATATCAATGTTATGAAAAATTAGTGTAGTGATGTAGATAATTAATCGACATTAGTCATGCAGTGATCATGCTGAATGGACCTTATTCACACGGCGGCCATGTTTAATCCCAGGAGTATAAAAACCTTTGTTTTGCACGCGTGAATTCGTTCTGAAACTGCTCAGTACGAGGCTACACGTGGGAAATCTATTGTTTCAAGACAATATGGCCGCCGTGTGACAAAAGCCCATCCTTGAAGAAGGAAACGAATTTGAACAATACATCATTGAAAAGCTGAGTATCCGTGTAATAAAGTCACTACGATGGTGCTGTATTTACGAATGACATCGCCGGGAATAAGCTGACTGACATGTTCAATGCGGAAACATCCCACGCTTTTCGTCGCTCGGTTTCGCGGCTCGGGCTCTCGCGGCTTTGCCGCTCGGTGTGTCGGCGGGAAAACTTCTTCTCTCCTTCCATGAAGCCAGTCATGAAAAAGCTCAGAGTGATGACCGAGAGAAATGGCATTTTATTACAGAACATGAAGTCGCATTAAGATTTGTTTGAGCCTTTCAAACTATTAAAACAGAGTAATCAGGAGCCCATTACCGAGTAATGCAATACCTGAGCCATCGGCAAACTCGCAATCTGATTGGCTACGCAGGCCAATTAATTAATATTCCAACTGGTCACCAATAAAGTACGTAGTTGGAATACAAAACTACCATAGCTTTTATGTATACGTACATCATAAAGAAAAGTTTATTTGTACATCGAATGTATTTTTATTCTGACCATAAGGATATACCACACGTTGTATAACAGTCGATACAACTTCCGGTCTTCTTTTGCTCCTTCTAGTTTTAACTTCCGGTATCGAATGTCTTGTCACGTGACATGGATCTCTGTGCGAAGGTTCCTAATCTAGCACAACTCTTGATCTTATTGTGGCAAATTTTGGCCTCGAGTTTTGTGACATATTTCTGTAATGGCAGGAGGAAGATACGACCAGTATGATTACCTGTACAAGATAGTTTTAATAGGTGATTCAGGGGTCGGGAAATCGTCTCTTTTGTCGCGCTTCACTCGAAATGAGTTCGACCTGGAGTCCAAGTCTACCATTGGAGTGGAATTTGCTACTAGAAGTATTCAAGTTGATGGGAAAATCATAAAAGCACAGGTAAAGTAAAGTAATATCCACATGAGAACTGTCTTAGTTTTAGAAATAGACTTTGCGTTTATTATTCATTTTAAATTCTGACTTCACAAGCCCTTCAAATTCCTGTACGTGCGTAAATATATATGTTATGCGATACAAACGGAGCTGTGTCACGGAATGTAGCAATTTTGGCGTTTACGGCTCAAATATCTTAAACGAGAAGTATTTGTTTATCAAAGTGAAAAACGACTCTTGTCATTAGACTAAAATGATCACTGGCAGTATCAACAGCCTATTATTATTGTGGTTTAAAAGAGATTTTTGCTTTGGTTGCATTTTTCATTCAACCATTTTATGTAGAACGTTTAACGTTCCGACTCTGTTCTGATGCAAATTTATTTTCAAAAGGTTCTTTAACAGCTGAAGCTTCAAAATCGCTAATACTCATACATTTCCTGTGTATTGTGTGAATTTCCTGTTCCTTTTATGTTTTGTATAAGAGGCTGCTACACTGCCACAATACATGCATAAACTTAATATTATATAGCGATGTTTCGTGTTGATAAACATTACAATTGTTATGCTAATGTTCAACCATGATTTCAAAAGGCCGCACCAATGGATCTCTGGTTGGCACATTAATGACAATGGATGACGTGGCAGTGAACATGGCTATAGTGTTATTTTCTTTAACTCTTTGCACCTGAACATGTTTGAGCTCAATTAATTGGTGAAATCCTGAGTGCTAACTCAACCCTCCCCCCTTTATAGTTCAAGTTTGGCTTAAGCCAAGGGCTCAAACTTTCACTACAATGCCATTCGGGATAATTCTGCAGACTCGTTGACAGTAGGTATGGCTTCTTCTGTAGGATTTCCAATGAAATCTGCTCTAATTTTGGACAAAAAAGCCACTGTAAGAGAGCTAGAGGACATCATTAAGTCTGAGGATGGCTGAAAAGTACTTGGTGTGCTTTTAGTAGGCTTTGTGAGGGGATTTCAGTGGGTTTTTCTGTTGTGTTTGTGCTTTGAGACACATCAAATAATTCTTCGATGAAATCCTTGAAATTCTGCAGTTGGTGATCTTTTTCCCCTGCTAAACCTATTAGGATGTGTTTTTGTCTCTTTAAAGCAATGGCTTGGGTCCAAATCACCACTCTTGGTTGTAGGGGCAAAATCCTTTTTTTTTTATTCTACAGGAGCCCCAGAGGGGGGGGGGATCCCTTGTGAATGTTTTTGTTGATTACCCAGCATGCAATTGGAGGTGGGAGCAGGAAAATGTGGTAGAGTGAAATGCAGTGTAAACATGGCATGGTTCACAGTTGCTTGGTGTGTTTTGTGCAAACAAACCTGGTGGTTGGAAAGATTAACAAAGGTACTGTAAGGACTGAGTGCTGATTTTGTTTCCTTTTGATTTCAAGTACAAATGGGAAGGATTTTTTGAGCTGATTGTCAACTCCTCAAAATCCTTACAAAGTGTGAAACAAGTAACAAAATTTTGCAAAAAAAATACTGCATGGTAGAATGTGATTTTACGATTTATGCCAGCCACTGCCGAGTCAAAGGTATAACTATTTAGGTTTTGTATGGATTAATAGGATTTCACAGAGCATGCATGCAAAAAGGATCACTTTTGTCTGGAAAGCAATCCAATTGTGCCTAAATTATATTAATTATAATGCTTAATGTTACTTTGATCACTGACCTCCAGGTATGGGACACTGCTGGACAGGAGCGCTACCGTGCAATAACAAGTGCATATTACCGTGGTGCAGTGGGTGCTGTACTTGTCTATGACCTGACAAAGCAGAAGACCTACCAAGATGTTGAACGGTGGTTGATGGAAGTGCGAGAGCATGCAGACCCAACAATTGTTGTTATGTTGGTTGGCAACAAGTGCGACTTGAGACATTTGAGAGCTGTGGTAGCTGATGATGCCAAAAGATATTCTGAAGAACGTGGGCTTTCATTCATTGAAGCATCAGCCCTTGATGCAACTAATGTGGAAGAGGCATTCCAACAAACTATTACCAAGGTTCACCATGTGCAACTAGCTAAGATGAAAAAAGAGCTCGATCAGAGAGACCCAGGGGAGAATCGAGGAAATACAAACCAAAAACCTCAAAATTCCTTGGACTTGAATCAAGATTCCACTTCCAAAAATTGCTGTACAATTTTGTAACTAAAGAAAGACTCATTTATTTTATATAGCATAAAATCTAAAATAAATTACTCTAACAGAAGATACACGTACATGTAGGCTAGAACAGCCTCAAAGTTTATTCTTTTACAGTACAATGTTGTGAGTTTGTCAATAGGTAGTCATGATTTAATAGATTGAAGCAGATTAAATATTTATATTCATAATTATTCATAGTTTGTATAATTCGTTTTTGTGTAACTTAGAACTGTTGAGTCATTTTCCTTGGGTAGGAAATGAAGTACATGTATGGGGTTTTTGTATCATGTTATTCGACCTCACATACAATATTAAGTAGCAGTATAATTTTTCTAGTAGGCCTAGCTTCACACACAGCTAAGGCAATTAGTATCATTTTTGTTAAAGTCCATGAATATTTTGTAACTGTTCAGTTTTTAATAAAATAGAATAAAAGGTATATTAATTAAGGCATTGTTTAAGTAAAATGAGGTAAAGAAGTATATATTTGAATGTCGTTCATTTTGACAAAAGGTCGTGCTCTGATTTTCAATGGGTAATATTGCATATTGTCATATGAGGAATAAACCAACGATGACAACATACTATATTTTATACCAAAGCATTTTACAATTAGTAAAGGAAGAAAAAATATATGAATAGTGACAACATATAAAACTCCTATTATAATGAATGTATTACTGCAGTTTTCCTTTATTTGTGACTGGTGAAAAAGTCTACTGCAATAAAGGTTTGCACAATTAAGCTAATGCTTATTCTGTCAATCAAGACAGCACTTAACCAGGGTTCTGAATGTAGATGGCTCAAAAGCAGTTTTATGCAAAAGCCATTTACTAGTAACAGTGAAACCTTCTTTAGACCAGTTTAAAATCAGCAGAAGCAGTTATTATTGTAGTAATAGGTGAATTGATGACCAACCACAGCTCAATAGGCTATCTGTTATACTGGTTGTAATTTTAAATGGTATAAACAATAACAGGGTATATCCATAAACATAAGGCAGGAGTGTTTCACGTTACTGCATGCTTTCGTTAATTTGATACATTATTATTAAATTTGTCAATTGCAACTTGAATTTGTAGTCCATTAATTTTGATGTTGATTTTGTTACATTAACTTGCTTGAGATGCAGTTTGAAAGTAAACTGGTAAAGATGTCATCCATACTTATGGTAGTTACTAGAAAAGAACTGAAATCACATTGGGTGTTAGAAGGAATCTGCAACAAGCTGAGTCTATCATTGTGAGCCTTAAAAATATACAGCTCGAGTAGTACATTGGTTGCATTTCTGATGATAAATAAATGTTATAATACACCTTTATTAATTTGTTATTCTGATTTCAGCTCTGGTTATAGAATACCCTGACACAACTTTCACGCTTCAAATCACTTGATTTTTTTTAAAGGGGCTGTGTCACGGTAATAGACTTTACGTTCGCGTTCCCGGCCGGAAAAAGCTATTTTCACCGATTTTGATATGAACTAATGAACCTCTCGGCCATGTGGGATGCTTAAAATCAAAGCAAAAATGACTAACAAACTGTGTATATAAACAGTCTCCAGGGAAATATTGAAAATCCTTTCAATCAAGCATTGAGAGAGGGAAGTTTAACTGTGTATCCAATTAACATTATTAGAACTCTTCGAAAGGAAGGGTGTAGCCAAAAGGAACTCGACCATCTCTTTAAATCACTCATCCTACCTAAATTAACTTACGGTTTATCTGTCTATGGCTCTAGTGAATCCGACCTTACCACAGTACCGGTATTTTTCTGCGGTTGACCGTGGGAATTAGCAGGAAAATGAGCTCCCATCGGTATCCTGTTTTGATAGTAAGGTGCGATGGAATGCACCGTGTCTGATGGCAGTACTTAAGGGTTGAAATCACAAGGTCTTTTATCTCGGTCTCGCTTCTCAGCAGCGTGTAGCTTGTGCGCTTATTTTGCATGGACAAGGAAGAGTTTATCGAAATTTTGGCTAGTTCTCGGCAAAAGATTCTTGAACAAGTGGATATTAAGCTTAACGTTCTTAAAAGAAGTATTTTTGTACATCAAGAGACATGCGTGGAATTGAAACCGTTGTTAAGAAAGTAAAACAAGTCGCTCCGTACAAATGGAAAAATGGAATGTGCAGTTCCAGTTCAACGAGGCAGTTGAGTCCCAAGTTTGAAGCAGCTAGTGCAGCCATTGACAGAAGCAAGTTCGAAAATTAAGGCCAAGTATGAGCTTCAAGAAGGCATACAGCTTGTGGTGGTTTAATTTGCCAAAAAGCAAATCATATAGCTGATCGGTCGGAGTGTGGCTGGACGACAGCCTCTGCTCGGCTTATTCAACGGATGATCTGGTTGACAACCCTGAGGATGAAAAACGAATTTCTAAAGCGGAAAAAACTGCATAGAAGGCTGTTGTTGATGCTAAAAAAGTAGCCAAAGCTAGGAAGAATCTGTTCAGCTTTTCTAAGCCGCCTTATTCTGGTGAAGTAGTTAGCTTATCCGCGCATTCCTCACAAGCTCGTGGGTTCAGGAGGACAATTCGAGGTATTTCGTCAAGTTCCTTTACGCCTGGAAACTTCAGAAAGAGAGGATTTTGCTTCGCCTGTGGAATTGATTGGCAATCTACAAACAAATCAGATAAGTTCACTAAGTGATTCATTTGAATTTGAGCGATCTGTTGGTAATTAGTTTATTCAGAGTTAGTTCTATTAGGGACTGTTGATTTTTGGTCTAATTCTATGCATGCCTCTAGTTTTATCATTCACACTATTGTTGAAGGTTGCAAAATTACCTGGTGGTTACGCTGCCCCTAATAGTGCTTCCGCTTACAAATGCAAAGATTTTGTAGATGATGCAGTCGCCGAATTTATTGAACGAGGCTGTGTCTTGGAAGTTGTAAAGCCTCCAGAGTATAGTAATCCTCTGCATCTAGCTTTGCAAGCTAGCGGAAAGTATAGACTTATTTTGGACTTGTCATATTTCAACAGTTTATTTGGAAACAGTCTGTTAGATATGAAGACATTCGTACGGTTTTTGAATTTTTCCAATCGGGTTATTTCTTCACGTTTGACTTTAAATCTGGCTTTCATCACGTTGAGATATTCCTGGCCACAGGCAATACCTATAGGGTTTTCATGGTGTGTAGGTTTCTGCATCAGTATTTTATTTTTGCAGCCTTACCATTTGGTTTAACTTCAGCGCCGTACATTTTCACTAAACTTATGCGTTCGTTTGTACGTCACTGGAGGGATCTCCGCATTGTGGTCGGCAGTTTTCTTGGACGACAGTATTGGCGGATACCGCGATTTCGTCTCGGCCCAAGAATTTAATTCTACCTACCGGTCCGATTGGTATCTGCGGGGTTTTTCATCAATGATCAAATGTCGGTTCGTAAGATGAAATGCAGCTTTGGTTTTATAACTTAGTTGCCTAAATAGCCGCCCAATTTGCTTCAAATCCAGCGCAGTGCGGGTTGCTTTAACGTTTTTTTTTCAGATGCTAGCGACACTGGGTATGGTAGCTATACAGTGGAATTAGGCTCACAGATCATTGCACAAGGCGTTTGGGACAGTTTTCAAGGAAACAGATGCGGGAGATTTTAGCTGTACGCAAGGTTTTGCAGTCCGTTGCACCTCGCCTGAAAGGGAGTTATGTGTTAAGTGGTATACTGACAATGAGAATGTCACACGCATAATCGATATAGGCAGTAGAAGGCTGCACCTTCAGGAGGAGGCTAAGCAGTTGTATACTGTTGTCATTTCTATTGAGTCACTGTGATTCCCAGATCTGAGAATGAGAAAGCAGACTATCTGAGTAGAATTGTTACGCGCGAGCATGATGGGTCTATCTCCCTCATATCTTTCAATTTTTATAGATTCTAGTTGGGTTCACATTCTATTCATCGTATGCTGATGAAAATAGTCGTGTTACCAAGATTGATTCTAGGTTTTAGAACCCTAGTTGTGAAGCTATGGATACTCCGCCTGATTTGATTCCAAGAGTTCTGAAGCATATGACGTCTTGAGGTGCGCAAGGTACGTTAGTGGTTCCTCTTTGGCGTTCTGCTCCGTTTTGGCCTCTCTTCACTTCGGATGGTCTTCACTTCGCTTCCTCCGTGTGTGACTGGGTTGACCTCCCCACTGATACATATACATTCTGCGTCGGTCGATACAGCTCTGGTGTTTTTTGGTAGAGACAATCTCTATTTCAGAGTTTTAGCCATCCGAATTAATTTCGGAAGAGCTCGTTTCTTCAACTATGGCTTTTACACCGTTAATGTGGGTTGTTGTGCAGCCTTTTATGTAGGTCCGGTCTGGTAAGTGACTATAAATTCGCTTTTTGTCAGATAGGAGCCAATTACTTAGCCAGTGGGTGGTTTTCATCGTACCAATGAGTGGCACCGAGCTTTGACAGCGGGTGTCTTTTATTGTGCCAGTGGGTGGCTTTATTGTGCCAGTGGGTGGCTTTTTTGTGTCAGTGGGTGGCACTGAGTTTGGCCAGTGGGTGGCTTTATTGTGCCAGTGAGTGACACTGAGTTTAGCTAGTGGCTGGCTTTATTGTTATTATTGCGTCAGTGGGTGGCATTGAGTTTAGTCAGTGGGCGGATATTTATTCATCTCAGGGTGAATGACTATAAATTCGCTTTTTGTCAGATAGGAGTCTATTACTTAGCCAGTGGGTGGTTTTCATCGTGCCAGTGAGTGGCACCGAGTTTTGACAGCGGGTGTCTTTTATTGTGCCAGTGGGTGGCTTTATTGTGCCAGTGGGTGGCTTTTTTGTGTCAGTAGGTGGCACTGAGTTTAGCCAGTGGGTGGCTTTATTGTGCCAGTGAGTGACACTGAGTTTAGCTAGTGGCTGGCTTTATTGTTATTATTGCGTCAGTGGGTGGCACTGAGTTTAGTCAGTGGGCGGATATTTATTCATCTCAGGGAGTGGTTTAGCAACATAATTAGTTCCGACTATTTAGTTAGCCAGTTGCAGATCCCGTTCTCGAATTCTCGGGTGATGCTGCCGTGCTGCCTCGAGAGCGGACCACACCCAAATGTTGTGTGTGTGTTAATGGGGTTTGGGGAGAGAAACAGGGATTTAGAAGGGAGCGGTATTTTTCTGCGGTTGACCGTGGGAATTAGCAGGAAAATGAGCTCCCATCGGTATCCTGTTTTGATAGTAAGGTGCGATGGAATGCACCGTGTCTGATGGCAGTACTTAAGGGTTGAAATCACAAGGTCTTTTATCTCGGTCTCGCTTCTCAGCAGCGTGTAGCTTGTGCGCTTATTTAAAAAAAATAAAAAATAAAAAATAAATATATATAATTATTATTTATTTATAGATTTGAGTACTTCTATTCCTCAGCAGGATGATACATTATGTGCTCTAGCCGAGTCACTTCCAGATGTGTTCTAGGTGGGATCGGAGGGCAGCTATTACTGCTTCCAAGTATTCCGCTTCATTATACAGGTGGAAAAGTTGGGCCACTTCACATCGTCTTCAGTGTTTTCCAGCTTCCCCTAATCATATCGCTCTCTGTTTGCGGTTTTTAATGGCTGATGCTGAGACAGTTTCCCCGCTGGAGTCGGCAGTTCACGGCCTCGTTTGGGTACATCAGATTGCTGGGGAACAGTCCCCGAAAGATCATCACCGGGTGAAAGAAGTGCTGGCCGGTGCAAAACGTTGTTATCTCGTCCAAAGGTCAAGAAGGAGCCTATCACTGCTACGCCGTTAGGACAGCTAGTGTTAGATTAGGATGAGCCGTCGGCATCCTTGTATGACATTCGCTCAGTGTCTCTACAATGTTTATTCGATTTTTCTGCTTTTCTACGGTTTGATGAATTAGCTCGCCTCATAAGGTCAGATATCAGTTTATAGATAATTATTTATAAATTTCGACAAGTCTTCTAAGACAGATCAACCAAGAGACGGTGATTGCGTTGTTCTGGCTTCGTTGGGTTAATCTACTTGCCCTGTAGCTATGATGTCCCAATATTTAGATAAGGCTAATTTGAGCAATGGGTCTCATTTTTTTTTTTTGCCAGTTATCCAATGCAAAATTGGTTATGATCTTAGACCTAGAGGCCAAGGGTTAAGTTACTCTAGACTTAGTCATTGAGGCTTTTTAAGGCATAGTTCCAGAGATCTCAAAAATAGGCACTCAGTCTTAGAAGTGGCGGTGCTTCGGCTGCAGCTTGTGCAGGTGCGTCTGATAGACTTTACAAAAGACATGGTCGATGGCTTATATAGTCAGACTGCTAAAGACGGTTATGTGAAAGATTCATTTGCCTCCTGTTTATCAGTTCCAAGGCTTTAGGAATCTAATCAGTGAACTAGCCCGGGGGTTGTTTAAGGGGTACAGCTGGCCCGAGGTTTTCCTCCCAGAAGCAGTGGACGCGTGGGGAGGTTTTTCACCCAGCTGGTGTCCACTACCCCTTATAGTTCTGTTGAACATAATGTTGTTCTTGAATTAAGAATACGTAATATTACGAATAAGATAACGTAA
The DNA here is from genome assembly GCA_030867875.1 of Actinernus sp. WN-2022. NCBI lineage: Eukaryota > Metazoa > Cnidaria > Anthozoa > Actiniaria > Actinernidae > Actinernus > Actinernus sp. WN-2022. Next base: position 146,975,043 of record JAOWCC010000577.1, on the reverse strand, counting down.
TGGTCTGTGTACCATTGTATAGATGGGTACAATAAAGTGATGCTGCCGTGCTGCCTCGAGAGCGGACCACACCCAAATGTTGTGTGTGTGTTAATGGGGTTTGGGGAGAGAAACAGGGATTTAGAAGGGAGAGCGCTTTCTTAAAAGATGCCATAAGAGAAAGTACTCTTCAGAGCTTATTAACATTCATTATCTTTTAGAGAAAAGTGACCGACACATTTTTAATAAAGTTAACTCTATTTCTAATCATCCATTACGATCACTGTTGCCTACGGTTAAGCAGTCCTCTCGAAGGCTTAGAAAACAAACTGCTGTATATCCTAAAGTTAATACAGAGCGTTTTAAAGGTAGTTTTGTAAATAGATTAATTTTAAAGTATAACCTAGTTTCTTAATTCAAGTTTTGTCCTATTTTATATATCCATGTATGATTTTATGATAGCTTTTAATATTATTTTACCATCTTATCTTCATTTACATTTTGTAACATCTGATATGTACAATATCAATGTATAATAAAGACATATTATTATTATTATTATAACAACCACCACGAGCGATTACTCGATACATGCGCAGTACCATGACATAGCCCCTTTTACGGACTAATTGATAAATTAATAATGAAGCACGGGAGGTTATATAATCATTAATGAAACCTTAAACAAGGTCCCCGCACTATAAAAGGGAATGCTCCTCCCCCTTTCTCTCCCTTTGTGTTTTAGAATTTGAAATTCAAGGCCCGGTCAGTTCAAAGCCCAATTAAGTTAATCCAGGAAAGGGAAAACTTTAGTTCGATTTGCTAACTTGTGAACGACACCTTTGAAGTTGAAAACTTATTTCTAGAGGAGAAACAACAAGTACGTTTCTACTTATCTTGCTAGATTTGGAAACAAATACCTTCTACCGAGAGAACCAAAAACCATGGGTTAAGACTTAATCTAGGATTAGCGCTAATCGGGCTTCGAACAACTGGGCCCTGCGAACAGAACAGTAAAGAAAGTAAGTAGGCTTTCAGTTGTCTCCTGTTATAATACTAAATTGCCGATGCTCAAAATTAAAATAAGCCAAAGAAAGTAAACCGCAGGAAGCTAGTTGCTAAGTTATGCCTGTCACTAGTGTTTTAGAAGCGTTTACAAACTCTTTAGTGATATTTTAGACATTCAACATTTGAGTATTTGATTTAAATTTCGCGCGATAACATGTACAAAAGTCAGACGGAGCATCACATGATGTCTGCAGAGCTTTGAATAGAGATGTTCACTTGACAAAGGCTGAGTGACAGAGTGAGAGTGCCTGGAGAGGCCCTTTTCTTGCGAGGTATATATCGATCCCGTTTTCATTTTATTTAAAAATTATGGCCATCTTCAAGGTTTCTCAAAGTATTACATATTTAAATTGAAAACTGGCCAAAAATGCACTTATTTTGTAGTATTTATGGAGACTAATATAAATGCACAGACCTAGTGACGTCACGCATGTGATTACCATATCTTGAACGCCGCCTGACTTCGATACAAAACAAATATGTTCGCGCTCTCCATATTGATTTTTTATTGCACAAAATGACTAAGAGAAACCTAGAATTTAATAAAATAAAATAAAACGGGATCGATTTTTTCATTTCATTGGCACTTTAAGAAATAGAAAACATTTCCCGTGTTTCTATAGAGTTATAGAAACACGCGTGGGAATTTGGGAGAACGAGAAATGGCAGTGGGAACACGAGCCCGAATGACGAGTGTTTCCACAGCTATTTCGAGTTCTTCCAAACTTCCACAAGTGTTTCTATAACTCAAAAGAAACAAGGGAGAAATGTTTTCTATTTCTTTTATGAAATAACCCACAGAAAATAAGTACAACAATGGAAAATCACGCATTTATTAGTATCACGAAAATGTAAATTCTCCTAACCACGCAATCAAAACTTAGCGCGCGCTCAACTTTCTGTTTCTGTAGAGTTTTAGTATAAACCAACTAGTGGACTAGAGCAGTTTTTAGTTGAGTGTAGTAAAACCAAACGCAAATTACCCACAGCCAGCCAATCATAGGAGCGAGTAATCACAGGTAACGCATAAATGGCTTCCCTGTGAGCCAATGACAAACCAAAGCAAAACCAAAACCAATTTGCGTTTGGTTTTATTTTGGAATCTGATTGGTTGGTTTACTTTCTCAGCCAATAGGAGAGCTTAGTAAACGCAAAACCAAAACACTTCCGACACTCAATTGAAATCCGCTCTATTACAAACCTTGCATTCTGATTGGCTACCCTACTATAGGTCTTTCTATTATTTTCTACTGTCCGGCTAGTTAGTTTATACTAAAACAATTAGACCTCTCGCCCTCATGGGCTACAAGTTAAATAGCCCATTCGGGCTGCGGGTCTAATTGTTAAATAGAAACACGGCTTTCAGCCAATCAGAGCGCGCGTACTATCGAATGTATTTTATAATATTGGATAGAAATCAAGAGCGAGAAGTCTAATTGTTTTAACATAACCAAGTCACTGTTCTATTAACTTGGCGGTCGAAAAGTATGAAAAAACTTGCAAAAAAGCATTTTCTGTGTTTTTTTCTCTGCAGCGCGCACGGACGAGTATTATAACAATAGAGTGTGTCTGGCGAGGGACTATCGGCGGACATACTCGACAGACACTATTTGTAGACGGCGCCTGGTGAGCCAATCAGATGGCGAGTTTGCCAATAGACGGTGGTTATACTAATTAGCAATTAGAACAAATAGAGCCGGTGTCCGGAACTCTAAATACAATAACCTATTTGTGGCATCGAAATATGCCCTGATATTTTGTTCGCGGACATTATCTGATCCGAGAAGAGAACAGTTCCCGAGAGCAAAGCTCGAGGGAAACTGTGAGCTTCGAGGATCAGATAATGTCCAAGGACAAATATCTGGGCATATTTCGATGTCACAATGTAGGTTATTATTGGTATCATCCTTCAAATATTTTTTTGGACGCGCGCTTATACGCTCACATGGGGTGTATTCGCCTAAATTTCCCGCTCGCGGAGAGAAGATATCGGGTCACGTGACGCATTCAACCAATCACGCGCGAGAGAAAATATTTGATGGGTTATAATGTACAAATAATAATAATGGGATTAATCAATGGCATATCCACGAGGTGGCTCTTCATCCACTGACGGGCCTACGTTGTAACGTCCTTATCCGAGAAGACGTGAAGGTCTAACAACTTGCAGCTCGAGAACGAGATTGTTTTCCAAAGGCAGCACCTTCTATTCAGTTATTTTAAGACCCTGAGTGTTGGTCCGGCCGGGGTTTGAACCCGCGACTTCCCGCACAACAGACCGGAGCTTAACCACTGAGCGCGCCGCAAAATCACAGCAATCACAGTCTACAACGGATTAATCCAACCTTGGTTTGATTATTGTGATGTTGTCTGGGATAATCTACCAACCACATCAGCTGAGAGACTTCAAAAACTACAAAAGGCAGGGATATTACATCAGATCCCATGATATCCGTGTTAGCCTGAAATAGGAAAAACTTACAGAAAGACGTTTTAAACATAAAGCCATAACACTGCAATGTTCAAAATCCATAATAGTAATGCGCCCCTTTGTTTACAAAAATTCTTCAGACCACAAGACACAACATACAATCTTCGTAATCAATTGATTCTTGACAAACCTCGGACAGAGTATTTGAAGAGAGCTTTTGTATACAATGGAGCAAATGGAACAATCTTCCAAATTATCTTAAACAAGCAAAAAGTTTTTCGACTTTTAAACGAGAGCTGTCATCTGTTAAGCCCTAACTGATACCTTTTGTGTTTTTTTTAAAATTGATTTATTGATCCACCCTTCTATCTATCTATCTATCTTCTCGAGGAATATACGCTAGAAAGCCTTCCATTCCGATAGCAGGTATCCCCCTTTCTGTCTCGACCACCATGCGGGGTAGTCAGGAAGTCTATCTTCTCCAGAAATATACACTAGGAAGCCTTCCATTCCAGCATTCCGATAGCGATAGCAGGTATCCCCCTTTCTGTCTCGACCACTATGCGGGGTAGTCAGGAAGTCTATCTTCTCCAGGAATATACACTAGGAAGCCTTCCATTCCAGCATTCCGCCGGATAGCGATAGCAGGTATCCCCCTTTCTGTCTCGACCACCATGTGGGGTAGTCAGGAAGTCCTGGGTGGTCAGTCCTGGTTGTCGGTCGTACGGAAAGAAGCTCTTCTGTAGGTCACAACCGTACGCGCATACCCACTTGCTGTACGAAGTGCCGGGGCCAAGATAGTTCCAGGAGGCGGAACATATTGTCGTACTCTACCTATTAGCGACTTTGACCTGTGAGCAATCGTCGGCGATCTCCTAGACGAAGTGGGCTTTGATGATATTCATGTCGTCTCGGTCAGAGTTCAATCCGAGAGCAGGAACCTGGTCGATCAGGATTTGTTGTTTCTTTGGGAGGGTGTCCAACGAGAATGGTTGGGCTTCATTGAACTGTGGAAAGTACTTCTCCCATTTGCTTGCGATGTCGGTGCCCTTCGGCGTAGCCAACCACGAGTCCTTTTGAGCAGCACTGGCATATATGCGTCGGTTGATGCTCATGAAGGGTGTCCGCTACCAAAACGGAGATGGGGACACGGGCGTTAGTTAGGGAATTTAGGGAATCAGTGGGTGCTTTCGTAGCATCGAGGAGGGCATCGAAGTTATACTCAGTGGCGGATCCAGGATTTGAAAAAGGGGGGTGACTATTTTGACCGGTACAGTTTCTGGTGCGAAATTTCTTACACAATTTGAACGAATGTATTTTATTTTTACGAATTCTTATACAGAATTTGTTTTTGGCCCAAAAGGGGGGGGGGTGACATGTCACCCCCGTAACCACTCCTGGATCCGCCACTGATACTGTACACAATCTTGTGGAGGTAGACCTCCATCCTTGGTTGGGAGATTGGTCAGACGTACTGAGGGGCTTGGCTTTGCGGAGGGCCTTCGTGTGGGCTTGTTTTTGCGCGTAGAGCTTGGTCGTCTCCTCCGATGTGTTGGGACTGGGGCATTCATGCTAAACGCAGCCATGGTACTGGAAGACTGTACTTGTAGTGGGTTCGTATCCATCGACGGAAGCACCAAGGAGGTCGTGGAGTTCTCCTCCATGCCCATAGGCGGCATGGTTGCTATGACACCTGCGCACCGCGGCTTCATGCTCAACCAGCGTTGCGCGGCTTGGCATGCGCTGTGCTTTCGGTAGAAGGATTTCTCGGAGGTAGATTGTGGGCTTTCGACCTTCCAACCGGGGCAGTTGAGTTCCGTCTCCCCGGGAGATGGCAAGCTTGTTTGAACCGCTGTTTGCATTCCCCACATATATAGATGTTGGCGACCTTCGCCGATCGTAACCACGTCTGGATATTTCGCGGGTTACTTGGTCAAGTGACATGCGCCATCCCCTTCGGACGTAACCGTCGTCAGCTCCGCGCGATGCCCTTGGAGGAGTTCATACCTGCGAATATCAAGGCTGAAGAGGCTTTCGGTCCTCTCCGATTGGGCGAGCTCCGTGGCGCATGCGGTGCTCCTGTCTTTGCATGCTTCGTGGTATAGGGTCTGGTCTTGGTTCGGAGCCAAGCTGGTAATGGGCCGGTTCCCAGTAGAGTTCACCGATCCAGCATCACCTTGACGTCGGTATAAAGCCATTGGACAAACACCCACGTTATGTTTATTGGCGGCCTATCTTCCGCAAGGGTGGTAGGCAAGAGAAGGGGTCTGCGACGGTCTTCTTTTTCGATAGCTTTGGCCAGAAAGTCTGTTGATGCCTCCTCCTTCAAGCGGCACCATTCGCGATGTGATAGGGTTCCGTTTTGCTAGCTCTCAACGGTTGGTATGGTACATGCAGGTTCTAGTGTGTGGATCTAAAACACAAATGTTTTGGCGGGGTGTTGGGATGCCTGCGTTCAATGCCTTGCGTGGGGTGAGTAACTCTAACACGGTGTTGGGGCACTGCTCGTGCATTCAATGCCTTCGGTGGCGGGGTGGTTGAAATAGACTCTGGGGTCGGATCGGAATGTTGGGCACCTTTAGAAATGTTCAATGTTTACCGTTTTGGGTCCGAGGGTGCGCGAAAACCTAAAGTAAAGTAACTTTATTTAACGTCGGTAACTCGTGACAGTTTGGTGAGACTATAAACTTGAGGGCGACTGAGGCCTACGATTTTACGTCCTTATCCGAGAAGACGTCAGTGAAGGTCTAATCATTTGCACTTACTCCGCAAGTATTGATAGTATCATTTTACTCCTCTATACTGGTAATTTAAGAAATAGAGGATATCAGTTACACGGTGGTTAGAAGATATTAATTTTATCCTCGAGAGAAACATTTCATGAGTGAGCGCAGCGAACGAGTGAAATGTTTTCGGCTTCATATCTTCAAACCACTGTGTAATTTTCTTTTTATTATATGGACAATTAAACTGTTCTAAGAACTCTTATCTATTAATTTTACTCACTGTCAGTACAAAATTCTTCGTGATCTTTTTAAGCTGTTCTGGGAAGTTTCATCGGGTTTTCTTGTCTCTTTATTGCAGTCGAGAAAATCGTTAGATAGGTTTAGATCGTATTTGGCTTTTTGTGCTCGGAATATTCTTACTTACTTATCTTTATTTATACATGGAAAATCATCAGTTACATACATAGATAAAAAACACTAAAATATGAAACTGTTTTACATGAAAGCCATGTTGCAGGGACGAATAAGAAAAATAGGAATGTCATATATAAGAAATATTTACATAAGGTTAAAATAACTCGATTTCGTAAGATTAAAAATGAAGTTATTTAAACTAGTTGATTGCCTTACATCCTCAGGCAGTTCATTCCATAACTTAGCCCCACTAAAGCGAAAAGCCTTTTTACCGAAATTGGTTCGTGGCCGTACAAGGGTTAGTTTTGTTGATGAGCCCCTAAGATTGTAATTTGTAGAGGCTGAACGTGGTATAAATTTTGAGGATAAATATTCAGGAGACAGGTTATTTAAAGCCTTATAAATCATTATTGCTTTTTGTTTGATTCGTCGAATATATAGTCTGTCCCAATTTAGAGTACTTAGGAGCTCATCAATCTTAGTATCAAAGGATAAACCGGTTATTATTCTGGCAGCTCGGTTTTGCAACTTTTGTAGATTCTCGGCAAGTCCTTTGTTTAGATTTTCCCATACAACACTGCAGTAATCAAAATGAGGGAGTATGAGAGTATCATAGACACTTAGCAGTGCTTTGGGGGGTATGAAAGGCTTTATACGTCTGAGTGCACCTAGACCTGAGGAGATTTTCTTCATGAGTTTGTTAATGTGGGTTTTCCAAGACAAATTTTCATCTAGATGTACACCAAGATATTTTGTTGAGGTAACTCTTTCTATGACTTTACCATCAATGGTGAAAGATAAATCTTTCTGAAAATTTGTCAATTTCTGGTGGGAACCCACTAGCAACAATTCAGTTTTTGTTGCATTTAGGGTGAGTCTATTTGCACAAAGCCAATTTCTAACATTTTGGAGGTCGAGTCCTAAGCATTCTTCTATCTCTCTCGGACTCTCGCCGGTTACTGTTAAGTTTGTATCATCGGCGTACATCCGAGGAAAAGATTTTAATAGGCAGTTGGGTAGATCGTTGATGTAGAGTAAGAACAGAAGGGGCCCTAGGATCGTTCCTTGGGGCACGCCGCAATTGAGGGTTCTGGGACTAGATATTTCATTATTTACCCTGCATCGTTGCTGCCTGTTACTAAGATACGAGTCAAACCAGTTCAAAGAGGCTTGATCTAATCCATACAATTTAAGTTTTTCAAGAAGGATTTTGTGGTCGACAGTGTCAAACGCTTTTTTCAGATCCAGGAATAACACAGCATTGACATGTCCTTTGTCAATGTTGTAGTACCACTGGTCTGTGGCTTCTAGTAATGCTGTCACCGTAGAGTGGAGGGTTCGAAATCCCGATTGGCTATTAGTAAGGATTTTATGTTCTTGAAGATAATCATAAAACTGATCAAATACCAGCCTTTCAAATAATTTTGCAACAGCAGAGATAATTGAGATTGGTCTATAGTTATCTGGATCAAATTTAGTACCCTGTTTAAAGAGAGGAGTAACTCTTGCAATCTTCCAATCTTGGGGGAAGATCTCTTTTGCTATAGATAAATTAAATAGTGAGGTTAGAGAGGGGCTAACAATTTCAGCTGCATCTCTTAGTAACCTGGAAGGGATATTATCTAATCCTGTGGCTTTAGCTAAAGGGAGCTTCTTTAGTAATCTGAGGACTTGCCTTCCTTCAATAGGTTTGATTTGAAATGAGGAATCTACTGTCTTTAGATAAGTTTTGAAAGATATATTATTATCGGAGATCTTTCCTGCTAATTTGGGGCCGATTTCGGCAAAATGCTGGTTCAAAGCCTCGGCGATCTCTTTTGGATCTTCGATCGTATTTCCCATAATGTTAATTTTGTTTAATATGGTTGTATTAACTTTATGGGACCTTAGCTCGTTAATAGCTTTCCACATTTTCTTCTGATCACCATTATTAGTTTTAATGGTGTCATGGAAGTAGTTTGCTTTAGCATTGCGGATATCATTATTCAATTTATTTCGGGTTTGTTTGTATCTTAACCAATCAGCTGAATTGTTTGTCTTAATTGCTGAAGCTTTCAGCCGATCCCTTTCAAACATTTTTCGTTTCAGGTCATGAGTGATCCAAGGAGATTGTTGGGGACGGATACGTTTTGATTTAAATGGAGCATGTTTATCAGCTACTTCTAGGAAGAGTGTTTTCCATAATTCCCACGTCTCGTTAGGATCGTTAATTTGGTCTAACTGTTCCCATGGTTGCTTCTGTAAGTCATTCTGAAAGGCTTCAGGGTTAAATTTAGAGAAATTCCGAAAAGTCAATAGTTTGTGTCCGGCATGCTTAGGATTTATTATTTTACGGTAGGCATAAACCAAGCTATGGTCGCTAAAACTTGTGTGTAACACACCAGAGCAAATATTTTTTTCTGGATAATTAGTTACAACAACATCTATTAGACTACTCGTTGTTTCAGTAACCCGCGTTGGTTCCTTAATGAGTTGAGTTAACTCATATATAGTAAAGATATCCTTTAGTGTTATAATTAGGTTATTGTCATTGGTTAAAAATTTGATTTGAGTTTATTTTACACCATGATTTACAAATTTATACAATATAACATTAAATAACAGACAATAAAATACACACATACTACACTAGGAAAAACGATACCTCACACTCAACATTAATCATTGGTGTAAGGGCATCAAATAGTTACCTAAATACGATACCCTTAAATCTGTGATAATTATTACTAGAAAAAATTAAAAGGAACATTTCTGCCAAAATAATGCATAATAAATATCAATATTGGGAAAGGTAGTGAGAAAAAATAGCTTTTTTTAGTTGTTTTCTGGAATGAATGCTTTTAATTCGAAGAGGTAAGTTATTCCAATAATAAAGACCTATTACTGTGGGGGAAAATTTTCTCAAATTTAACCGATATCGTTCAATGTAAAAATTTTGATTTGTAGAGCTTCTTGTTTGGTAAGAATGTTGTTCTGAGACATATTTCATATTAATTGAACAGCTTTTGCTTTCGGTCATACATTCATAAATGAAAAGACATGTATTCATTTTAACTATATCAGGAATTTTAAGTACATTAAGTTTAATATAGTATGGAGTGATATGCTCTCTTATAGGAACATCACATATAACACGAATAACCTTATTTTGAAGTTTAGCTAGGATAGATAACGGACTGTCATAGTTATTTCCCCAAATTATACAGCCATAGCTTATAAATGGGTAAATTAGAGAATAATATAAATTTAGAAGGCTATTGAAGGGTAAATATTTTTTACACTTAATGAGAACATTAATATTTTTACTAAGTTTATCATTTAAATATTCAATATGTTCTGACCAAGTAAGGTGGGCGTCAATGTAAAAACCTAAATATTTGATACTGTGACAGTTTTTTATAGGTTTATTGGCTATTTTTAAAGGAGGATATATATTATATGTTTTTTTTTGTCGAGGTTGAAATATTAAATAATTAGTTTTTTCAAGGTTCAAAGTGAGTTTGTTGGCACATAACCAGTTATACAAATCACTTACATTGCTATTTATATTGGGTATAATTAAATCTAAATCAGGTCCAGCAACAGTAACCGACGTATCATCAGCAAACATACGGACGGGAAAGTGAGTTGTCGACGCTGGAAAGTCATTTACATATAACAGAAAAAGTAAAGGGCCTAGAACTGAACCTTGTGGTACACCATAGGATAAGGTTAATTGATCAGAAAATACTCCATTTACAAAAACTCTTTGTTGTCTAGATTGCAGATATGATCTAAACCAGTTATGGGATGTACCTTTGATACCGTAATTGGCCTGTAGTTGTTACAGTTTGTACGCTCTCCTTTTTTAAAAATTGGAAGAACTTTAGCAAGTTTTAAGGAGTCAGGGAAAACACCATTATTTATAGATAGATTAATCACATATGCTAATGGTTTACATAGTTCAAGTGCTGCGAGTTTAAGCATACGGGGATGTACACCATCAATCCCAAAGGATTTATTTGGATTTAAGTTATCTAAAATTAAATAAATTTCTACCTCATTAGTTTGATCAATTATAAATTTATGTTTGGTCTTTCGTTTACGAGTATTTCTATTTTGAAAACCACGAGGTAGCTTGGAAGATAATAATACTGGAATGTCTGCAAAGTAAGAATTTAAAGCGTTTGCAATGGAATTTGGATTGTGATAAGTTTTTTCATTCTTAGTAATTCCATTAATTGTTGAAGAGCGTCGTTTTTTATTAATAATAAAATTTATATTGTCCCATAATTTCTTAGAATTGTTAGAGTTAGTCATTAAAGAATTATAATATGTAGTCCGTAATATCTTATTTAATTCAACAATTTTGTTCCTATATAGTTTGTATTTATTTAAATATTTAACTTTTTTAGTTTTTAGCCATATTTTGTGAATTTTATCGCGAATTCCTATTGATTTTCTTAAACCTGTAGTTACCCAGGGTTTATGTTTACTTGTTTTTAAACGAACAGATTTCATGGGGGCATGCAGATTACAAACATAATTAAATTTATGTGTTAAGCGGTTTAGTGACTCATTTGTTTTTTTGCAATTGTAAACATCTGTCCAATCAATGTTTTCTATGTCATGTTTAAATTTGTTTGTGTCAAAATGTTTAAAATCACGAACCTCTACCTTATCAGGAAAAGGACTTTTTGTAGGGTTATATAATAAACAAAATACAGGAAGATGATCGGAAATTTCATTTGTAATGCACCCGCTAGTACAGGGTGATACAAGGTTTTGATGAATATGGTCTATGCATGACTGGGTATTCGCTGTAATTCGTGTAGCTTCATGTATGACAGGTATAAAACCTGAAGAATGTAATTGAGAAAGATATTCTTTAGAAATTTTACTGTGCTTACTTAACGTATTGATATTAAAATCGCCCATAATTATGCATTGTTTCTTAGTAAGATAAATATTATGTAATGTTTTTTCAAAGTTGTCTAAAAATTCTCGGTTGGAAAAATTTGGGGGCTTATAAACAATGCCTATAATTACATTGTTTTGCTCAATCCACAAATTTTCAATAGAGTTGATTTCAAGGTCATTGCGAATTTTGTAGTTAGTAGCTTCTTTTAAATAAAGTGCTACCCCGCCACCTCGGCTATTGTTTGAGCGACTATGTGTTATCAGTGTATAGCCTGGAATTGAATATTCATCGAGATTATCATCTGGTAAAAGAAACGTTTCACTACATCCAACAAAATCAAACTCTTGTGGTATAATATCTAATAAATCTACAAGATCCTTCGAGTGTTTACGAAGGCTTCTTATATTAACATGAAGTGCTGCTTTGTAAGGCTTAACTATCTGAGCCAAGTCATTTAACTCTCCAATTGTATAATAGCCATTGGTTAAAAAGTTGCAGTTCAGGTCTCCCAGTACATAGAGCTCTTTCCCTTCAGCATCAATTTGTCCAATCAGATTTTCGAAATGCTTCATAGTATCAATAGGAGCACTGGGAGGCCTGTACCACGTGAGAATGATAAATGGTTTACTTCTAGGTTTTTGTATTTCTACACATAAATTCTCTAGTTCATTCGTAGACAAATCATCCCGAAGGGTGTAGTTAATACCAGCTCTTACATAAATACATACTCCACCGCCGTTTCTATTTCGATCCCGACGAATTAATTCATATCCCGGTAAATAGATCTCATTATCAAGAATTTGATTGTCCAATTTAGTTTCATTTATAGTAAGGATATCTAATAGTTGATTTGACATAAAGACCCTTAATTCGTCTATATGTTTTAGGAGACTATTTATGTTAATACAGGCCATTTTAAACCCTCGACAAGTGGGGAGGGAGTATGAGATAGGTAACGTATCAGTTAAACTAATAGGGTATTGGGAGTTTTGTGTCAGGAAATGGTCTGCCTGAGGAGTTTTAGAATTTCAATCAACATTAATATGATCTGAATAATTACGTAAGAGTTGATTAATCCCTTTCTGATTTAGGTGTAGACCTCCTGCGTTAAGGCCTGACTCGTTAATGTTAGTGTTTGTTAAAAGGGGCAATCCCCGATTGTTACAAAACTTCTTGAGTAGTTTGTTTACCTGTTCGGCCTTGTTCCAAAAGTCCTTTTCACTTCTGCATAAGATAGCGGATACAGAGACTTTGGTGGTTGGGGATTCCATATTCATTGTCATGCAGCTCATTTAAGCTGTTTACATCTACCTCTGTGATTTTCACAAACATGCCGCCATCTTTGTAGTTCAAAAGGCAGCAAACGTGACGTCATCAATATTTTGACTAGTGAGAATATGGAAAGTATGCTACTCAATACCCGGATGTAGTTTCGTATGAGTTCTATGATTGGTGTATTTCTCAGTAAAACACTATCGTCCATATAATAAAAAGGTTTATATTTCCAATATGCTAATGATATGATGTCATCACCGACATTCTTTGTGATTGTGAATTAAGCTATTTTCTAATTTAGTCTTTTCAGTTTTGTAAAATTGCTTTGATAAGCTTCAAATATAACTTAGAATTTAAAAATAGATACTTTGTCTCTACCAGCATGCTTTTGTATAATAAGTGATCTCGGTTATGATATCACATCATTAGCATATTGGAAATATAAACCTTTTAAAAATATAGATACGATAGTGCGCGCGCTCTGATTGGCTAAAAAGCCATGGTTTATCAGAGTATATAACATGGTTTGCCGTGTTTTATTGTTTTCGACTGGCGGTTTCCTTTCATCGCGCGTGTAAATCTATATTATAAAACAGATAAAGAAGCCTTAAATCCATGTTTTGAGAACACTTGAGAAATGTTGAAAGCACACGCCTTCGGCATGTGCTTTAACATTTCTCTCATGTTCTCAACTGCCCATCATGTTTTATGATAGTTTATAATATAACACAGATAGTACGAGCGCTTTGATTGGCTTATAGACTCAAATCAAGAAATATTCTACCGTTGGACTATCCACTTCATGTACAATCTATATCAAAGATGACTGGCTGGGACTTAAGATTAAAAAAAACATAAAAAGTAAAGATAAAAAATATAAACCCCTCATTCTGACGCTGGGTCAGGAATAATCTCCAAGTATACTCTATGTAGTACTTTGAAGTTCAACAGCGTTCGAGGGTTCTTCGTCCTTCCAGAATTCTAATAAGAATGGAATAAAAGAAGCTACTAATATTGTGCTGCCAGCAACTAAGAAAACGGGAACGTATGAACCGAACCTCTCCGCAATTAAACCTGAAAAAGAAAAAGAAAAGAAAGGTTGAGTAAAACTAATAAAGACGTACATTAAGTTAATCGTTTAAAAGCCAAAAAGAGGTTAAGGGCAGGCATAAGAAATCAGACAGTCTGCCTTGTCGTAATGCGTACATGCTCCATTTCCTGTGAAATACGGAATTTGATGGAAACACTATACCCGGGCACCGCCTGCACATTGCCTGCTGTTCAACATTCCAGGGACTAACGGTACTGCTGGTGTGGTGACATTTTTATCAATACTCCGTCGCCGGCATGCGACAATTGATACCAACCAGAATCGATTATTGTATATCACAACACGGGAAACGGTTGAGGGCGGGAATCAGGCAACTGGCATCATACCAGGGCAGGGGGGTAGCTTCCTGTATACGCATATACGCACGTGCGTACACTTTGAGACGAAAATTCCCTGTTTGGCCTTGTATTTATTTTATGAGAGGGGCCCTTAAAACCGGTAGCTACTGCACTTGTGCGTACAACTTGAAAATGCCTAGCTACGCCCCTGCAGGGGATGTTCACTTACCATAACCAGAATTACGGTAGGCGCTATCGGCGACATACGGTTATATGGAAACCAGCTTTAAATCAATAGTTGTGACTAAGTTTGTATAACCTGATTCCTTTCGAATTTCATTATTTTCCCTGAAAATCGACTGAACATGCCCGTTGTCGACAAGCCTATTATCGGCCAGATTAAGCCAAGCAATACCCGGCCATTAATTATCGGCCACTCCATGTTTGTTCGCTTAGTAACCATAGAAAAACCTTCAAAAAGTGTTTGGATTGAGGTTATAGAGTTACTTAGTAACTATTTAGGACAGTAAAATGGACTTAATTTCGGTCAAGCGTGGCGGGAATAAACGTTGTTGTTGCCTCGTTGTATGTAGTTGTTTTATAGCTTCTACACTGTGCTACAAATTGTGCCACGAGTTTTCACATTCTTATAATAAGACGTTTTTTGCGATAACTTACCGTTCCTTTGCTTTTTTCAATATAAATTTGTTTGTATACACTCTGGGCAAAACAAATTCCCGCCGCGGCCACGCTCGCGCGCCAGTTCGTCATGTTTCATCCACAGGGTGGCCGATAGTAGGCGTGCGGAGTTACGTATATTCATTACATAAAGGTTAGTCGATAAAGTATTCTGGCACATGGTGGAGTTGTGCTGCTTTCGGGTTTGATTTTATTCAAGTTTTTTTTTGGAAACGCGAGGTATCTGCAATGAAGTCTCCGCATGAGGCAGGGACTCCGTTTATGCAACAGGTAAACAGAAAGTCTTATTTCATTGAATGTTGAGAGTTTAAGAAACCGGCAAGATTATAGGGTTATTATCTATATAAAGTGAAGAGTCTCGGACAGGCTTGAAATCGTTTTTGTGTGCCTCCTCTAGGGAGACATTTATTTGTTTAAATGCGTGCCTGAGAATCGGGGGTGGCCGATAATAGGCGGTAATACCTCAATACAAATAGATATAAAATATATTTTTCAAAGCATGAAACACTTGTGCAGCCTGACTCGAGTCATTGGAAACTCGCCAGCATTTCCCATTAGTCTGAAATACAACCGTGTGCTTGGCTCTTTCCCAGGAAACGAGCCGATGAGACGGTTGTATTGCTATTAATATTTACCAGGACAGAGGTATGGATCAGGTGAATACATATACTGACTTACCACCAATCGGTGGGCCACTCGCAAGTCCAATAGACATAATTGCCATAGCAACGCCCATTGCACTTCCATACTCATCCTCTGTGGTCGTCCCAAGAATAAGGATATTGTATGCCGCAGCAAACAGACCCTCGAATATCCCGCAAATAGTGAAGTCAACAATAAGAGAAGAAAAGTCTCTTGCAAGTGGAGAAAGTATGATCGCAAGACCCATACCGAACGCGCCAGTCTAATGAAGGAAAAGCAGCGAGAGTGAGCAGCTTCTGTGAATAGATTTAGATCATAATAGCAAGTGGGTCAAATGACTCAGCGATATTATAATAAATTAGTACAAGTCAGCTGGTGTCCGCGCACAGTTTTCAGCCTACATTTTAATCACTGATCAATTTTTTGGGATGATAAATATCTAATCGAGCGATGTGTGCACCATTTGGTGAAATATCATGGCTTATAACCCATCAAATATTTTCTCTCGCGCGTGATTGGTTGAAAGCGTCACGTGACCCGATATTTTCTCTCCGCGAGTGGGAAATATCAGCGAATACACCCCTTGTGAGCGTTTAAGCGCTCGTCAAAGAAAATATTTGAAGGATGATAACGACAATAACCTACATTGTGGCGTTTAAATATGCCCATATATTTGTCCTTGGACATTATCTGATCCTTGAAGCTCACAGTTCTCTTCTCGGATCAGATAATGTCCGTGGATGAAATATCAGGGCATATTTCGACGCCACAAATAGGTTATTGTATTAATATTTGGTCTCGCCATGGTATTTTGGTTAGACCTTCAGTCTTATCCATGGCTCCACCAAACTCGCCCTGACTCGCCCTGATGAGCAATCTCAATCTCAATGAACGTGGTAAAAAAAGAATGGCAAGGGTTAAGCCCTGGTCAAATTATGGAACCGATTATTGGATTGCACGATCCAACTTTGTTGGATGAAAATGTTAGGGTGGCGGCATTTGATCGAACGAAAGCAAACTTCATCCTACATTTAATTGTGTTGGTCCAACATGGGATGACTGGAATTATCGAACAATGTTGGATCGTGCAATCTAACATTGTTCGGTAGTTTGGCCGGGGTTGTCGTGTTAATAGACAAGTGAATAAACCATTAATTGTGTACTGTTGCGCGTTCAATTCTCGGTTCAAGGTTTCTATAAATCCTTCATTTTCTTAAAAAAAAAATGTTTGTATTTAGCCTCAGGGTTTGGGTTAGGGTTTGAGTTTCGCCAGATTGCTTAGATTAATCACAGTTGTGTTCAACCCAAAACTGTAAATTTACAATGAGAGCATGAACCCATATACAATGTGCAAGCCGGCTTTATATTTTACCGAATGGTGCACAAAATTGCTCGATTACATACACATATAACAAGGGTGGGGTATGAGGATATTGAGGAAAGGGTAAATTAATCAGAAGACGGAGAGGACCTTACCAAATTAGCTGAGCAGCTCTACAAATACACCGTCTCTCGACATTTATACTAAATTGACCTCCATTACTCGGAACTAGATACACAGGTGAACAACATAGGTGTTGCGTTTTAAAGGAACAGTGCCACGGTAATGCGCACGCGTAACACGTGATTATTAATAACGAGAAAGACAATGGAAAATCACGCTGTTAATGACAGGTCACGTCAAAACTCAACTGATCTGGAACGACCTTTGGAATTTTCGCTAGCACGAAATCTAGAGTTAATAGTTTTGTAATTTGTATCAGTTGAGAAGTTCAGGATTTAGAATCGTATAAACTTCCCACTGGACCATGAGATAGTGCTTCGAAGATCTACATGTATGGTATTCGGGATAATAGTTTAGGAATCCACTCGGCAATGCCGACTCATAAACAAACAACAACTTCTGTGTGAATATTTATAATATTTCATTCTACTGCATTTTCGCGAAGTGAAAGCGAAACTACGGGGAAACTAACGTTCTGACTTCATAGCTTTAGGGCTTTGTGATTTTAGGATGAGTTGTTGTACAATTATAAGAGCGCTTCCACTACAAAATCGGGTAAGAAAAGAGTTCGATTTTGCTAAATAGCGAGGCCTTGAACTGTACCGAACGAAGGCCGTGTTGACACTTCAATAAATACACGCGAATCATAGTACATTCAGCGACTTACAAGCAGAGTAAATGTCTCCCGTACATTCTCACTGTCTCCAAGTTTCCTAGGCCGTTCATTGTCTCCCTCTCAAATGCTTTGGACGAAACTACCAGGAGACGGAAGCTTTCTTCTGTAGCCATTAACTCCTCCGCTCGACGAACCGTCCAAGGGCACTGAATTCAGAGTCAAAAATACTCGCAAAAATTACGGAGACGAACGAAATACCATCTTAAATACTAGGGTATAAAACTAAATTACTATTCTAAATAGGTTTAAGGTCAAATGAAACTTAGGCAAAGCCGATGGAAGAGGATTTCTTTCACGTATCAAATCTCTCCCCATCTTTTGATTTCTGGACAACCCAACCAAAATTCAAACATTCGCACATGCGCACTAAGGATGGCACTGTTCCTTTAATAGCAATTTTGTCTGTCTAATTCTCCAGATCTATTCAGTGCTAACCTGACAAATGTAGCGGGGATTGACGGATGGTAGGTCTGATATTTGTCCTGCAAAAACTCGGCCTGCCATCGACGCAATACCAAACGCAAGGTAAAGCCTGGAGGCCATCTTTAGAGTAAAACCCAAGTCTTCGCAGTATCTTGCCTGCAAATGTGAAAACAAATATGATAGGTATATTGTAGTTCAGCTACCATATATAAACCGCGAGTGTAATAAACCGTTATCGTTCGGGTTGTGGCATTTGAAGCAATTTCTCAATGTTAAAAATTTAGAAGTAGCGCAATATTAAATTACGATCAAAGAAGAACAAAGAAACGGGCCAATTTAAGATCTGATGACGTCACAAGGTGAACTCGTGCTAAAATCTCAGACAAAGTCTTTTAAACAATTTTAATTTTTAGCTATTAAAATAGCATATTTTACAAAATAAATCACAAGAAGAACAGTTTCCTATCCTTCATTTTGAATAGACTGGTTGAGCTGGATTTCTTAAGAAGTAAGAAACTTACCATGTGAACTTGTGGAATCATACTGCCGAAAAGAACGAGCGGACCAAGTACGTTGTAAATTACGAACGGCTTGTTCCTCCATAATGGTAGCTTGTGTTGGCCTTCGCTTCTGCCCCAAACCTTTCCACATCGACTACCAAGCTGAGAACTGTCCTCAACGTTTGGATCAAACAACATCACCAACCCACACATAGAAACCTCAATCCCAGCTATCACTGCTAATGCTCCTCTCCAACCGAAGGCAGACACGGAAACTTCTAGGACTTGGCTTATTAGGAAAATCCCTGCTCCCGGTCCCACGGCAATCATGCCCGTGGCTAGGGCCCTACGCTTATAAAAGTATCTTGGCACGATACCAAATACTGTGGTGTACACAAACGAAGACCCCAAGGCGACTATTATTCCGTATGTTAAAAACATTATCCACATTTTGTGGACACGAGATGTTAGAAAGAATCCAAGGGCGCTCAGCAGGGCTCCACAGCTCGCAACTAATCGGGGCTCAAAGCGACGACCTAACGTACCACCGATGGGGCCAAATAAGCATGTCAGAGCCATAGCAAGAGATCCGACCCAAGCTGAAATGAGAATGAAGGAATGAAGATTGAAACAGAATAAACAGAATATAGTACCCAAACGACTGAATTGTATGATGCTCTTCAGTACGTTAAAATTATAGAAGGGCGGTCTGGGAAGTTGATAAAGAGTATGTCAATATTTAATGTTTCTAAACTATTTGGCGGAGGGCTGGATTAACGAGACGATCCGAAGAATCCGAGGATTCGCTTCTGTGTCTTTTTATTTCGTGTTTTTGGGGGAAATTGCATAACATGTACAGATGCATTACCGTGTTATCAAGGTGGGATGAATTAGTTTCTCACACGGCTACCACCTTTTAACTTCTTCCTAAACTTACAGTTGTTATAAAGGAACTTTTATTGACCAAAAAGATACATTAATATTTTCAGAATTTGCTGTAATTCTTGCTTTCTAAATAGAAAAAACGTGATACATTTCGATAGTGACGACAAGCGAGTCGTGATAACGAAAGAAATTTAAACCCTGTTTTAGCAATTAATCGCATGGTCGTAGACTAGAAGGAGACATGTGTGAAACGTCAAGACACAATTTCATGAACCGGAAGTTAGTTTCGCCTTTCCTTCGTGCATTTTGCCTTTAAAATACAAGTATTGGATGTTTTTTAAGGCCCAATATTCAATATGTTCTGTGCAGCGACGAGGACGATGAAGTTGGGGATGAGCAGTGGTAAAGAATGTTACTTCATTCGTAATTCAGTCGACAACTCGGGGTCTGTTGTGATTACGGCACGAAACGCGAGTGCAGTGGTATTTGCATTTGCTTTGTGCATAAAAAATTAAAGTCAAACTTTAAATATTGCCTAACCATATTTGGGAAATAAATTTACAATGTTAGAACATTATTAAAGCGAAGCCAAAATGTTAGGAATTAAATCTATGTTCACTGATATTTTTGCACCGAAAATGGCTCCGTGCGGGCATGAGATAGCAATTAAACTCCCTTAGAGGGTTCAGGATCTTGGGAAAATAAGGATTAGCAGAAATAGGACGCCTTCCTAACCATCGCATGCCCTTAAACGCGTACTGCCAGGAACAAGTCTGGGAAGTTAAGAGAAGCCTTTTCTCGTTTGACGTGCCATCGCTGAGCTAAAATAGTTGAAGCTCCTGTAGATGTTCCTCATGCTGTCGTCGAGACGAAGCCCCAGCTTTAGCGGCTCAGGTTTTATTAATTAGCCTGTCCAGGCTGCTATTTAGCCCGAAGAACAGGTAAAACTCTTCGTTAGAGTATAATCCATTCACTGGCTTGTGTTCAACATCCAGATAAAAAACAAGACTCCGGCAAAGCCGGATGTGAAAATGCCAGGTCCGCGCGAAACACTGCACTAGCGAACAACGATTTGGTATCTGAAATATCTCTTGTAATAACGAATGAAATGGATTTCATAAAAGCATTGGAGGCGCTTTACAGTTCTTACGAAATATTAGTCTTAGCCTGCACAAAAACTTTGCTTCTCGAAAGAAAGGACGTCGTCAGAGTGTTGCCGCCGGGAATTTTATACCAGTTGTTTCCCAAGATCTTATAACAGTTATGGAAACCGAACAACAGGAGAAACAAAGATCGTCACCATCATTGTTGCTGTCAGTCCACTGAAGCTGATAAAAATACGTACAGCAAGCTTCTCGCCTTGCAGTGAATGGTAAACTGCTTATCATATATTTTGCTTAGTTTGGTTCGAAGAATGGAGAAACAAGCTGTCTTCTGCTACTCAGCCTATTTATCAATATTTACCGGGTAAAGATTGCGGGTTCACAAGTTTCCTTCAAAAGTTTCCTATCCATAAACTTCTAAAGAAAATTGGACACATGAACTTACTCCTGGAGGATGAGTTAAAGTTTATCATCTCGCCGATACGGTAAGTGGGAAATAGTTTTCTCTTCACACCGATTTCCATCTTAAATATCAATTTATAAACTCTTAGGAGTCATTTTTGCAGTAAAATCCTATACAAGTACTGTTAGCACAGTTCGACGTGTTAATCGTAAATTTGGACACATCAAATTAAACAACCACTTCTTAATATTTTATACACTGTTGTATTCAAAAAGTTTTAACAATTAAAACTCTGCCCAAACATTTTGACGTAATCCTTGTGTGAGGAAATAAAACACGATTTCTGATGGAAGCCCATACATTTCTTAGTAAATTTAGAAGCAGTGCGAACTTGATACCAGGGGGCAATTAATGTAGCACAACACGCGCATCTGAATATTTTGGCGATGAACCTTTTCAGAATTTGTCGTATCTCTTGCTTTGTAAAGAGTGAGAAGCAATACATTGAAATAGTGGCGTGACACTTCAGACATAACAGATTATGAGATTAAGACAGTTTCAGTTAAACTTTCATACGGTCCGAGTACAGGCTGCGCGCAGCCTCTAGTTTATTTAAGGCTGCACGCTCAATCTTGTAAAGATTGTCAGTTGTATATCACTGATGAATTGAAAAGACGTAGGATTAATAATGCAAATGAAGCTGCTACAGTTTATGCTGCTCACTGCCTTCACATAAAATAAACCGTGAAAAAAGCAAATAAAAACTTTTAAAAATAACAACTTTTACGAGCTGTATTAGCAAGGTAAGGTCACAAGAGAGATGTATATGGAACGCAACCACTCTGTTATGTCACATAATGTCATTATATTCGGTGCTTTCGTCTATATATTCGGTACTTCTGTCATTATATTCGGTGCTTGTGTCATTATGTTCGGTGCTTGTGTCATTATGTTCGGTGCTTCTGTCACTTATTTCGGCGGTGCTTCTGTCATTATATTCGGTGTTTCTGTCATTATGTTCGGTGCTTCTGTCACTTATATTCGGTGCTTCTGTCATTATATTCGGTGCTTCTGTCATTATATTCGGTGCTTCTGTCATTATATTCAGTACTTCTTTCATTATATTCAGTACTTCTTTCATTATATTCGCTGCTTCTGTCATTATGTTCGGTGCTTCTGTCAATATATTCGGTGCTTGTGTCATTATGTTCGGTGTTTCTGTCATTATATTCGGTACTCCTGTCATTATATTCGGTGCTCCTGTCATTATATGAGGTGCTTTCGTCATTATATTCGGTACTTCCCCCGAAAATCTTAAAAATGGCAGCACCAGTCTTGTCCCCATCCTTGACGTTTTTATTAAATTTATCGTTTGAAACTGGTATCTTCCCAGACGACTGGAAAAGGGCTCGCGTAATACCGATATTTAAATCTGGCAGTAAACCAGACTGCAACAATTACAGACACATTTCCGTTTTATCCGTTGCATCAAAAGTTCTAGAAAGAATTGTCTACGACCAGGTTTACCAGTACCTCATTTCAAACAACTTGTTATGAAAATACCAATCTGGCTTTCGCTCGTTGCACTCCACCGTCACAGCTCTTCTTTTCAATAATCGGTTTATTAACATGGACAAAGGCCTCACAACCCTGCTCACAACCCTTCTCTTACGCTCTCTCCAGCTCCACTAACGAGGGAGAAAAAAACCTCTGCCACAATCGGAACGGTTTTCTGTTGAGCATGCGCCGCGTATCTGGATTTCCATACATTGGCCGAGAAAAACGAGACGGTAAACATTGTACATTTCAGATTGTACATTTCCTATTGTTAACGGCAAGAGAAGGCGAAGTGGAGAAAATAAAATAAATTTCCTTCTTCGAGAGTGATGTTGCTTTCCTTGAGGTTTGATGCAGCTGCTTTTAACGCTACTTCGAACTCGCTCACGCTCACTCCAAAGACAGATGCCATCTTGAAACTTCAAACTCCAGACTGGGCAGTGTTTTAAAGTACCAACAAGACATGCGTGTTTGACGTCGACCTCGAAATACCGGTTTTTAAACCGGTTTGTCATGTGACTTTACTCCCGAAATGCAAAATGTATGCCGAAGACACTAGTCTGTGTGTACTCGGGAGATCGAATCCAAGATTAACGATGACCTCAATAAAATGAACGACTGGTTTATTGCAAACAAGTTAAACCTAAATACGGTGAAAATCGAATTCATGATTATCACAAATTCCCAAAGTCACAAGGATCCTAACTTGATGCCAACCATTAAAACTAAAAAGGGTGCCTAACTCGAAACATATCTGGGAGTCGAAGTCGACGACAGACTCTCCTGGTCTAACCACACAGACAAAATCTGTAAAAAAGTGTCGTCATGCACAGGAATGATTAAGAGGGTGAGACCTTACGACAACTCTGTCTGCTAGGGTTATTACGAAGTTTTCATATGGCGTACCTGTCTCACTCTCTTCGTCAAGAGCTTGATTGGGACGACTTACAAACGAGACGAAAAAAACATATTTCTAACATGATGTACAAAGTTCATAATGGCATTTGTCCCAATTATCTAACAGACATGTTTACGAAGCGTTCCCAAACTACTACATACGGCATAAGGAGCGTAAGTGAAAATAACTATTTCATGCCACGCCCAAATCGTGAGTATCTAAAAGAGAGCTTCAGCTACAGCGAAGCGCAACTGTGGAATCAACAGCCTAGTGGCGTAAAAAATCCCCCCTCCTTACTCTCCTTCAGGCTGCCCTTAATGATTGATTTTAAACATCGTATCCGTAACTTTTAAATAATCCGTTTATATAATATTATCTCTATTATTACAATATTGTAAGTAGTAGTAAATTTTTAAAGTACAATAGTTTTATTATTGAAAAGCAGCTCAGCTGAATTTGTACTACCGTGATCGAATCAAGGTTGTTATTATTATTATTACTTCTGTCATTATGTTCAGTGCTTCTGTCATTATATTCGGTGCTTCGTCATCGCGATCGTATGCAGTCTCTTCGCCAGGCAGCCTAAAAAAGTCCCAAAAAACTGCGAATCTAACGCAATATGATATCCTCAGAAACTGGCCCACTTTCATTGGAAAATCATATTCCTGACTTAGTAATTCCACAACATTTCAATGCAATTCTCCGCGGAATTACGTCATCAGGCATGTGATTTTGCGACGAAAGTGGACAGTTTCTGATGATATCACGAATACAGGTATAGTTAATTACTCACCTGTTTTTGCTTTTCCTTGCTTAAACTCATCTAGAAGAGATGGATAAAGAATCCCGAAGCTATTCAGACTCCCATAAATGATGATATTGCAAGTTACCCCAGCTGCGCATACTATCCACGATCGCACGCTGTCCCGCTTGTATCCTAGCGCAGGTCGTTTGCACCTCATGTAACCACAGCTTATTTTTGTTTCATCCTCTTCGTCTTCTTCGTTATCCATAATAACTAAAGGCAGAGAAAATTATATAATCACAATAATAACATGAGGCTGTACTCAGCCTGTACTCGGGGTGTAGGGCAGACAATGTAAATATTTTGGTGTTAACCAGAATGTCAATATACATAGTTTTGGATGAGCCGAAGATGGTATATCACAACGTTATCACAACGTTATTACTTATTGCCTGGTGGTATCACAATGGTATCACAACGTTATTACTTATTGCCTGGTGGTATCACAATGGTATCACAACGTTATTACTTATTGCCTGGTGGTATCACAATGGTATCACAACGTTATTACTTATTGCCTGGTGGTATCACAATGGTATCACAACGTTATTACTTATTGCCTGGTGGTATCACAACGTTATCACAACGTTATTACTTATTGCCTGGTGGTATCACAATGGTATCACAACGTTATTACTTATTGCCTGGTGGTATCACAATGGTATCACAACGTTATTACTTATTGCCTGGTGGTATCACAACGTTATCACAACGTTATTACTTATTGCCTGGTGGTATCACAATGGTATCACAACGTTATTACTTATTGCCTGGTGGTATCACAATGGTATCACAACGTTATTACTTATTGCCTGGTGGTATCACAATGGTATCACAACGTTATTACTTATTGCCTGGTGGTATCACAATGGTATCACAACGTTATTACTTATTGCCTGGTGGTATCACAACGTTATCACAACGTTATTACTTATTGCCTGGTGGTATCACAATGGTATCACAACGTTATTACTTATTGCCTGGTGGTATCACAATGGTATCACAACGTTATTACTTATTGCCTGGTGGTATCACAATGGTATCACAACGTTATTACTTATTGCCTGGTGGTATCACAATGGTATCACAACGTTATTACTTATTGCCTGGTGGCATCACAATGGTATCACAACGTTATTACTTATTGCCTGGTGGTATCACAATGGTATCACAACGTTATTACTTATTGCCTGGTGGTATCACAATGGTATCACAACGTTATTACTTATTGCCTGGTGGTATCACAATGGTATCACAACGTTATTACTTATTGCCTGGTGGTATCACAATGGTATCACAACGTTATTACTTATTGCCTGGTGGTATCACAATGGTATCACAACGTTATTACTTATTGCCTGGTGGTATCACAATGGTATCACAACGTTATTACTTATTGCCTGGTGGTATCACAATGGTATCACAACGTTATTACTTATTGCCTGGTGGTATCACAACGTTATCACAACGTTATTACTTATTGCCTGGTGGTATCACAATGGTATCACAACGTTATTACTTATTGCCTAAGTATCTGTTTCTGGGGGTTTTAATAACTATATAACACGCGTTTCAAACGCAAAATTTAAATAAAAGGTTATCCAAGTAAGATGTGCGTAATGCGCGTTCGGTCGAACTCAGTTCATTGAAGACAATGTACAACTCGGTTTGGCCGAATAAATTGGCCACGCAGTTGCGTGACGGTTTGGCAGTTACATATCTGGTCCTCTGTCCTGCTTCTAGACTAAAACTAACTGAAAGAATATTAAGTGATAACCGGACAGAAGCAGTCAATAACCTTGTTGGAAATAGAGATTGCTTCACAGTAATCATGATTATATATTCTCCTTTAATATCACACAGTATACATTCACATTTCGGTTCAAGGTAGTTCAAGCGATATCTGTACTAAAATAAAAACTACTAAATAGCATTCGAATTCCACTGATATCTATCTATCTATTTATCTATCTATCTACTTATATATCTATAAACAATATAAAGAAGAAACCCATCTATATATATAAATAACTAGAATAGAAGTGAAAGAGAAAATATGTGCCCTGAGTGGGATTTGAACCCACGCCCTCGGAATACTAGTCCGTTGTGTTACTGTACCATCAGGACCAACCACGCTGGCAACGCAGCCGGTTGATGGTGTCATTGTGGAACGTAACCGTGGGTGCTCCCGGCATTTTCTCTTTCGGGGTCGAGATGGGAAAGCCTATAACTTTAAACTAGCTTTCAACCTAAGGATCATACTGATTCACAGGCGAACAGGCAAAGCTGACGTAAGGCCAACGTAGGAATCACTAGGTTTAAAGGATCTCGAAGAATTCAGGCTTATCAGTAATAAACACATATAAACAGTATAAAGAAGAAACCCATCTCTACATATAAATAACTAGAATAGAAGCGAAAGATAAAATATGCTCTAAAAACTCTTATCGATTCATTTGATTTACTGTCAGTACAAACTTATTCGTGAACTTTCTAAGCTGTTCTGGGGAGTTTCATCGGATTTTCTTGTCTCTTCGTTGCAGTCGAGAAAATCTTTAGAGAGTTTTAGATCGTATTTGGATTTTTGTGCTCCGAATCTTTATTGTCATGCAGCTCATTTAAGCTCTTTACATCTTCTTCTGTGATTTTCACAAACCTGCCGCCATCTTTATAGTTCAAAAGGCGGCAAACGTGACGTCATCGGTATTTTCACTAGTGAGTTAAAGGAAATTACCCCACAAGCATGTTCCTTGGGCCATTCAACCAACTCAACTGTTCAATACAATGTCTCTCAAAAACAAATCTAGCTCTGGATTTGACAAGATCAATAACAGATTATTAAAACCTATTATTACAATGATCTCTGAACCATTAAGCAAACTCATAAACCTCTCCCTTCAAATAGGAATAGTGCCAGACAAGCTCAAAATT
Organism: Actinernus sp. WN-2022; assembly: GCA_030867875.1. Classification (NCBI taxonomy): domain Eukaryota; kingdom Metazoa; phylum Cnidaria; class Anthozoa; order Actiniaria; family Actinernidae; genus Actinernus; species Actinernus sp. WN-2022. The sequence continues at coordinate 146,947,835 of JAOWCC010000577.1, read as the reverse complement.
GCCAAAATAATACCTTTATTTAAATCAGGTGATATTCATGTTTATAGCAACTATAGACCAAATCATTAATAAGAACCAATATGGTTTTAGGCATGGACACTCAACATCTACGGCACTATTACATTTCATTCATAAAATATCAACAGCCATAGACAGAGGAGAATACACCATTGGTGTATTCATTGACCTATCAAAAGCCTTTGATACCGTCAATCATAACATTCTTTTAAGCAAGCTGGAACATTATGGTATCAGAGGCATACCATATCTTTCTAGCATAAGTCAATTTGTAGAATATAAAAGAAATAAGTCGCAACACTTCAAAGTAACGTGTGGAGTGCCACAGATCAATACTGGGACCACTTGTTTTTTATTATACACAAATTACATGAACTCTACATCGAATGTATTATCATTTGCCCTTTTGCTGACGACACAAACTTATCGTATTGCTCCAAAGACATTGTACAGTTAAAAGAAACAATCGAATAATAAATTAATCAAATTATCAATTTGGTTTAAAGCTAGCAAGCTCTCATTAAAAGAACATGATGTCAGCAGCGAAAGAAAAGGATGCGAGATTCACTGGTTCGTGAGATTGTCAATCAAAAATCTTAGAGCTAGCTCTTTTGCGCCAGAAATGGAAAGAGCAAGCCAAAATAATTAACCAGCGCATGTTTCATGATCAAAATTAATAAATCTCGAATGTAACAGTGCATGCTAAAGCACGTTAAGGCCTGGTTCAGGGGTCAAATTTCGGGTAAAAACTGTTTTCCTTATTTCAGCACAGCCGTAAGTTTCTCACGATAATAGATATCGCCATTCTTGACTACCTTAAGTGGTCTGTGTGTAGTAAAACGTGTCACGTGGTCTGTCACGTGACTTAGAACACGAAATCAGTAAATCAAAAACGCGGCTCTGAGTTTCAAACAGCTAGGATGATGAGTGGATTTGTTTAGTTAAGGTTGAAGCCTTTTACCTAAATCAGCTTAGAAAAGATGACTACAATGTTTCGTTAACGAGTAATTAAGGCGAAAATATACAAAATAGGTCACGTGACTTTTTGCACCCTTAATATATCCTTATCTTTACATGATAGTCATGCTTTCTAAGCGTGGTCTGAAACACTGCGGAAGGAGTAATATTTTAGCAGGGTTATTTTATATTCATATGTTATCGTCGCAGCCGCATTTCACTTAAATGATTTTATATAATTATGACGTCATCGATCACGTGATACGACAACCATCCACTTTACAAATTTAAAGAAGTGAATATTAGTACTATGATGTAATTATATTTTGTTTAAACTGTTATTTATGTCATTTTTTAACGTAAATCTATTTTTCATTAAATGAACCTTGAGTGTATAGATATGAGACTGGAGAGCACGCCTTATTGACATTTTTGATATTATTATTATTATTATTATTACTATAACTTTTATTATTTTATTTTTTGGGGGGAGGGGGGGGGGATCCTAGGGGAGATCCTAACTCGGGATCCCAACTCGGAATTAGTTATTATTCGAGGTGTTTTGACAATTGATTTAGTTCTAATAACAAAACAGTATCCGTTATAGTCGGCACAGAACTCGTGTTGAAGACTATTGTATTTACTCTAATGTGAAGGCGATAATTCTTTTGACAAGTACGTGTCATTTTAGAATAGGAAATAGATGCGAATTGTAACAAGGTCTGTTAAATGTTTGCTTAATTTGTTTAACAAGTGTCCTTTACTGACGATCGACCGCTTGCCTGAGAAGGCTTTGCGTACGTTTTTTGTATTTTTTTTTTTGTAATGTTAATAGAGAAATTACAATGAGTGTCTTCTCGGGACTCGGGTTGTCTTGCGAGGATCGCGAATTGGCTTTGTGGGTTGGGAAGCATGACTCACCTATGGCAATAAGGTCGGAAGCTAAGTCTGATTGACATTCCTTAGAGGGGCAGCACTGAAGGTAGTGGTGATTGAAATAAACAGGAATGCAATAATGCACCTACGTTTTGCTCATGAATTTTGAATTTTGACGTATTTCAAAGACATTTGTAGTAAAGAACGTAAAAAAATGTATTCATTAATTTATATAACGCAAATTCTATATGAATATATTCAAATGCACTTCACAAAGTTATTTTTGTGATACGGACTGCTATATATTGTGGCGCAATGTGCTGCCGTGCAGTTTACAATCATGAGTGATTAGCACCTCAGAATACCTAAATTTCTCGAAATAATACAACAGGTTCTTTAACGTCCCCCTCGTATAGATTAGAATAGGAAGGAGACAAGGCTAACGGCTTATACGTCCCTGTCCAAGGACGCGGCTGGGATTCGAAACCCCCACCTCCCGCACTCTAGACCGTGCTCTACCAACTGAGCTAATTAGTGAGGCGGTGAACGTGTAAACCAAGTTCCAGGAAATAGTGCATGGACAGAATAAGCGAGCGCATTGGGCACGCCTAAATAACTAGGCGGCCGAATAGGGTACACTCATACGGTATCTGCCAGCGTAGTATTGCCAGAACCCAGGGTGTACAGCCAAACACGCCGGGCACGAATAACCGTAAAAACGGCGGGGTTGAGTGTAACATAAAACGTAAAAGTAACGCCATTTCCTTACTTCTACTCTAAATTTGACGAAATGTTGGCAGGTTCGTAACAAAGTAAGACTACATTTTTCGGGACAATTGTTTCTGTATTGTGACGTTGTTGTGACGTCATAAGGGGTGCCTCCTTTTTTGGTGAAAATTAACCTTTAAAACACGTTTCAAAAATATTACGTCATCAGAAAGCTTTTATGAAATATATTAATTTGCCGAAAATTTGAACTTTCTACGATAAACGTATTCAAAGTTATGGACGATTTACTGTTTTTATGACGTCATTATTAGTGACGTCATACTTCAAGCTTAAATCAGATTGCCGACTATAAAAATATTATTAAAGAGAATACTATGACTTGTGAGTGTTAGCCAAATGCATTTCATTGATAAAATTTCAAAAACATTGAACTGGCTATTTTCTGAGGGTACACAAATATATTTATGACGTCATAATGACGTATACAAAAAATGGGGCTTCAATTCTAAGCTGTTATACTAAAAAACAAATTCTAAAAAGAACACGTTGTTACTACTAAAGAGCTCTATTATTGTGCAAAATATGATGCACCAGTATTTACCAAAATTCAAACTTTAATAACTTTCGTTAACTTCAACCGATCGATAACGGGTTTTCGTTTATTTCATTCTCATGAACAAGAGATTTTAAAAAGATATAATAAAACGTTTTGAGAGGTAATAAAAATTTATAAGAAACCTATTAGAAAAGGATATATGACGTCATTGTGACGTCATAATCATGGCTATATTAGCTTAACTTATCAGACTATGTTTTGTTTACACTCCTTTATACACCTACCAAAATTCATTCTTCTATGTCGAAAACTTTTAAATATATATAAAACCCGCCGTTTTTACGATCATTTGTGCCCGGCGTGAAATGTCGTGCACTGTAAAACCTGGCTACGACTATAATATATAAAGGGCTGACACAACATAGATAATTCATGGATGGCTAGAATGACAAAAGGGAACTGGCGATAAATACAAAAACTGTGGCCCCCGAAATACTTTGTAGAGGCCACGCCTAAAACGATTAACAGCAATCATTATAAAAGGATAGCCGGGACTTCCGAATTGCCCCGGCCCTCTAATACTACGATAAGAGTTATAATGCCCCCTACTATTAACATGAACACTATCGTAAACGGCCAAAGAACATTAGGGATAGATTCTAATATAAGAGGACGGCGAGGAATACGAGCGTTGACCTAACATTCTTCTATTATATCTATCATTACTACATGGAGAAGTGGTTCAGAAGTAACGTACGTAACAAACAGCAAAAGGTGATAGGAAAACAAATATCAGTATATAAAATATTTATGTATTTATCATGGTTACGTAACCTCGCTATCGGGGTGTTACGTGTTGTTTTAGATACAATAGGCTTCATCAGTGGGACAGCACTATATATTCGGAGTTGCGTACTTATAAGGCACAGTCATTCGGGTCCTACGTCCACCGCTTCGCCTTGAAAATTAAATACCCAATGCATGACCGTAAGTTTATCTTTTTTCATAAGTCGTTATATGGTTTCTAGTTATCATTAACTAGTGTTCACAAATTTATTGGACGATTTTCGTAGCATGTATAAGTTTTGCGTATTAATACACTTGTAAAACGCTCTAAACCATGTTATTGTCAATTTAGTGTTCGTGAGCTCATAATAGGCAATTTTCTCTAGAGTACAATTTATCATCATATATATTGAAGTTATCGGATAGTTAATAAAGAGGGCGAAAGCGCACACCCCAATGAGTGGTTGCCTAATTATACGGCATGATAAATGTTTTATGTTCGGTAGAGCGGGGAGCGAATTATAGACATGATATAAATACGTTTATATGTTCTCAGCAATAAAACCGTATCATTGTGCCATTTAAATTAAGAGCCCTCGCTAATGCTTAAACAAAATTCCGACAAAATGCAGGACGAAGGCCAGATCAGTACCAAAAGGTATTTATCAAGACATAGGCTTGCGAATAAAGATCGCGCACAAGGCACACAACGTGTGCTGGAATGTGATAGCGGGCATAAACCATTTCATGAATGTGAAGGGATCGAAACGGTTAAGGTAAACCAAGCCTAAATATAATCCTCAGTTAAAATTTTAGCTATATTCAGAAGCATGGCAAAGTCGAATATAGTATTGGTTTTGGAGACGCATATTGTCTTGACGAAAGACAAGCACGGTAGTAAATAAATAAACAAGGTTGTATATCTGATCGAAAAATGAACTTTAATAATAATATATATATATTTTGAGACGAGGCCCCAGTCACCCGAAGGTGATTTACATGGGCAGAAGCATGGCAAAGTTCAATATAACATTGGTTTTGGAGACGCATATTGTCTTGACGAAAGACAAGCACGGTAGTAAATAAATAAACAAGGTTGTATATCTGATCGAAAAATGAACTTTAATAATAATATATATATTTTGAGACGAGGCCCCAGTCACCCGAAGGTGATTTACATGGAGTCCTCTATACAACTAAAATTAATTAAGTAAAAGTTAGAAATATTTTAGAAAAGATAAAAACAGCTAAAATACTTAGAAAAGCAATGTGTATAAATACATCATCAAACCAATCAGTAATTACGTTTAAACACCGGAAATGTGCTAGATAAGGTTACTGAATTTGGCAAGGCATTCCATTCCTTCATAAATAAGTACTCAGTCTTACACTTGCCCCAGTTGGTCTTACATAAAACTTTGATTTATACATGTATAAACTTTGATTTATACATGTATCAGGCCACATGCCGCTCCGGAGAGTACATTCCTTAGAAGTTAAAGGTTGTAAATGCAATATTGACATTGAGAAAGATACGTTAAACAGGACGGATCCACAGTTTCAAGTTTCGTGCTGTTTTTGATGTGAATGTTTCTTTGACTTTTTCCCGTCTTGAAAAAAACCAAGTCAAACCAGTCTCCAGCAAAATACAAAGCATGGCAAGTACAACGACTGCATTGGACGTACCTATACGGTCATACATAATAATAGGGGTTGTGCAGTCATAATGTCATAAAAACGAAAAATCACGGAGCAAGTGCACAAGTGCACAATGGAACACTGTGACACTATATATATATAGGAGGCGTAAAAATGGCGGAACCTAAGCCGCACTGCAACAACCTGTATTTACACAGAAACATCATACAGCCTGAAACCTGGCCATGCATCAGTGCATAGTTATGTGAAATACAACACAAAAGCGCATGCCGATAAATAAAAGACTGATGGAATAACATAGACACTGCTCGGATATAACTCTGCCGGAGTTAGCGGAACTGGAAATAAAGAACGAAACTGTTCAAACCATTTTTAACCCATCGTTTTGAGTGCTGGAAATACTACCGTTGCGATACAGTGTGGTATATATAACAAACTCGAACAATAAATACAAATGAATGAGTGAGTTCTACTTGCCTTTGAAAACTGAAGCATTCATTTGTGCTTTAGCGTCTCCTGACTCAAAGAGGTAGACTGCTTTCGTGCCTTTTGTGTTCTACAGAGTCTTTACAGACTTAATATGATGAGAACAACTATACACGTGTGTATAACTTAACGTCTCCTTTATTCCACCTCTTCAACCTATGACGTCACTGTTCTCTGACGTCATACAGATACAACATTCCTCCTTCCTATTACAATAATCAAAACTTTCTTACAGGATGTGTACACCACTAGAAACTAATTATAAGTCCAACCTCTTAGATGCTTTACTCAAACGTCCAGAACGAGTAAATGTTACAGGAGTGCCCACATGCTGAGGAATGGTATGCTGAGGGCTGATTACAGGAACTTGACTAAACTCTAAACCAGGAATATCCTTGACTACAGAAGTAAGTAGGGGTCTGATCAGACTTAGGAACTAATTGTTCAACTGGGGTAGGTGTGCCCACTGGTATTGGTCTAGGCTAGGTGTCTCTTGTACAACAGGAATGTGATTATATTCCACAATTTCATTACCCTCCCGTTCAGTACTTAAACCCCTGGCATCATCAGGTATTAGATGATTGGCGTGAACATATCTGCGAGCATTTCCCGGTACTCTCACGAGATACGTTTCGGGTCCTTGTACAGCCACAATTGTACCCGGTATCCATTTTTCCTTCCCCCCTCTCACATTCTTTACCCTGACTTGTTGATGTAAATCAAAGGATCTCATTTTAGGGTGGACATCTCTGTACAGTTTAGATGCAACTTGCTTGTTTTCTACACTGCTTTGCAAACTAGGTTTGACTAAAGAGAGTGTGTTCTAGGTTCTCTTTTCAGAAAAAGTTCTTCTGGAGTCTTACCTGTGGTTGAATGTGGGATATTTCTGTATCGAAACAGAATATCAGCCACTGTGTGTTGTATTGACTTCTTGTTGTCATATGTCTTATACATACCTTTGAATGTCTGTATATGTCTCTCTGCTAATCCATTACTTGCTGGATGGTATGGAGGGCACAGTGTATGCTTAACCCGATTCATTCTCAAAAATGTTTTTAATTCTTCAGATAATTGAATTGTGGTCCATTATCACTTACCACTTCTCGTGGCAATCCATACCTGGCAAATACAGTCCTGAGAATATCAATGGTAACAGTGGCAGTGGTGCTGCTCATGGGAAACACCTCCATCCATTTAGAATGGCTATCCACTATAACAAAGAATTGTTGGGCCATTACTTCAGCAAAATCAATATGTATTCTTTGCCAAGGTTCAGTACACCAGGGCCATAAGAGCAAAGGAACAGCTTTAGGAGAAGTTTGTGTATTAACACAGTTCTCACAAAATCTGACTTTATCTTCTATGTCAAGGTCAATACCTGGCCACCACACAAATGATCTTGAAAGGGCTTTCATACGACACATTCCAGGATGACACTCATGCAGTTCTTCCAACAAACGTTCTTGTAGTGTGACAGGAATAATCACACGCCTGCCCCAAAGGAGGCACCCATTTTCTAGGGAAAGTTCTTCCTTACGAGTCCAGTATAGTCTAAGTTCTGAATCTAAACAGTGATATGGCCATCCTGAGGATGTATATTCATAGACCTTGACAAGTATTCTGTCTTTCTTAGTGCTCTCAACAATCTCCAATGCAGTTATAGGTAGACTACTCACCACAGTATTGTGTACAAATTGTTCATCTGGGTCAAGATCTTCATCTTTAGTATGCAAGGTAAGTCTACTGAAGAAATCTGCATTAGCATTGTCTGATGACTTCCTATAGACTATGTCGTACTGATACCCTGACAAAATTATGGCCCACCGTTGCAGTCTAGCAGCTGCCAATGAGGGAATACCAGATTTAGGACCAAATATGCGTGTTAAAGGTTGATGATCAGTCACTAAGGTGAACTTCCTACCATAGAGATAAAGATGGAATCGTTTTATGCCAAAAATAATGGCTAACCCCTCTTTTTCTATTTGGGCATAGTTTTTATCAGCACTATTTAGTGTGCGAGATGCATATTCTATAGGTCTTTCTGTACCATCCTCCATTTGGTGGCTTAAAACTGCCCCAACGCCATATGAGCTTGCATCAACACTCAATATGAGGGGTTTGTTTGGGTTATAGTGAACCAATATCTGTTCACTGGAGAGAACCTCTTTGGCCCACAAAAAAGCTACTTCACAGCCTTCATTCCAGAACCATTCAGTCTTGCTACTGAGAAGTTCATACAGAGGATGCAACTTGGAAGAAAAATCCACGATGAACTTAGAGTAATAATTGATTATGCCTAAAAATGACCTCAATTCTGAGATGTCTGCAGGTCTAGGGGTCAATTTCAAGGCATCAAGTTTACTCTTCACAGGACTAATCCCTTGCTTGCTTAACATGTGACCCATATACTTCACCTGGGCTTTGAAAAATTCACACTTTTTCCCATTTAACCTTACATTATGTTTAGCTAATCTGCTGAACACCTGCTCTAGAATCTTCATGTGAGCAGATGCACCACCAGATGTTGCTACTAATATATCATCTACTCTTACCATCACTCCTGGAATCCCTGATAGCATGGTATCCATCACCCTCTGGAATTGAGCAGTTGCAGTTTTTACACCAAAATATAACCGCTTGGACTTAAACTAACCTTTACGCGTGTTGATTGTGAGTAATTCAGAAATAACTGGTTAAAAGCACTGGCTAAATCAATAACAGAGAATGTATCTGGGGTACAGCCATCCCTAGATAGCATGGCAAACATGTCTTGTACATTAGGTAATTTGTACACATCATCATCAATGCGTTCATTGACTGCTTTGTAGTCCCCACACACTCTAATTGACCCATTAGATTTTGGAACATGTACCACAGGACTAGCCCAATTACTGTGAGATACTGGATACAATATATCAGCCTGAACAAGCCTCTCATACTCTTTTTCTACTTCCGATACAAGCGAGTAAGGCACATGTCTATCTTTCATGAATACTGGCCTGACTCCTTCTTTTAGTTTCAAATTACCAGTAAAACTTTTATGCCAGAGCTTTGGTTACTAAATAACACTTGGTATTTATCTAACAAATTATTGAACTCAGCTGGAAACACCTGGGATTTAAGAGTAGAATACTCATTATGTACCTCCTCTTCTGATACTCTTCTGATATGTTTCCCCAGTCCAACTTGATCTTACTTAACCAATCCCTCCCCAATAAAGCTGGGCGTTTTCCTTGGACTACAATAAGATCAAGGATCTTTTCACTATCAGAACTGGATGTTTTTACAGGCACCGAAATCGTTTCTACTAAGGGAACTTTCTCCCCTGAATAACTACGCAAAGTAACACCTGCCCTCTTCAAGGGATACTCAGAGAAAAAGGTATTATATACATACTCTGACACAGTTGAACGAGAAGCCCCGGTATCTATCTCCATAGCCACATTAGTATCATCTACTTGGATATTAACTACGTACGGTTTACTAGTGGCAGTTCCAGCGTTATGTTCAGTTTCAGTTCGGTACAAACCAAATGCAACATCACTCTCTACATCTACTTCATCATCAGAGCCAGACTCACAATTGTTCATGTTCACATTCTGGGGTTTTCTTTGACGAAAAGTTCCTGACAATCAGTCTTTACACACAGGACGAATGTGCCCTTTTCGCAGACAGTGATGACATGTGGCATCTCTATACTTGCAACAACTTGAATCATGTGTAGTACTGCCACACGATTTACACTTATCAAGACTCCCATCATTCCTTGGATTGTTACGGTTTCCACTAGCTTTCTTCTTTATTCCTTTATAAAGTTGAAAAGCTTGAACTGCGTTAGCTTCTTCCCGCACCGACTCTCCCATGTGCTCTTTGTTTGCTTTTCCCGCCATTTCGTCTGCAACGCATCGATCATGTGCTATGGCGTAAGTCAAATCTCTTATTGACAAAAGATGGCGCTGCGTTCTTGACATTTTAGGATGCAATCCGGACACCAATCTGTCCCGAAGGGCTTGAGTCAAAAATGCACCGAAGTTACACGTAGAAGCCAATTTCTTCAACCTCGCCACGAAAACTGAGACACTCTCTCCTTCTTCTTGTGAAGCAGTCCAAAATTTATGCACCTATCAGCGGCTTCCCGGAGGGGTCGACCCCCGGGCTAACCACGGAGATATGTGGGGGAATGCAGGAGGATTGAATGCAAACATTGCCCCTGGGGTCGGGGAAATGCTCAACTTTGTTTTAGGGTTGGAAGACTGGAGTGGGGGATTTGTTCAAATTGTTTTTGTCATGAAACTAAACACGGAGATTGTTTTTTCTTCTTTAATACAAGAGTTAAAGCGTGAGAGACCAGCGTAGAATTTCGATGCCGGAGGCATAATAACGTTGTTATGTTTAGGTCATGTAGGTCGTGTAAGACCTAACCAGGGGACTTTGAAAGGGATGATTCCCCTACCCCTGTGAGAAATCGTCAAGATAGTTTCTGTCTTTTTACAATCCCCCTGGTCGACCCCTCGGGGAAGCCGCTGATAGGTGCATTATGTCTTTCAGCGATCACAATCGGAGCCGGTTTGTAATGTTCTTGTAAGCTCCGTTTAAGCTCTTCATACGTCTTCTCATTAGGGTTTTGAGGATCACAGAGATTCTTCAACAGCTTGTAAGCATCTGGACCAATTACTGCCAGGAATACATTTACCTTCCTGTCTGGATCAATTTCATTCGCCGCCATGAAGGCTTCGCAACGACCAGCATAATCACTGAAATTCTCGATCTTTTCGTCAAATCTACCCACATTTCCAAAGTTTGTAGCCATGTCTATGCATTCATGGGCACGGATCCCATCCTCGTCGCCAATTTTGTGTTCTACAGAGTCTTTACAGACTTAATATGATGAGAACAACTATACACGTGTGTACAACTTAACGTCTCGTTTATTCCACCTCTTCAACCATGACGTCACTGTTCTCTGACGTCATACAGATACAACAGTGCCTAAAATACTCAAGTGATGATTACCGCCCGCAACCCTTGTATGTCATCGGTTACCGGCAGTTTTAGCGAACTCTTGGCAGCCTCATTCATTAAAAATATCATTTACTGGCTCGAGGCTCTCGTAAAAAATATATTCAGGCGTGTATTTTAGCTGTCAAACCTAGAAAAAGGTTTCGATCGCAAATGTAAATATCACAACAGTTATTTTTATGCCGAAGGTTTCTCCGAATAATTAAATGCAACAACTGCAAAAGGTCCAGGGAAAATGTGTGAATAATGACAACTAATTATATATATAATGAACATTACTCGAAGAAAAATACCCGGCTTGCTTGTATTTTTTGAATTTTTAGAACCCTTTTTTAGAACCCTTCCTTTAATGCTGTTTTCCATATGAACATTCCTGCAGCCTTGCTGGCCATGCAACGTAAACACTCCTGCAGTCTTGCTGGCCATGCAACGTAAACACTCATGTAACCTTGATGGCCATCACAGCTATAGTAACGTGAACACTCCTGTAGGATTTTCTGGCTGCTGGCTGCTGGCTGCTGGCCATGCAACGTAAACACTCCTACAGTCTTGCTGGCCATGCAACGTAAACACTCCTGCAGTCTTGCTGGCCATGCAACGTAAACACTCATGTAACCTTGATGGCCATCACAGCTATAGTAACGTGAACACTCCTGCAGGTTTTGCTGGCCATGCAAAGTAAACACTTCTAGATGTACACTGGTATGTAATCAACTAAAGTCGATTGGGGTATGCTAACCGCCGTGGAAAGCGAGTAGCAGCTGACGTTTCGAGCGCTAGCCCTTCGTCAGAGCAAAAGAGGGAATTGTGGGTGGGGAAACGGTTAATATAGTGTCGAGTACATGATTACCGCTGAGGAAACATGTACTCGGATCAATTGGGATCAAAGGAAATTGCGCCAATGCATGATTACCGCTGAGAAAACATGTGCTCGGATCAATTGTGATCAAAGAAAAGTGCGCCAACAATAGAAATGCTAATAGTAATATTTGTAACAGGAAGTGTTGATGAGTAAACTAAGGAAACATGCTGATCTAAGTCTGAGTGAATACGTGAATTCTGAAATTAAATGAACGAAAATCGTTCATTAATACCGTGAGGTGACAAAGTTCCTAATTTGAAAATAAAGTTCTGTTCTTTGCGTTTGCGAGTGTCGGTAGTACCTTGATGCAGAGAAATGCCGCATACGGTGATGTGATTAATGCAATGACCAGGAAGGTTAAAGTGACGAGCTACAGGTTTGGCGAGATCCTTGCTGTTAGTTCTAACATCTAGCAAGTGTTCGCGGAATCGATCTCCTAATCTTCGCCCTAGATGTAGAGTTTGTTACAAAGTGTGCAGGTGATACAATAAATGACATTACTGGCAGTACAATCAAAATGGTCAGTGACTTTAAGAGAGCCTTTCTTACTCGTTCTTACTCTCAATTGCTTTTCATTTTCTGGTGAATTTTACAAGAAGACTAACGGCGTAGCTATGGGCACGAAAATGGGCCCCAGTTATGCTAACCTTTTTGTTGGTTATGTAGAGGAACAAATTTTTGATCAGTACAACGGTCCTACGCCTGATTTTATCGGTGCAACTTCTTCTAGTAAACGGGATCTAGAACGGTTTATTGATTTCGTTAACAACTTTCATCCGGCTCTCGACTTTACATGGGAGATTTCAGATGTTTCTATCACTTTTTTGGATGTCAATGTTTCTGTTAGCGGCAATAGTCTAACCACGACTGTTCATTACAAGCCAACTGATTCGCACAGTTATTTATTGTTTTCATCTTCTCATCCTACACATGTTAAAACCTCTATCCCATATTCCCAATTCCTTAGGCTTCGCCGTTTGTGCAGCGATGAATCCGACTTCAATTCAAAGTCCGAGGAGATGCACCAGTTCTTTGTCGAGCGCGGTTATCCTAACGCTGTTGTGACAACTGCATTGGACCGCGCCCGTAACATCGACAGAAGAACGGCTCTGCTACCGTCCAAACCGAAGACTGAAGATAGGATTCCGTTTCCATTGACTTACCATCCGTCTAATCTGTCTATCAAGAAAATTATCCAGAGGAACTTTAAGATTTTACAGAGTGATCCAGAGAACGCCTCTATCTTCCCGCAACCTCCTCTCATTTCTTTCAAACGTGACAAGAATCTCCGTGATTCCCTAGTCAAAGGATCACTACAACCTGATCTTCAACCAGGCACTTTTAAATGTTCTAGGACACGATGCAATACTTGTGCTTATACTAAACCTACGACATTTATTTCAGGACCGAAAGGCTCTCTTAAAGTCACTGACCATTTTGATTGTACTGCCAGTAATGTCATTTATTGTATCACCTGCACACTTTGTAACAAACTCTACATCGGAGAAACAGGGCGAAGATTAGGAGATCGATTCCGCGAACACTTGCTAGATGTTAGAACTAACAGCAAGGATCTCGCCAAACCTGTAGCTCGTCACTTTAACCTTCCTGGTCATTGCATTAATCACATCACCGTATGCGGCATTTCTCTGCATCAAGGTACTACCGACACTCGCAAACGCAAAGAACAGAACTTTATTTTCAAATTAGGAACTTTGTCACCTCACGGTATTAATGAACGATTTTCGTTCATTTAATTTCAGAATTCACGTATTCACTCAGACTTAGATCAGCATGTTTCCTTAGTTTACTCATCAACACTTCCTGTTACAAATATTACTATTAGCATTTCTATTGTTGGCGCACTTTTCTTTGATCCCAATTGATCCGAGCACATGTTTCCTCAGCGGTAATCATGTACTCGACACTATATTAACCGTTTCCCCACCCACAATTCCCTCTTTTGCTCTGACGAAGGGCTAGTGCTCGAAACGTCAGCTGCTACTCGCTTTCCACGGCGGTTAGCATACCTCAATCGACTTTAGTTGATTACATACCAGTGTTTATCTTCCCCGCCGACGCAGACCAACACTAGTTTTTACAGGAACTAGTTGCCTATCACTTCTAGATGTAGCCTTGCTGGCCATGCAACGTAAACACTCCTGTAGCCTTGCTGGCCATGCAACGTAAACACTCCTGTAGCCTTGCTGGCCATGTCGGGCGCATTGCTGCAGCGTGTGTCCGTAACAGTTTTTCTAAAATAATACCAAGGATTCGAAGAATTTCCTATACGACGTTTTCTAAACGATCATTGGTGAAGGTAGAGTCGCTGTACTGAACCAGTTCTATATCTATGTCACGAAGTGTGCGTTTAGTTTCTCCTATATGTCGTTTGCTACATTTTTTTTGCATTCGATCATGTAAGTTAGGTGTTGTTTAATTTGTATCACTTCGCCAGTGTTGATTAAAGTGTATGGTGGTTTGCCATCTACTATGTGAGGACAATGAAGTCAGACAACCATGTTGATTTGAGTTGCAGCGGAAAGTGTCAAGAGAGGGCTGAAGTGATGTGTTTGGATTTTTGAGTTTTGCGCGAACTAGTTGACATAGACAAGTTACAAGCAATCGAAGTCACGCAAACGCAACTGCTGCAGTACCCACTTTAACATGCCAGGCCTCTCCATTAGGAACATGAAACTCATCACACTAGAATTACTTCCTACTAAAAATACCTATCGTCGCAAGGCACGCGAAACATATTTGTTAGATAGGGCTAAAACTCTATCACCTAATGGCCTCAACAGACTGACGTTCAGATCTTTTTTATCAGCCGTTTTTACTCGGGCTGCCTGTGGCAGCACCGAGTCTTAAAATGCAAGCGGTTTTTCTTTTGTTTCATGCAACAAAATTTTGACTTTTGACCCATGCGGTTATTTTTTCTTTGTTCCCATGTATTAAATTTCAAGTTCACCACCAATCAGATTGCACTGTGCTGGTCACGTAACACTCTCCAGGTTAATTTATTTACATAATTTAATACAGTAAATCAAGATGGTCGCCCGCGAGGAAATTTCTCTCTAATATGGAGTCCCATCTCTCAAATGTAAGCAGTTTAATGTTTTATTTAACTTCACCGTGCGAAAGCCTTCCAACAGGCTCATGATATTTCAACTGGTGCTATATACAACGCGACGACCTGAAGGGGCTGAATGATCAAGCTCAAACTGAAAGCCAGGATCCAGCTAATCCACACATATCGAATTGGAATTTAGCGTGTTGCTTTGCTGCTGAAACCAAAGGCTTCTTCGATAGAAATGGCAAGATGTTGTGTTTTTTTCTAGGAAGACAAAATATTTCTCATTTAAGCTTCTCTTTCGCCACGGCATTGTTATTTGAATCTCTGTGGATTGGTATACTCAAATATACTGCACAAATTATACCATACAACTGAATAAGAAGTCTTTAACAAAGCCAAACTTAACTTCAACTCAAGAGCAAAGCTGAGAGGGAAAGTGAAACTGAACAGTGTCTTGTCAGGTCATGAATTAAGGTACGGTGAGGTTGAAATCATTGCGTGTTTATATCTGCATTTCTTTGTCGATTTGTTGACCTCTTGGCGCTGATAGATTTTGCCAGGCTTACTGTATTTTGCGAAACGAAACGAAACGAAACGAAACGAAGTTGTAATTTGCGAAGTTGTAATTTGCGAAGTTGTATTTTGCGAAGTTGTAATTTGCGAAGTTGTATTTTGCGAAGTTGTATTTTGGGAAGTTGTAATTTGCGAAGTTGTAATTTGCGAAGTTGTAATTTGCGAAGTTGTAATTTGCGAAGTTGTATTTTGCGAAGTTGTATTTTGGGAAGTTGTAATTTGCGAAGTTGTAATTTGCGAAGTTGTAATTTGCGAAGTTGTAATTTGCGAAGTTGTAATTTGCGAAGTTGTAATTTGCGAAGTTGTATTTTGCGAAGTTGTATTTTGCGAAGTTGTATTTTGCGAAGTTGCATTTTGCGAAGTTGTATTTTGCGAAGTTGTAATTTGCGAAGTTGTAATTTACGAAGTAACAAAACAACGGGAGTCTGTGAAATACGAAGGTATAAACTTTCATTTTGTTGACGTAACAGCAAAGCACCTTGGAAACCCATTTGAATAGCCCATTTGACGATGTTGCACACGCAGTCTATGCGTTTTAAATAACAAAAGAACCAGTTAACCAGAACGAGTTTAAGCAGCTAGCGAGCAACATGGTCAGAAAGGTCTAATGCCTTTTCAGGAATTACAACCCGGAAATAAAACGATTATTTTCGATTATTATCATTTTATTAATCACTTCATATATACAATCTTTCATTAGCAAAAAAAATCGTACTCATATAACGTCTTCATTTACGCTACGCTAAGTAAACTGTAAAAGACATTGGCCGACCAATTTACTATATAGAGATAAGATTTTGAAAGATAAACATCAACAACAATGTACAATTCGATCGCCGGCAAATGGCAGTAAACAAAGAACAAATATTCTCATTCAGAGAGGTCTATTGTACTATCAAGTCTGTTGGTCTCCTTAAGAATTACAAAAACAGCGCCTGGGTCTGTCCCTGTGCAGGACTACAGCACCAGCATCTAGCTGGATGACTGGCTGCACAGGACTACAGCTAAGCGCCCGCAACTCGCTGGATGATTGGATTCACAGGACAACAGCAACAGTGTTAATGTGGAAGCAGTTTAAAGTCAGTTGAAGTTTCCAACTTCCAACCAGTTGAATCAGGAAATGTCTCCCTCAAGCTTTGTATTGTCAAGTCTGACCTAAAATACGCACGATATTTATAAAAGTGGTTGCTGTGTGTTTGTCATGGTTCAATGACCCGGGTAACTCAAGAAGACACTGACGTAATTAAGTAAATGATAACGTGGCGAAAGACGACGTACTGCAATTCAGACCACCCGATAAATAAGG
Organism: Actinernus sp. WN-2022; assembly: GCA_030867875.1. NCBI lineage: Eukaryota > Metazoa > Cnidaria > Anthozoa > Actiniaria > Actinernidae > Actinernus > Actinernus sp. WN-2022. The sequence continues at coordinate 146,930,932 of JAOWCC010000577.1, read as the reverse complement.
GCTAAATGCTTGAAAAATCGAACAGACTACCGATCAAATGCGGGACACATATACGTTTATCAGGTACATACTGAGATTTACGAATGGAATCATTCATGCGAAAACCCACTACACAATTTTCCTTAGCCAATCAGAATCGCGAAACGAATTTTTCACACATGCGAAAAGCGTTTAGTCCAATCAGAAAACACCTGCCAAAACATATCGGGATTTTCAAACTGGACTTGAGATCGGAGGCGCCACTTTCATTCACTACGAAAGTTGGAGTTTTGACTTTTTTAAAAATAATGTAATATTGATCTGTAAACAGCCAACTAACGATATTAAAACTTCCAAGTCAATTGAGGAGTATATTATCGACCAAGAAAAGAAAATCGCAAGAGCAAAAACTTAGAGAAACAGACGTAAAGTGACTTAAAGCGACAAAGAAGAAGCGAAATTCTACCGAAAGAACTCAACAGATATTGATATAATCTATGTGAAATCATTCTTAGTGTCAAAAGAAAATACGGCGAAGATTACGAGCTTTCAATCCTTCGTGGAGTGATTTCAACTGAAAACTCGTAGCAAACAACTTGGACAAAAGCAGGTATACTATACTAAACTTGTAAACTTTATTTGTTGAATCAAAGACAGTTTCATATTGATGTTGAAAACTATTTCAAGGCTGATGTCAGTTTAGAAAGTAAGATTTTCTTTCCATTTTGATTGTATCGAGCACAAATTTTAGTCTACGTTGAGTCGGATACGAAATGCAAAACAAAAAATTGAAAGCTACGTGTTCAATGACAAGACATAAATAAAACCTGTTTGATATTGGAGAAAAATCTCAGTATGTATATAAAAGGCCGTCACTTTTAACCAATCAGGATGCACAGAAAAATTGTAATTAACACGGTTCAAACTGCTAAAAAATACTAAAAGCGCAAGAGAACAAAAGACAACGTAATTCCATACCAGAACTTCACGGCTATAAATAGACACACCATCTACTGTGTTAGGGGCCAACACGAGGACACAGGAACACTCCTGTTATTTTTTTATTATAATATTTTTTTGTTAATTAAATTATGAACCGCTGTGCACTCGTGTTCACTCGTGTCCTGACTCATGTGGAGTTTTAGATCAGATGATCATAGTATTTGGATCCTAGTATTTTTGGCTACCTGTGTTATCCTAGGGTAGCCTGGCTTTCTTGAAGTCGCTCGTGTTCTGACTCGTGTGGAGTTATATATGAGATCGACTGTGTGCGTACTTTCATATCTGATTGTGCGTTGAATGTGCCAAACACGCAGGTGTTTGAGATAATCCGCGTTACAAAAGATACGCCGGAGTTCAAGCTGCGTGCAGCTTCTTCTTCTTATTATTATTAATGTTCAGTCCAGTAAATTTTTTGATCAGTTCTGACCTTTGCCGCTAACAATGTGGGTCGGAGACGCTGTGATCGAGCGATAAAGAGGAGGCATGCGCATTAGTTGAAATATAAATGTTCGCTTGAGAGTTTGAGGGTTTAAGGCTACCGTCACGTCATGAAGTACTTAATTTGCCTCAATCGTCTCTCTAACCGAATTATTAAACTGGAAGAAGTATTGTTGACTCAGGCGAAATTACGGCGCCTTCTAGTCTAGGACCGTATGAGTCATTGATAAAAAACTGAAAACATAGCTATCAAAATACAATCCGGGATCAGATTTTCTAGGCAGTCGACAGATAAGAGGTCAAGCAATTAGACTAAACCAATTAACGTAAATGACAAGAGATCAATTTCGTCTGATATGACCAAGGTTTAATCTTATACAATCGTTCAACGAAGACACTGTCTGGATTAGGGTTCATGCTTCACGAAAAATCTATTCTCTAAAGTTGTCCACTTGCAGCGGACTCTGCCACGCTTTGTATCTTTTGTTGTGAACTGTTGACTTACGTGTCAATTATCTACGGGCCAAGACATGTCTGAAAAAAGAAAGGGATAGTTTGGAACTGAGATTTATTACGTGTAATCGATCGATCGCGATACGACTCAGTGGCCGCAACTACACGAACAAGAAGCATGAAGCCGGCAAAGAGAGAGGAAAAAGTACTTGAAATGCACAGCGCTAAGCTGAAGTAGGGAAAATATATATAATATCTGAGACGTTACGTTACTGTGAAGAGGATCAAAATTCGAGTTTTGTAGCTTGAGAAAGTCTTCTGCCGTGACTCGTGAGAGAAATTGGAAAAGATCTAGCTGTTTCATTCAGACACTGGCAAATTTATTGAAAGCTACGGGCTTACGTTATGAGTTTATTATTCATTGTGGAATGAAAGGAAACAGGTTAGCTGAAAGTTAAGTTCGAGGTAGGCTTCGAGTTTCATTCCGATTCAGTGCATATGTGCATGAAGGTGGGATGCTGTCAACAACACTACCGAAAGATCCAAAACGAAAGATTCAGTTACGTAAGTACTGTAAGTGAACTCTTTTTGATTTGAATAAATTTCCTCTCAGTTTGTCTGTTAATGTACTTTTTCTTCCAATTATCGCTTTATTTAACATCTCTGTGATTTAGAGTATGCGTACCTCAGAATAAATTATTTTAAAGGTCAACTGAACTCTTGTGTTGATAAGCGCAAATGTTTTTGTAAAACAGTCTGTGAGTTTGAGAAGCGGACTTAGAAGAGCTTTCTCATTAGGAATTACAATTTTTTTCTTGCTATGAAATTGCAGAGCAGCCAGAATTATTTTTAATCTCCCAAGACATATGCCTTCTCAAGATGTTCTTAGAGTCGCTAAATGGGATAAAATATTTTTCATGTATAAATTAAGCCTAGTTAAATTAATATATAAGATATACAACGAATTAGTACCATTACTATGGATCAACAAATATAATTTTAGAAAAACAAATACGATTTAATACTTATTTTATGAAACATTTCATTGCCCATAGAGGCGCAATAGCTTGGAATGCATTATCAGTGCACTACTGATGTTGATAAAATACAAAGCGTTACATCATACTGTAAAATGGCCAAGAAAGTGAACACTCTCCATGATATGGACTTCGATGCATTATCTGTTCAATGCACTACTCATTTTAAGAAAGATTTTTATTTTATTAGCTTGTATTTCGTGTCTGCTTGAGCTTACATAAATATAGACCCAGACATACAAGTAACAAGTGCGTTTACCGGCAACGTTTTGCTAGGTCGTAGACAAGAACGAGACATGACATGCGGACGGCAACCGGAAGTGAGCTATGAGAATTTATACCGTAGAGTTCGATTCTTGCAGCCCTGACCAGACGTTACTTTCGAGGGGTCGTTACTTTCGATGGGTCGTTACTTTCGAGGGCCGGGTCGTTACTTTCGAGGGATCGTTACTTTCGAGGGGTAAATTTAGATTGAAAATTCCTGAAAACAAGCCGGCTAATCATATCAGGTCCAATGTGATAATGTCTCGCAAACTACTCAGATATAGAGGTCTCGCAAGTCGCATTACGAACTTTTGAGCTTTTAATAAAGTGTAAAAATAATTTTAATTGCTTGGCTGCGTATATAATGGTACTAAAATGAAATCGACACCAACTTAGGTAAAGGAGTCGCTAATTTCGGAGGGATCGCTACTACTTTCGAAATTTATTTGAAGGACAAAAAATACGATACTTCCGAGGGGTCGTTACTTTCGGGGGTCGCTACTTTCGGGACTCTACGGTTACATGGTACAGCCGTCCGATTGAATGGCGTTCTCCTAGGATAACACAGGTAGCCAGGAAATACAAAGACGGAACGCACTGATAACACAGGTAACCCGGAACAACTAAGCCGATAACACATTTTTAAACATTATTATTGTGATTTTGTGTTAGTTAAATCACGAATCGCTAGTGCAATCATGTTCACTCGTGTTCTGGCTCGTGTGGAGTTATCATGAGGAGCTTTACCCGAGTTAGGATTTTGGCACCCCACAGCTAAGGGACATACAGTGTCCCTTAAAACAATAGGAGCTGTAATCTGAAACACTGGTATATGGTTTTATAGGAATGTTGTAATTGGAAATGCTGTCACCAGTCGAGAGCGCTAAGTAATTAAAATCTATCAACACGATACTTAATCTTTCAATTTTAGTTTATTTAATGACCAGAACTACACTCAATTTATATATACGATGGTGTTCACGTGGCGTAAAGTTAAAACCATGCTGCGAAAGGTCTAGAAAATGTATGGGATGTTTGCCAGTCGCGGAAAGTTAACTAAAATTTCCATTGTATCGCAATTATACTTTCTCTGTCGATATGAAACTATAGTATTTTACGAACGGCTTTTATGGAATTTGAGCGAATTTTAAAGCGTTTCAGTGAGACCTTAGTACTAGAAATACCTAAAGTATAGGTAACATTTTAAATGATCCGGTGTGGCGCAGTGGTGTTTGGACAATGAATCAGTCATTATACTCCAGCCCGAGCTCCAGCAACACAATAACAATTGCAGTTTAATGTTACGTTTTTGTGCCGATCCGAGTCAGGGTGAAAAATATTCAAAGCCGTTCTGGCGGCATGCGAATGAAACTTTCATTATTTCATAATAACTCTCTAAAAAGGATTTTAAGCAGGAGTCCATTATTAGACTCCTGATTATAATTTATTATAATTATTAAGACGAGTCTAATCTGAGCTAGGCGAGTCTCGTTTAGCAGCTCTATATAATCACTAACATGCGCCATTGGTTAATTCACTATTCACCAGGCTTTATGAACACTGATTCCCGCTTCAAATCGCATAAAAAATCGTAAATAAATCTTTTAATTAAATATCATTTTCCTACCGGCACACAAAGTTGATTGTCATACGTTGGACTTGACTGTCTGAACTTTCGTGCACGTGAAACCTAGCCGCGTAAAGGTGAAAATCAAAGTCAACCAAATGATGTATTCGGTATCAGTATAAGTTTAACTCGGCTTCAGTCAAGAACAATACATCTTTATAAACGTGTTACTATCTTTCTCATTTGTCAAACTTTAAACACTAATATTGGTATAAATACTGGAACTAAGAAGTACAATGTTACTTTATTTGTTGACCGGATACACACAGCCTTGTTGTCATAATACGAGCGCATCGGAAAACCCGAAAACCCTATAAACAGTTCCCATCTCGCCGAAATCAAAGTCGACCAAATCACACTACCCGATTTACACGACAAACCGGCATTTTGAGCATGTAATTATTTCTGCCCAGGTTCATCTGTTGAATTCAGGTAACGGATTACCCAAGAAAACAACAAACAAACAGGCAGTAAGGGGGTTTACATGTAATTATTTCTGCCCAGGTTCAGCTGTTGAATTCAGGTAACGGATTACCCAAGAAAACAACAAACAAACAGGCAGTAAGGGGGTTTACATGTAATTATTTCTGCCCAGGTTGATCTGTTGAATTCAGGTAACGGATTACCCAAGAAAACAACAAACAAAGAGGCAGTAAGGGGGTTTACATGTAATTATTTCTGCCCAGGTTGATCTGTTGAATTCAGGTAACGGATTACCCAAGAAAACAACAAACAAACAGGCAGTAAGGGGGTTTACATGTAATTATTTCTGCCCAGGTTCAGCTGTTGAATTCAGGTAACGGATTACCCAAGAAAACAACAAACAAACAGGCAGTAAGGGGGGTTAATTATTTCTGCCCAGGTTCAGCTGTTGAATTCAGGTAACGGATTACCCAAGAAAACAATAAACAAACCGGCAGTAAGGGGGGTTAATTATTTCTGCCCAGGTTCAGCTGTTGAATTCAGGTAACGGATTACCCAAGAAAACAACAAACAAACAGGCAGTAAGGGGGTTTACATGTAATTATTTCTGCCCAGGTTCAGCTGTTGAATTCAGGTAACGGATTACCCAAGAAAACAACAAACAAACAGGCAGTAAGGGGGTTTACATGTAATTATTTCTGCCCAGGTTGATCTGTTGAATTCAGGTAACGGATTACCCAAGAAAACAACAAACAAAGAGGCAGTAAGGGGGTTTACATGTAATTATTTCTGCCCAGGTTGATCTGTTGAATTCAGGTAACGGATTACCCAAGAAAACAACAAACAAACAGGCAGTAAGGGGGTTTACATGTAATTATTTCTGCCCAGGTTCAGCTGTTGAATTCAGGTAACGGATTACCCAAGAAAACAACAAACAAACAGGCAGTAAGGGGGGTTAATTATTTCTGCCCAGGTTCAGCTGTTGAATTCAGGTAACGGATTACCCAAGAAAACAATAAACAAACCGGCAGTAAGGGGGGTTAATTATTTCTGCCCAGGTTCAGCTGTTGAATTCAGGTAACGGATTACCCAAGAAAACAACAAACAAACAGGCAGTAAGGGGGTTTACATGTAATTATTTCTGCCCAGGTTCAGCTGTTGAATTCAGGTAACGGATTACCCAAGAAAACAACAAACAAACAGGCAGTAAGGGGGTTTACATGTAATTATTTCTGCCCAGGTTCATCTGTTGAATTCAGGTAACGGATTACCCAAGAAAACAACAAACAAACAGGCAGTAAGGGGGTTTACATGTAATTATTTCTGCCCAGGTTGATCTGTTGAATTCAGGTAACGGATTACCCAAGAAAACAACAAACAAACAGGCAGTAAGGGGGTTTACATGTAATTATTTCTGCCCAGGTTCAGCTGTTGAATTCAGGTAACGGATTACCCAAGAAAACAACAAACAAACAGGCAGTAAGGGGGTTTACATGTAATTATTTCTGCCCAGGTTCATCTGTTGAATTCAGGTAACGGATTACCCAAGAAAACAACAAACAAACCGGCAGTGAGGGGGGTTAATTATTTCTGCCCAGGTTCATCTGTTGAATTCAGGTAACGGATTACCCAAGAAAACAACAAACAAACAGGCAGTAAGGGGGTTTACATGTAATTATTTCTGCCCAGGTTCACGGCTGTTGAATTCAGGTAGCGGATTACCCAAGAAAACAACAAACAAACAGGCAGTAAGGGGGGTTAATTATTTCTGCCCAGGTTCAGCTGTTGAATTCAGGTAACGGATTACCCAAGAAAACAACAAACAAACCGGCAGTAAGGGGGGTTAATTATTTCTGCCCAGGTTCAGCTGTTGAATTCAGGTAACGGATTACCCAAGAAAACAACAAACAAACAGGCAGTAAGGGGGTTTACATGTAATTATTTCTGCCCAGGTTCAGCTGTTGAATTCAGGTAACGGATTACCCAAGAAAACAACAAACAAACAGGCAGTAAGGGGGTTTACATGTAATTATTTCTGCCCAGGTTCATCTGTTGAATTCAGGTAACGGATTACCCAAGAAAACAACAAACAAACAGGCTGTAAGGGGGTTTACATGTAATTATTTCTGCCCAGGTTGATCTGTTGAATTCAGGTAACGGATTACCCAAGAAAACAACAAACAAACAGGCAGTAAGGGGGTTTACATGTAATTATTTCTGCCCAGGTTCAGCTGTTGAATTCAGGTAACGGATTACCCAAGAAAACAACAAACAAACCGGCAGTAAGGGGGGTTAATTATTTCTGCCCAGGTTCAGCTGTTGAATTCAGGTAACGGATTACCCAAGAAAACAACAAACAAACAGGCAGTAAGGGGGTATACATGTAATTATTTCTGCCCAGGTTCATCTGTTGAATTCAGGTAACGGATTACCCAAGAAAACAACAAACAAACCGGCAGTAAGGGGGGTTAATTATTTCTGCCCAGGTTCAGCTGTTGAATTCAGGTAAAGGATTACCCAAGAAAACAACAAACAAACAGATATTGATCCAAATACCTGATTAATACAAATATTAAAAATTAGGAATCCAAAATTGGGAATGAATTTTATGCATGACATTCATTTATACCTGCTGGCAAGCCAAGAGTAATAAAATAAACAAAATGATCACTTCAGTTTTTGGTCAAAAATAAAAGGTAAAGAGCAAAAATTCAAAATGAATATATTCAAATGCACTTCACAAGGTTATGTTTGTGATATATATGGACTGCAGCTATTGTGGCACGATGTGCTGCCATGCAGTTTACAATCATGAGCGATTATTAGTACCTCCAAACCTGCCCATCCCCTCCCTGCGCATACATGGGGCATTTGACTAAGAACTTTTCTGTCCTGGGGGTGGGGTATTTCCCAGCAAAGAAAAGTTGGGAGAATTGGGTAGAGAGTCAAAATAGCAAATTTTATAAAAGATTTGCACCTTGTTCCAAAGCCTCACGGTGGGGTACGGTATTTGCAATACTCAATTCAAAAATTATGTCAAATAGGCCCTTTGCAGGACCTGTCGATCAAAAACAAATTGGCGCTAGAACAACATGAATGCCAGAAATGGAAAGAGCAAGCCAAATTTATTAAAAAGTCCAAGTTTTAGGTTCAAATCTGTAAAACTGAAGGAATGGCATTTTTTTGAAAACTCTACATGTATAATTTCACTTAATAATTTTTATTTAACAGAGTTTTTTTTTTTGCTGACTGGCAAGCTGTGCCATGCAAATTTTTTTGATTGACAGGCTAAAAAGGTCACGTGACCAGGTCCAGCAAAGGGCCTATTCTCCACAAATCCCAGGGCAGGTTTGGACTTGATGGACCATTAAAATTATCCTGGTCTATCTTGCTTCCATAAACCAGGCCATACCCAAGAATACCTCCAAGACTACCATCATATGTGTCGCATATCTCCTTAGCATCGTCCAAAGCACGCCGGCAGAGACTACCTAAGTATCGTTTCTTACTGATTGGCCCGATATAAATATAGTGTTGGAATTTGCGATGCTTTGGATTGATCCTTCACTGTTGAAGGCATATTGGGACCGGGAGTAATTGGTGTATCTAACACACTCGTTGCGATAGCTGATTTTGTCTCCTTTACCTTCTCCCGATAAAACGATAGCTCGTTTTCTAGCACTTGAATGCGACGAGTCTTCGGGCTCACTTTGTATAGGAATCACCGATCACATACCGCGTAAGGTCGAGGGAGTTCACCGCGTCAATGACTTGCTTGAATTCTGATGAGGCCAAAAATCCTTGCTCCAAACAAGACTGTTTCTGCTTTAACAGCCCACAACAGAGTCCAAACAGAGTAATCACGTAGCCCTCTTCGGAGTTTTTTCGATCACAGAACCATTCGATTGGAGCGCATTCGCCATTTTCCCGCCACAAATCAGATACTTTAACTTGGGAAATCTCGCTCGGAAACTGTTCAAAAGCCTTATTCTTCACAAATCTGCCCACTTTAGAGCCACAAAGGCTGTTTGACAGAGCGTACCACTTTTTAAATTTGTCAAGTGAAGTTCCAAAAACCCTTTTAAGTGCCGGAAAGCTCTTGGCATTCGTTTCCTCCATGATCGCATGCGACCATGCTTCCTTTGGGCTCGAGGCTTGTCTTGAACACCGATGTGGCAATAATACATTTCTGCCTCCAATTTCATCTCTCCACAGGACTTATACGATAGATATTAGGTTTCTTTTTTTTCGAAGATCTTTCAAGATCTTCGAAACACTTTAAAGTGTTAAACTGTTTATGTTATAAGTGGTGACAACACCGAAACCACAAAATGTCAAAATCGTAATTGGATTTTGATGACGTCATAGCCTTCACGCTGAGAAATCCTAAGTCGGGTTAAGCTCCTCATATTTCAGAACTTAATACTATTTGGATCATAGTATTTTTGGGCGCTACATGTGTTATCCTAGGTACCCTGGCTTACGTGAAGTTGCTCGTGTTTATTCGTGTTCTACTTGCGTGCACTCGTGTTCTACTTGTGTTCACAACGTCTAAACAAAGATGTATTCTAAATATATAAGTTCTGCTAATTTATTTTTCTGTTTTACGCGTCTTTGAAGAGAAAATTATTTCTCAAGTTCGATTCTCCACTGATAAATCTAGATTGTGTGCCGGCGGCTCAATTCAAAGCAAATTTCCCCATACAGCAGCCCATTCCCTCCAGCACAGAGAAAACACAATGGTTCGCAACTAGGAGCTGTCAGTCCAGCTTTTCAATGTCGGGGATTGACGTCACAGAATGTAAGACTTGAGCCGTCTGAGCGGAGGCTGTGAGGAAGGTTTCAGATTTTCACTTCATAGACGCGTAAGATAGAAACATTAAATAGCACAATTCCGAATACATCTTTGCGTAGACATTGGGTTGATTTTAGGTGCGTGCAGCTTCTTGTTACTCTGGCGCTGGTGCGTGATGCGACTGTGCGTGCAGACTGATTATGCGTGTCTACTAGTGATTCTAATAACTATGTGAACACAGGTAGCCCGAAAAATACAATGAGAGGGACCGCACTGATAACACAGGTAACCCGAAACAACAAGGACGATAAAACAATTATATATATATATATATATATATTTTTGGTTAATTAAATTATAAACCGCTGTGCACTTGTGTTCACCCGTGTCCTGACTCTTGTGGTGTTTTAGATGAGATCATCTTAGTATTTGGAGCCTAGAATTTTTGGGCTACCTGTGTTATCCTAGGGTACCCTGGCTTACTTTAAGTCGCTCGTGTATACTTGTGTTCACTCGCGTTCTGAATCATGTGAAGTGTTAGATGAGATCAACTGTGTGTACGTACTTTCGCATCTGATTGCACATTGTAATGTGAAAAACCACGCAGGTATCTGAGATCGTCCGCGTTACCTGAAAGATACGCCGGAGTTCAAGCTGCGTGCAGCTTCTTGTTACTAAAAGGATTTCAAATGAAAGTGTATTTCATCTTCAATCTCACGTGGCCCGAGTGAAAGCCAAGATGGGCTATTGTTTAAAACAAACTCCGCTTAAAGAAAGCTACATCAGTGGTAACACCAGTTTCTACTGTTTGAGGTGTTCTCAAATAGATGACGAGAAACTATCATAATGGGTCGGAAAGATACGGAATCCCAGGAGGGTCACTGATGGTTTTTGTTTTTGCTTTTTTGGTATAATCCCCCTTTCAACCGTAATGTGGAAACTAATGTTGGACAATGTTTCCTGAATCTGATTGATAAACACTTTCCAAAATCTAACGTACTGCACAAAATCTTCAACAGAAACACACTAAAACTCAGCTACAGCTGTATGAGCAACATCAAGAATATCATAAGTAATAATAACAAAGCGCAAATAGTAAAAGCCAAACCAGAGGAAACAAATAAGAAACACTGCAACTGCAACAAAAATAATGTGTGCCCGATGAGCGGCTACTGTCAAGACGAGTCCATAATCTACCAAGCGGAAGTATCAACTGCAAACAACACAGAAACATATATTGGACTTTGTGATACAACTTTTAAATTAAGATATTCAAACCACAAATGCTCGTTTAATAATGAGAAATATAGATTTAGCACTGAATTAAGTAAACACATATGGAACCTGAAAGACAAGAAGATCGAATTTCACATCAAGTGCCGTAAAGTAATGAAGGCTAAGTCTTATAGTAATGCTAGCAAAAAATGCAACCTATGCTTATGGGAAAAATATTTTATAATATACAAACCCCAAATGGCTACCTTAAATAAGAGAAGTGAATTAATGTCGAGCTGCAGACATTCAAAGAGATTTCTGTTGAGCAATCCTATTACGTAAATCTACGCATGTAATAACCCTAAGTACTATGTAATTTGAGTAGCTCTGCCTAACCTCAATGAATCTAGTACGTAACGGCAGTTGCCTGAAGATTGTCCTCTAACGAGGACATGAAACTCCGAGTAGCAATAAATGTTCTGTGAAAAGTAACCTTCACCATCATTTTATTTTATATATATATATATATACAGTCGTTGCCGTTAATGTTGTCCTAGACATATCCACATATTGATTTATAGCCTTTGTTCAGTTCGCACCTTTTACATAAAGAACGGTAATCAGCAGTGAACGCGCCCTTTGTATTTGGTCACAAAGAGCCACGGTGGTCTAATGGTTAACGCTCTTGCTTACCAGTTCGAAGCCCCGAGTTCAAGTCTCAGTATCGGCATCGTATTTTTTTTTCCTTGTCTTTTTGTTTTGTTTACATATGTTTCTTTTTGCAGTTTCTTTTTTTATATTGGATAAGAACGGACGATGTAGCTAAAATAATACTTTCAACCTGAAACGGTCTCAACTTTTCCCAGACTTTCAAAGTAGATAATTATACCAGCACTGACTGAGTACGCCCAAATTACGCTATTTTCGTTTAGAACGGTGTAGCGATTCTGTTGATGGTTGTGGGTTTGAAAAAGCGTAATTTGTTTTTCTTACACTGTGCAGGGCTTACATGTATATACCAGAAACAGTTTTGAAAATGCTAGATACCCACTGATTCAAAGTATTATATCTTTGTTTAGAAGTAGGAAGCGATTTTAGCAAGTGTTATTAATTTCATTCGTACTGTTTTTCTGAACTTAGGCAGACTGAGCGAGCGACGTCATTTTTTCCCCTCGAGATTTCGAAAACATCGGCCGCGAGACACGGAGCGGACAGTTTTGAAAATATCCGGTAGTCCAGAAATTGTCCAGAATTCTCTTTGAAACCCATAGTAATGCTTGCATAAGTTGACGAAGCTTTTTTTCTTTGTGAAGGAAAAGAACTCACATGGAATTAAAGCCGTGTACTCGGCGTAAGGTTTATGAGTGTTTGACAAACGATAACAAACTTTTGAAGCTACGCCATGGACGATGTCGATGATCAAAATACTACATTCCCTGCGGCAGTCGAAGCTTTTGCAAAAGAAATGTTCGAACATCCCTTAATAAAATATATGTGGATGATAGGTGTCCTCGGCATTTCAAAGGTTAAAAAGAACTCCGTTCTTGTTGTCACGTTTGAAATAAAAGCTTTTAAGGAATTCAGTCAGAAAAAAAGGGGAAAAAGAAATGAAAAAATCTTCGCAGTAACAAAAATGCCAATACTGAGACTTGAACTCGGGGCTTTCGAACTGGTAAGCAAGAGCGTTAACCATTAGACCACCGTGGCTCTTTGTTACCAAATACAAAGGGCGCGTTCTCGGATGATTACCGTTCTTTGTGTAAAAGGTGCGAACTGAACAAAGGCTATAAATCCATATGTGCATATGTCCAGGACAACATTAACGGCAACGACTGTATACAGCCGTTTGCAAAAATTCTGACCCCCCTCACCATATATAAATATATATAAAAAATGTATCAAACATTATGGGATACCTCTTCCAATATTTTTTTCTGAAGCCCTTGATGATAGGCAACTTGAAAAAAATATCAGCAATGACATCCCATAATGTTAGATATATGTTTGATATATATTTATATATGGTAAGGGGGTCAGAATTTTTGCAAACGGCTGTATATATATATATATATATATATATATATACAGTCAATACCAAAAAGGTTGTCCAGCAGAACATAATATAATACTTTAATATCCATTGTTTTGGCCTATTGTCTTGGTCTAGACCGGTCGACCGGACACAGTGGCAAACGCCTGGAATAAATTAGTACAACTAAAACTGAAAATAGCACTTGTTTTCTTTAACTGATAGACCCATATGATCTAAAAATGTTTAACTCGTACATTTTTCAATCCTACCTGATATATTTTTTGTTAGAAAAATGTATGAAAAGCACATTTTTGGGTTACCCATGATGCAACCGATATAAGTATATAATTTTCATGGGGGGGTCAGAATTTTTGCAAACGGCTGTATATATATATATATATATATATATACAGCGAAGTGCAAAAACTTTGACCCCCGCTCCTCAACTATATCAATATATCGGGTGCATTATGGGTAGGAGTAATTTAATTAAAATGCAACTACAGCCAAATATCCGCGCGTGTTTGCAAATCATCACAGCGAAGACTTGTGTACGTAGTTGATTTAAATTTCAAGAATTTATCTAGAATACAACACTTTTACTCGGACCAGGCAGGAAAGTTTAAAGTAAAGTAAATGCACTCTCTATTTTCTGTTTGGACAAATATTTTTCCTGGTTTTATATTATAAATTAATGTTTACGTTAGCAGAACGTAACGCGGACGGAACTATCATGCCGAATTTCATCTGCGAAGCAAGAATTCAACGCTATTTTTGAAACTGTTTCGCGGAAAATTGAAGAGATTAAAATAGCTTAAAGGTTTACACAATTTTATAAATTTATTGACAACAAATTCATAAAACATTTAATTATATTGATTAAGAAACGGTAGAAATTAACGTATCCCATATCATTGCCATATTTTATGGTATTACACTCGTTCTCAATAACACGTGCAGGTTCGAAATTGAATTTCCAACGGAAAACGTCAATTTGGTGGATGTCACTCAACTATATTTCTATGGCAACACTGGTCTGCATGTTAAATAAAACGTCGCCATACAACTCCCAGATGTGGAGGAAACATAAATAGTGTAGGAGGTCAACGAAATCGTAAGTAATTTGAGGCGACATAGGTAGAGATATGGCGGATACTAAGCCGAAAAACGATTGTTATTTGCTTGAATTCCTCACCGAAATGTCAGTCGAGCGTGGAGAGCATTGTCGATAATCCGTTTCAAAAAAATTATTTGCCCTGTCGAATGTTGTATCCATGCCTGGAGCTCGTTGAGGTAGAGCTCGAGGGTATTGCTCGATAAAACCTCTTATAAGGAGCATATCTGCAACTGGATGAATAAAAATAACTATATCGCTCACACATAAAGTTTATTTGATTTCCCTATTTTGATCTTATTCACAAACCGCTCGCTCACACATAAAGTTTATGTGATTTCCCTATTTTGATCTTATACACAAACCGCTCGCTCACACATAAAGTTTATGCGATTTCCCTATTTTGATCTTATTCACAAACCGCTCGCTCACACATAAAGTTTATGTGATTTCCCTATTTTGCAAACCCTTGGCTCTAAGCATGATTACTCTCCATCTAAGCGACTTTGGAAAAGACTTTGCCATGTTTATAAAATGCTAGTTTCCCGAATTTACTCACACAACGGTTCACTTCAAACTCCATGGAAACCGTTTGATTGACATCCACCAGAAACGACTTCGAAGTCAGGAGTTTCGTTTCGAACCTGCACGTGTTATTGAGAACGAGTGTAAACGATTCTAAAAAATTCTAATAAACTCTTAGTTATTCCTCTTGAAATTCTCTTATCCAGTTTTATTCAAGGTTGGGAGGGATCCTGTTTTCATGGTATTTTTTTTTTAGTAAAAGCTTTTATGAAAGGTACGTTCGATAATTCTTGGATTCGCATCGCTGAATGTTCTTATTATTGTTCCACAGTTTTCTTTCATTCTTAAAATGTATTTGTATGCTATTTAAATTGTGACGAAACTGTTTATTTAGCTTCGTCATTAAACCAAAAACGTTAGCAGCTATGGTCCCATTTAATAACATCACTTTATCGTGAATCCTAGTTTCCTAATTTCGTAGATAACGAGCCGCGACAAACGTTTGAATATTTAATTTTCGAAGTTTCATTTTGTAATTATATTGCAGCTCGAAACAACATCAGTTTTTTTTATCAGATTGTGAATTTCGTCTCATCGGGATCAGCTAAAAATAAACATTACACAACAGTTAAAGAAAACGATTCGATGAGGTTTCCTTACGTTACACTATAAAGTGTTTATTTTGCTTTGTCGATACGTTTTCCAACTATAAGCCAGGCTATAAGCAGTCTGTGAATCCGGTCAGCTCCAGTCAGTACATATGAATCCTTTCATTCTGCTCTTTGAAACGTTATATCAGTCTAATACTCACTGATCAGTTCAGTCTTCACACTAGAAGTAGAAGACAGAGAACGGAATACCTTCGCTGATAGCGAGCTGAATTTTTTCATCGCTCTCAGTTTTGGTTTAGAATCACTGACAACAAATGTAGAATGTCAAAGTTTCAAACGAATTGATATTGGCCCTGAACCCACAGATCAGGTGTAATCATGTCTCCTCTTCATGGGTTATCTCGATATTTTAGGTCATCAGAAGATATCCTAACAGCTTCACAAATAGCTCTGAATTCACGCTTCGAACCTGAAACTTCGGCATGATCATTTCCCGTTCTCTTTCCGCCGACCAGGGATATGTTCTGTTTTGCAAATATTCGATCTAACAGTAAATATATAGAGTGCATTTAAATACTCAGGTTTATTTAATCTGTCCTGCCTGTCCTGAGTAAAAATGTTGTATTCTAGATGAAATCTTGAACTTTAAAATCAACTGCATATAAGTCTTCGCTGTGACGATTTGCAAACGCGCGCGGATATCGGCTGTAGTTGCATTTTAATGACTTTACTCCTACCCATAATGCACCCGATATAGTTATATAGTTGAGGTGTGGGGGGTCAAAGTTTTTGCACTTCGCTGTATATATATATATATATATATATAACACTTTAGGACAAAAGGTTAAAAGCTAGTTTAAAAAGATATAAAAAACAATTTAGGATAAAAGGTTAAAAGCTTGTTTAAAAATATAAGCTTTAACTCGACTCTTAAAAATGTTAATTAACTTAGCATCCCTAATGTCTTGTGGTAGTGAGTTCCATAAGGTAGGAGCAGAAACTGAGAAGACCTTGCACCGTATACGTATGTCTTGAGGTTGTGTTTTGGAACTTAAATAACGAGATGGTACAAAGGGATTTAGAAGTTCAGTAATATATAACGGAGCAGTATTGTTAAGAGCATTAAATGTAAGTAATAATATCTTAAAAATTATTCTTTGCTCTACGGGTAGCCAATGTAGTTCTCGTAAAATAGGAGTAATATGATGAAATTTACGCGAGCAAGTGAGAAGGCGACTGCTGCTGAATTCTGCACGTACTGAAGCCTCTGTATCAAGTATTTAGGCAGACCATATAATAAATAATTACAGTAAAACTAATTTAGAGGTGATAAAAGCGTGAATAAGTATTTGGCTGGTTTCAAAAGATGACAACTTTCTTACACGTGCAATGTTCCTAATATGGTAAAATGCTGATTTACAAACAGCAGCCACTTGATATTCCATCGAAAGAGTGTGGTCGAACACGACTCCAATGTTCCTTGCTGACATCTATAGACGGTTCGATGATCTCGGCGCCAACACGGATACTTTCGAGAGGGGGTTGTGGACGATGACGAGCTCTCAATACCAGTAACTCAGACTTGTCGTTATTGAGCTTTAATTTGTTCTTGACCATCCAAACGTCGATATCATGCAGGCATGCTTCAATCGTGGTCTTAGAGAGCTCCAGCTGACCTGAAACTGACGGTTCAAACGTCGCATAAATCTGCGTATCATCAGCG
This sequence comes from Actinernus sp. WN-2022, assembly GCA_030867875.1. Classification (NCBI taxonomy): domain Eukaryota; kingdom Metazoa; phylum Cnidaria; class Anthozoa; order Actiniaria; family Actinernidae; genus Actinernus; species Actinernus sp. WN-2022. Next base: position 146,913,694 of record JAOWCC010000577.1, on the reverse strand, counting down.
TATAAATGAAAGGACATATTGTGCTGTCTGACTATATCGCCTAGAGGTGAAGTATATAACAAATACAAAATGGGCCCAAGTACTGATCATGTTGAACACCACAGATTAAGTCACGGCTGGACGATTTTTCACCTTCAACACATACAAACTGACTTCGGTCAGTAAGGTAAGAACGGAACCACGCGAGCGCTTGCCCTTTGATGCCAAAACGATTGCAGAGTCTGGAGAGTAATATACGGTGGTCCACAGTGTCAAAGGCAGCCGATAGATCCAACAGCAGCAGAATAACACAACCTTGTTGTCGATTGCTCGCAGTATGTCATCATGGACTCTGACAAGTGCCGTCTCCGTACTATGTACTCGCTTGTAGGCAGACTGAAAAAGCTCGTTCAGGTTTTCATCATTTACATAGTTGTTAACACGTGACGCAACAACCTTCTCCGTAGATTTAGAAATGAACATCAGGCTGGAAATGGGCCTGAAGCTAGAAAACTGTTCATGATCTAGTGATGTTTTTTTGAGCAGAGGTGACAATACCGCTTCTTTCATATTCATTGGCATCACACCAGATGCAAGCGATACATTTACAATTTTGGTAATAATAGGAAGGAGTACATTCAACCAGTTGTTTAAGATACTCCCAGGTAGAGGATCGAGGCTGCACGACTTACAAACAGAAGTACCAATCAGTATAGATAGTTCCTTTACGGCAGTAGGCGAAAAGTCGCGTAGCTCAGAAGAACAGGAGCATGCATCAAGAAATCGATCATCCTGGTCACAATTATTCGAAGCAAGATCATCTCTTATTGTCGTTATTTTGTCTGTAAAGAAATCAGCAAATCTGTTTGCAAGATCACTAGCACTCTCACTTGATGGCAGCTTCTTCACAGGCTTCCTGTTTAACAGCTTATCAAATGTTCTAAAAATAACTTTCTTGTCAGACTTATTATCTGTGATTATACAGTTGAGTAGAACTCCATTTTAGATGTAAAAATTAAACTGTTCACCACATTACATTGATTAACGTATAAGTCTCTGTCAATTGTAAGTCGTGTCACACGCCAACGCCTTTCGAGTTTCCTCCTCTTTGGTTTTTGCTTCCTTGTCTCATCTGAGTACCAAGGTGCCGCCGGACGAAGAGTGACAGCACGTTTGATTAGAGGTGCATGTTGTTCCAATAGAGAAGACAATACCTTGATATACTGGTCCACCAGGTCTGCTACAGTCATGGAATCATCATGGATCATCAAGGAAGAGTTCAATATATCTTGGCAGAACATTGATTTGTCAATAGTTCGTATTTTCCGCTAACTTATCTCCTTTCTTTCAAAAGAAGGTTTTTTGAGAGACAGCAGGCAGCGAACAGCAAAATGGTCAGATATGACGGGATCAGCTACAGTGAAGTTACTAGCAATGTTCTCATCTGCCCTTGTTATCACAAGGTCTAATATGTGGCCGTTTCTATGGGTAGGAACACTGATGTGTTGTTTCAGATTAAAGGCCTCAAGTAGACTTGTAAATCGTAATGCAGCTGGATCGTTGTCAATATTAACATGGAAATTAAAGTCCCCAGCAATAAGTAGGGGAGCAGAGGCAGGCACAATCCGTTCCAGAAAGCCCGCAAATTCATCAAAGAATAAAGAGGGTCTGAATGGGGTTAACTGACTACTGACAAACGGCCATAACTCTTTGTCGTCCGATCGTGTGTGAGCTCAATTGGTGAAATCCTGAGTGCTAACTAAACCCTCCCCCCTCAGTTCCAGTTTGGCTAGCCCGGGGTAATTAAATACTGCTGACTTGTTAAGCCAAGGGCTCAAACTTGCCCCACAATGCCATTCGGGAGAATTCTACGTACTGGTCGACGGTAGGTATGGCTGCTTCGGTAGGGTTTCCAATGAAATGTGCTCTAATTTTGGAGAAAAATGCCACTGTCAGAGAGCTTGAAGACATCATTAAGTCTGAGGATGGCTGAAACGTACTTGGTTTGCTTTTAGTAGGCCTTGTGAGGGGATTTCACAGGGTTTTTCCGTTGTGTTTGTGATTTCAGACACAGGAAAAAATTCTTAAATGAAAGCCTTGAAATCCTGCAGTTGGCATTCTTTTACCCCTGCTCAACCTATTAGGATGTGTTTTTGTCACTTTAAAGCAACGGCTTGAGTCCAAATCACCGCTCTTGGCTGTAGGGGTAAAAGACTTATAAAAAAAAACCTACCGGAGTCCCAGAGGGGGGTCCCCCTTGTGATTTTTTTGTTGATTACCCAGCATGCAATTGGAGGTGGGTACAGGAGAACGTGGTGGAGAGAAATGCAGTGTAAACATCGGCGTGGTTCACAGTCGCTTGGTGTGTTTTGTGCAAAAAAACCTACTGGTTGGAAAGATTAAACAAGGTACTGTAACGACTGAGTGCTGATTTTGTGTTTGCTCTTGATTTCAAGTGCGAATGGAAAGGATGTTTGAGCCGGTTTTCAGCTCCTTAGAATTCGTGAAAATCGAAGAAACAAAAACGAACGCCAAAACAAATGAGCTTTTCTCCATAGTGAAAGAGTCAAGCGATCCCTGTTATAGCTTTGACTTTGAAGCCATTCATCCCTTCACATAATATCGCAACATCGTCTTTCCGGCATGTCTAGATGTGATGCAATATTTTTTTCTCATATAGGTCTCAGGGGACCTATATTTACAGGCTCGGACCAGAAAGAGTTAAAAATAACTGACAACTGACAAATGACTATTTTTTTACTGACAACTGACAACCGAAAAATAACTGACAACTGACAAATTTGGTTTTTGTGGGTCAAACATTGTAAATGTTCTCTAGTAATGATTAATTAGGGCTAACTGACAACTGACATGTAGACCCCCCATTGAGACCCTCAATAAACCCAGACTAAGTTTGTTCTTTTGTGATGGAGGAGTCCGATAAACAATCACCAACCTCACATTCGCTGATGAGTACCTCATTAGCATATCAGTAAACTCAAATGATCTGAAGGTGGTATCAGCCGTAGACAGTTTTTTAAACTTAAAGCATCTCTTGTGCAGTATAAGGCCACTCCGCCTCCTCTAGATTCCCTAGGCACGTGTAATAAGTTATAACCAGTAGGGCATAATTCATTGATTATCTGTTCATCAATTTCTCCGGGCCGGAGCCAGGTTTCGGTCAATGCATTAAGTCAATGTTGTAATCAACAACAAAGTCTTTAACGATTAATGATTTATTCTTTACGGATCTAGTATTTAGTAGACAAAAATCCACACATTTGGAGGAGTTCGAATTAGTACAGAATTGTATCGAAGTCCTTGGTATAGAGATTAAGTTGGCTGTGTTTACAAATCTCGTTTGGGCCATGCAGAACAATAGGTACTGTCACCTATACGACAAGATATCAATGCGGGAATCCTTCTTTTTCCGGCCCTTTTACTTCTATACCGAAGAAGCAGATGTACTTTAAGGACACCAAAAGCATGAGTGTTGAAAGTATATTTTGGAGAACAGCGACGGAAGTCCAGCAGTTGATTACGAGAGTAGGTTATTCTTTCAGTAGCAACGCCATTATGCATATTAGTTTCTGTTGATTTAAGCCGGCCAATATGGAAATCAGTTTCAGTTCTTGCAATAGCATTTCTTACAGCTTCAGTAGGCCCTGGATTCGGCGAAATATCCATAAAAACAGTAATGTCGGATGGGGGATCATGTCCAGGTATTAGCAATGATGTCTGTTTGGACCAGGAAGAGGCGGGAAATCTACACATAAAGAAACCCGTAGTAGTCAGGTACAGCTTTCTCCCATAAACTCGCTTCGTGACACACATCTCCAGACTACACGTCTGTTGTGCCAGAGTAGTAGGAAGAGAGGCGAATTAGCCTCCTATTTAGGGTGTTATGCTAATTTTTAGGGTGTTATGCTAATTTTTAAGGCGCTCTCATTAATTCACATGACGTCACAATCCTATTGTCTATTGAATTAATTAAGGAATTATTTTTAGGGCGTACGCCCTATTTTTAGGGTGTATGCATAAATTCGGAATGCTAATTTTTAGGGCGCTCTCATTAATTCGGGCATGTTTGGGCAAAGCCTATTGTTTGGGGTCGTCTATAAAACCAGGAGCCGTGTCTCCGAATCAGTACAACCCAAAGCCTTGAACAAGATATTGATCGACCTATTCGAAATTGAGAAGTGAACAACATGGAAGCTACCAAATTGGACTGTGATATCACAGAGGCCATTGCAAAGCTACTCGAGATCGCAGCAGTTGACTTTGAGGTAAATATTATTTGACTTGTATTTACATCACAACCGTTTTGTTTGTGTGCAGGTTTTGAGAGTGTTTTTATCTTTGTAGACCATGCCGGAAATTCCTGCCGAAATAGTTGGCCTGGGAAAGTGAACAGCGAGGGATCCATATCCGACATCAGATGAATGATACGGAAAAGCGTATCGGTGACAGAAGGCTCCCAGTCGACGGATTCCACGGACCAACTCAGACCGTCTTCCAGTTTCAAGGTAGGAAATAATGTTTGACAGGAAAAAACATTTATTTCACTCACTCATTTATTTATTCATTCATTTCACTCATTTATTTATTCAGTTCACTCATTCATTTCACCGGCATTAATTCATTTAGTTCACTCACTCGTTTATTTATTCATTTCGGTTCACTGTTTATTCATTCATTTCACTCGCTCATTTATTTATTCATTCATTTCACTCACTCATTTATTTATTCATTCATTTCACTCACTCATTCATTTCACCATTAATTCATTTAGTTCACTCACTCGTTTATTTATTCATTCGGTTCACTGTTTATTCATTCATTTCACTCGCTCATTTCACTCACTCATTTAGTTCATTCATTCATTCATTCGTGCTTAGATTCATAGATATATAAATTATTTATTTATTCATTATTTTCTATTTTCCAGGATGTTGGTATCACGGCCACGATTGTCATCTTAACCGAGGGAAAGAAATGAACGTGAAGAGGAACAAACCCATGACTGAGTTATTGGAAGAAACGCGAGCGAATTCTCAATATATTCGGGATGAAGGCTATCACCTTGTGGAGATGTGGGAGTGCGAGTGGCGAAGGCTGAAAAAGACCAACCCTACACTTCAACACTACCTGGAATCCAAGTTTCACCGCCCCCTAGATAAGAAGAAAACACTGGATAAAGACCAGGTCCTAGAAGCCATCCGTAACGAGTCTCTGTTTGGTGTGGTCGAATGTGACATCCGGGTATCGGATCATCTGAAACCCAAGTTCAGCGAGATGTGTCCCATCTTCAAAAATACAGAGATTTCTAGAGAGGACATTGGCGACTTCATGAAAGGGTTTGCTGAGGAACACAAGATTATGCCTCGCCCTCGCCGCAGTCTGATAGGGAGTTTCTTCGGTGAAAAGATCCTATTAACCACCTCTCTCATCCAATGGTACTTGGCGCACGGTCTGGAAGTCACTCGTATATATCAAGTCGTGGAGTACACGCCCTCCCCCTGCTTCCAATCCTTTGGCGAGGCCGTGAGTGACGCCAGGCACGCTGGTGATGCCGACCCTAACAAAGCCATCATCGCGGATACGATGAAACTGGTAAGTATAATCCTCAGAGTTCAAATACGAATGCTATTAGACGCAACAGAGGGATACTAATTTTATTTTTCAACAGGTTGGCAATTGTAGTACGCGATGACTAATGTTTATCGTTGTTCTCTACAGGTAGGCAATAGCAGTTACGGAAAAACGATCACGGATCAAGAACGCCATCGCGAGGTCAAGTTCTGCGAAGAAGGCAAAGCTTCCCGCCTGATCAATACACCCTTCTTCCGACAAATCGATAATATAGATGATGATACTTATGAAGTCCAGTCCTGTAAGAAAAAAATTAAGTTAAATCTACCTATGCAGATCGGGTTTTTTGTGTACCAGTACGCCAAGAATGTTACAGTTTTATTTTGATTTTTTAGATAAGTATCTGGACCGTTCGGATTTTCAGTACTGTGAAATGGACACCGACTCTGCCTATATTGCCATTTCTGGTCCATCTGTCGAATGTTTAGTCAAACCAGAACTCAGAGCTGAATTTAATCAGGGTAAGGTTAACTGGTTCCCTCGCACTGATACGCCCGAGCACAAAGCTACGATAAGAGAACGCCCGGTCTGTTTAAGGAGGAGTGGTCTGGTGACGGGATCATCGGTTTAAGTAGTAAAACGTACTATTGTTTTGGCGCTTCTAACAAGTTTAGTTGTAAAGGTGTCAACAAGAGATGCAACGACATTGACAAAGAGAAATATCTCAATGTATTACTAACAAAAGAGAGTAGCTCGGGTATCAATAAGGGTTTTCGTGTTGTCAACAACACCATGTATACCTATCAGCAAGTCAGGTCTGGGTTTTCTTATTTTTACTTTTACCCAAAACGAAAAGTACAAGAGGATGGCGTGACCACTTTACCTCTAGAGATATAAACTTAGAACCAAGTGCTGTAAAATAGTTATATTATCGTAAATAGTATTTTCAAGCTTAATGTAAACAGTTATTTTATTCTTACTTAAAATGTACAAATGTACAAACTTCCAATAAATGTGTTATGGAAATGAACACGTCTCTATTCATTTGTCCTTTTCATCCTGTTTATCCTGTTTGTCCTGACAAATTACGATAAAACTTCAAGTTTTCTAGTTTTAAAATCATTTGAGTTCATAACATGCAAACGTTAACATGTCCAAACGGAGTTGTAGGAATTGTCCAGTAGCAAATTGTGGATCCAAATATTTAGTGAAACTTTCCAATCATTTAGCTGATGTCCAACATTTACCTAGCGAAAAACGCAAGAAATATTTACAAGAGGCAAAATTACAGAAATATAAAGTCGTTCGAGACTATAATCTATTGGATAGCCATTGGTTGATTTCTAATGAGAAAGGTTAGGGGTGATATATACGCGTGAACAACTTAAATGTTACCATTTGGCGATATGGACCCAAGACTGAAACACCCCTTTGGAGCGGTCATTGCTGTGGAAAAACCCAGTTTGTGAAACGTCTTTTGCAAGCCGGTGAAAATTCAATTGATGGCGCCCCCGAGAATATTCTTTGGTGTTATGGATTAGACCAACCCGCTTATGAAGAAATGCAACAAACCCTTCCCAACATAACATTTATCGAGGGAATACCAAGTGACCTGGAATCTAGGATTAATCCAAGCGTTCGCAATCTTGTGGTTATCGATGATTTGATGAGTGAAGTCAGCAGTGATAAAAGAATTTCGAATTTATTTACCAAAGGCTGTCACCACAGAAATATGTCATGCATATTTATATTGCAAAATATTTTTCATCAAAGCAAAGAAATGAGAGATGTCAGTCTCAACTGTCATTATTTGGTCCTTTTTAAATCTCCACGTGATAGTAGTCAAGTGAATCATTTAGGAACACAAATGTTCCCGGGAAACGTACTGATATATGCAAGAAGCCTTCAATGATGCGACCGCAAAGCCTCATGGGTATCTATTATGTGATCTCAAGCCTCAGACGCTTGATAACTTCCGGTTACGGACCAATATATTTCCGGGAGAAACACAGTATGCCTATGTCAAAAAGGTATAAATGGGAGTGTATAAACTTGAACCGTTCATTCTACCATGACATGGTCGTCGAGTGAGAAACAACTTTCATCACTTGAAAGTGTTGGCTACCAGTAAACCCCATCAAACCAAGGCTCTACTGAAAGTCGCCGACGATCCATTGATTCACAGCCTTTGCGAGTGTGTGCTCAACGTTCTGAGAGCCACAGTCCCTATAACTCCCCAACAAAAGAACAAGCTTGAAAAATTTAGAAATCCTTTACTAGCCTTGGCACAGAAAGGAGTTCCCTTGTCGCGTCAGAAAAAACTTTTAGTACAACACAGTGGAAATTTCCTTGGAATTCTACTTCCTCCGGTATTAAAAGTACTTGAAAGTATTCTATAATGCTTCACACCAAGAAAATGGTTCTAGTACCAGAACAAACTTTGGAAAAATTCCAACAGCGGCAAAAAATAACAACGGCACCGCTGACTACCACGCTAACACTGTTGGACCAACAAATGGAACAGATACTCAACAACAAAGAATTGTCAGATGAAGAAAAAACTCGCCAGTACACCCAAACGCTTCAAAACTACCTCACGTATTACCATCAAAGAAAAGACGAACCTTTATCCGTGAACGTAGTTCACCCAATACATGAAGAACAAACTGTCGAAGAGCCAACCGAGAAAAAATCTGAAGTGGACGAACAAATAGAGCAAGATATTATTCGTGGTTTACCGAAAACACTAAAAACCCGTGGAAAGTTATTGATCGATAAAATCAAGGCAAACCCTAAAATCATGGGGTGGAATTCTAGCGCTCACTTTCAACGAGTGAACATGGAAAATCGGACTTTGAAAAACTGCCCTGTACCTAATTGTGGATCAAAGTATCTTGTTAAATTATCCAACCACTTGGCACAAGTCCATAGATTATTAACTCAAGAACGTAAACCCGTCTCTTGTCAGTAGGCCCTTTCATCCCTTTTGTCACCTCTTGTCCCGCCTTTTTTCGTTTTGAAATTAAAAAAAGAGGGATAAAAAAAGAAGCGCCAAAACAATAGTACGTTTTACTACTTAAACCGATGATCCCGTCACCAGACCACTCCTCCTTAAACAGACCGGGCGTTCTCTTATCGTAGGCTTTGTGCTCGGGCGTATCAGTGCGAGGGAACCAGTTAACCTTACCCTGATTAAATTCAGCTCTGAGTTCTGGTTTGACTAAACATTCGACAGATGGACCAGAAATGGCAATATAGGCAGAGTCGGTGTCCATTTCACAGTACTGAAAATCCGAACGGTCCAGATACTTATCTAAAAAATCAAAATAAAACTGTAACATTCTTAACTTGGCGTACTGGTACACAAAAAACCCGATCTGCATAGGTAGATTTAACTTATTTTTTTTCTTACAGGACTGGACTTCATAAGTATCATCATCTATATTATCGATTTGTCGGAAGAAGGGTGTATTGATCAGGCGGGAAGCTTTGCCTTCTTCGCAGAACTTGACCTCGCGATGGCGTTCTTGATCCGTGATCGTTTTTCCGTAACTGCTATTGCCTACCTGTAGAGAACAACGATAAACATTAGTCATCGCGTACTACAATTGCCAACCTGTTGAAAAATAAAATTAGTATCCCTCTGTTGCGTCTAATAGCATTCGTATTTGAACTCTGAGGATTATACTTACCAGTTTCATCGTATCCGCGATGATGGCTTTGTTAGGGTCGGCATCACCAGCGCGCCTGGCGTCACTCACGGCCTCGCCAAAGGATTGGAAGCAGGGGGAGGGCGTGTACTCCACGACTTGATATATACGAGTGACTTCCAGACCGTGCGCCAAGTACCATTGGATGAGAGAGGTGGTTAATAGGATCTTTTCACCGAAGAAACTCCCTATCAGACTGCGGCGAGGGCGAGGCATAATCTTGTGTTCCTCAGCAAACCCTTTCATGAAGTCGCCAATGTCCTCTCTAGAAATCTCTGTATTTTTGAAGATGGGACACATCTCGCTGAACTTGGGTTTCAGATGATCCGATACCCGGATGTCACATTCGACCACACCAAACAGAGACTCGTTACGGATGGCTTCTAGGACCTGGTCTTTATCCAGTGTTTTCTTCTTATCTAGGGGGCGGTGAAACTTGGATTCCAGGTAGTGTTGAAGTGTAGGGTTGGTCTTTTTCAGCCTTCGCCACTCGCACTCCCACATCTCCACAAGGTGATAGCCTTCATCCCGAATATATTGAGAATTCGCTCGCGTTTCTTCCAATAACTCAGTCATGGGTTTGTTCCTCTTCACGTTCATTTCTTTCCCTCGGTTAAGATGACAATCGTGGCCGTGATACCAACATCCTGGAAAATAGAAAATAATGAATAAATAAATAATTTATATATCTATGAATCTAAGCACGAATGAATGAATGAATGAACTAAATGAGTGAGTGAAATGAGCGAGTGAAATGAATGAATAAACAGTGAACCGAATGAATAAATAAACGAGTGAGTGAACTAAATGAATTAATGGTGAAATGAATGAGTGAGTGAAATGAATGAATAAATAAATGAGTGAGTGAAATAAATGTTTTTCCCTGTCAAACATTATTTCCTACCTTGAAACTGGAAGACGGTCTGAGTTGGTCCGTGGAATTCGTCGACTAGGAGCCTTCTGTCACCGATACGCTTTTCCGTATCATTCATCTGATGTCGGATATGGATCCCTCGCTGTTCACTTTCCCAGGCCAACTATTTCGGCAGGAATTTCCGGCATGGTCTACAAAGATAAAAACACACTCAAAACCTGCACACAAACAAAACGGTTGTGATGTAAATACAAGTCAAATAATATTTACCTCAAAGTCAACTGCTGCGATCTCGAGTAGCTTTGCAATGGCCTCTGTGATATCACAGTCCAATTTGGTAGCTTCCATGTTGTTCACTTCTCAATTTCGAATAGGTCGATCAATATCTTGTTCAAGGCTTTGGGTTGTACTGATTCGGAGACACGGCTCCTGGTTTTATAGACGACCCCAAACAATAGGCTTTGCCCAAACATGCCCGAATTAATGAGAGCGCCCTAAAATTTAGCATTCCGAATTTATGCATACACCCTAAATATAGGGCGTACGCCCTAAAAATAATTCCTTAATTAATTCAATGGACAATAGGATTGTGACGTCATGTGAATTAATGAGAGCGCCTTAAAAATTAGCATAACACCCTAAAAATTAGCATAACACCCTAAAAAGGAGGCTAATTCGCCTCTCTTCCTACTCATGACTTGCCAGATTTGAATAAAATGGATTATATATCTTCAGTTTCTGATGATGTAGGGAAGACGCTAAGTAGTAAAACAGTAAAAGTAAATGATTAACTGTGGAGTCCTAAAAATCGTGGCTGCCATATTGGCGCCTGCGCATGTGAAGCATATATCGCAAGTACCGGGTCCGGTTTTTAACCTAATTTCGATTTCCGAGATTTTCGTAAAAATATGTCGTATTCCCGGTTATTCCATTTCCATTTTGCACTACCAGATCCTATTCTGAGAGATCCACATCGCTAAGCACTTTGCTCACATCTCCAGCTCCCACAGTCGTGTTAGCGTGGTGCCGGGGCGTGGTGGCTGGGGTTTAAAGCAGCTACATGCAAGCTCGCCCTTGGAGTAACCAGATTCTGATGCCTATGATCTTTAGCGAGGCTGATGGTCTTGGGGGCTATGCCATGCTGATCAGTCCTAACAAAGGACGAAACAGCTGTACATGGTTGCCACCACTCCATGCACGGATAATAAGATGTGAGCATGCGTGTTAGACGCTAGCTAGGTCGTGACGTGTGTTGCTATGCAACTTGCTTGGTTTATAGAAGATACAGTGTAGTCAAACAGTGTATAGTCAAACAGTGTAGTCAAACAGACGAGTATAGTCAAACAGTGTAGTCAAGCACTGAGTGTAGTCAAACAGGGAGAAAATCCGCGTTCGTTTTTACAATAACTTGGAAATCCAGGTTTTGGAGGTATTTTTTTATCTGAAAACCAGGTCCTGTACCCATTTATCATGTGCTCCTCTCCCGGGAGCAGTATATGCGAGCACAAGAAAACTTGACTGCGCGATGCAGAGAGAGTATAAAGGTAAAAACTAATTGAATGGCTAAAACTCACCAGTGTTGGTTCAGAAGCTGAGATACCCATTGTAAAATTTATATGAAATAGATAAGAATGAGTAGTCCGTATTATCGGATTTACAAACTCGAGCTGAAAGCTAGAGCTCGAGTTTGTAAATTCGATAAAGCACGGACACGAATTCTGTATATGGCTTATCAAACGGCTAGATGTAGAGTCGTGTTTTCAGTTATTTTGGCGATACGACTCGCTTTCGATTAAGCCCGAGAAAGCACGGCCACTCATTTTGTATCTATTACTTGCAGATTTTGCCTACAATCACACGACCAAAAAAATCGGAAAAGAAAAATTCTGAAAAGAAAACACAAAGTAATAGGCAAGGATTACCCACCGAGAATGGCTTAGCTTCAATAATGGTCCCAAGGGCAGAAACTATAGTTAACAATGTAATCTAGGACAAACCATAACGAGCATCTGGCTCACTCTGTGAAACGTGGGTAAATAAATTACTACTACTACTAGGCAGATATTCAGTTCCAAATATAAAAACTGTATAATGAAATTTACAACAGACGAAGCAGGTTTATCGTAACCTGACTGGCTAACCGTTCAGTAACATAAGACGAGTTAATTAGTTTATAACATGAAGTAATGCTATCAGTATAGTATTTAATCTTAACTTCTCCTTTAAATGAATACCAGTTTACTTTAATTACTACGGCCGTATCGAGATTATCTTGTCAGTATTACGTGGTTATCTCCCTTGCTGACTAATGAGTTCGTTATTATGATACCTTAGCCATCTAATTCCTTGTTATTAGAGCGGATTTCAATTGAGTGTCGGAAGTGTTTTGGTTTTGCGTTTACTAAGCTCTCCTATTGGCTGAGAAAGTAAACCAACCAATCAGAATCCAAAGCAAAACCAAACGCAAATTTCTTTTGGTTTTGCTTTGGTTTGTCATTGGCTCACAGGGAAGCCATTTACGAGTTACTTGTGATTACTCGCTCCTATGATTGGCTGGCTTTGCGCAATTTGCGTTTGGTTTTACTACACTCAACTGAAAACCGCTCTATACAAACTTCGTACGCTGACCAAAATTCCAGCAGCTCATTGGCTAAAATCGATCACGTGATTTCATTGTATTTGAGGACAACAGGCGTGTTGTGATTTTAAACAGTTTAGTACACACTTCGAGTGTACTAAACAAATGGCAGAAGGAAATGACAGATTTGAAGAACTTAACGACCGTGAAATGGAAGAATTTATAGATGAAGCCATTCCACTGGATTCCAAGCGACAAACGAAGTGGACATTTCCGTATTGAAAGGTAAAACCCAACGACTGTATTTAAAACAAAGCGAGTTTGCTGTGGCTTTGGCCTTTGTTGATTGTTAATATCAAGTGTTGAATGAAAATGTTCTTGTTTAAAGTGTTAACCAAAAATAACAGCTTAATTTTGTTTCTCATTACAGAATGGCTTCATAAGAGATATACCGAGGAAATTCTGGAAGACTTAGATAAAGCGGAAATCCTCGCGGAAAGGCTGAAAAAATTATATCAACTAATCAAGAACTGAAAGTCGACCAAGAAAAAGACTACAACCGCTCAGCTCACCTTTGCATCAGAGGCAGGTATCTACGGTGGCCCACAAGTGCAAAACAAAACTCTTTTGTCTGAAATCAAAACACTTTTTCAGAAAACAATAATTTATCGTTCAAAGCAAAACTCTTTTCCAGAAACTCAAACACTTTTATCCAAAACAAAATATTTTCTTTGAAAACAAAAAACATTTTTAGAAAACAAAACATTTTTTTCAAAAACGAAAACTATTTGATTCAAAACAAAATATTTTCTCACGAAACAAAACGTTTTTAGAAAACAAAAATCTCTTTTTAAAACATAATCACTTTTATCCAAAACAAATCATTAATTTTTAAAACACGATTTAATAATTATATGCATCTTTTTAATCAAACACAATTAATTTATTCGAAATATTTGTGAATCGAAATATTTTTCTTTCAATACAAAACTTTCTTTTGGGCGAGTTCCCGGATCGAAAATCCGCGAGGGCATGGGGCTTACGTGCCGTTTCCTCCATTTTTCGAGTGGAAAAATGGCTGCCAGTACTAGTAGTGTTAGATACTGCACGAGGATTTGACTGTAAAATTTTGCACCAAATGTGGCGAAAAGCTACAACTACCCATATCGCTTGACTTGGCTTCGGAAAAGAAACTCGGGAAAGAAATTTCAGCAACGCCAACGATGTCACTAGCTGCTTTCAAAGCTCGCAAGGAGTCAAACAGGCATAATTTTTTTAAGCCATCAAGTTCGAAGAAACCTAAACGGCCTGAAATGGATGTGACAATTCGTATTGGAGTTTTAAATTTTGATGCAGAGACACGAGTGTTAAAACCACAGTGGGGTAAGACACTTCCTCTGGCGGTTGATAGAAACAGTACGTACTCATCCATTCTGGGAAAGGCACTCTAACCTAACCTAACCCTAACCTCTCAGACTCATGACTCTCAGACTCATGAGTCATGGTAATCCCGTAAAACTTGTCCAAAAAAGTGAGTATGTTCCCATATTCGAAACCTTTTTCGAAGTAGTGTGTAATAATCACCTCCTCACGATTAAGTTCTTTTCCGCACTGCGGACAAAAGAGGAATTCTACTTCAATTAAGCAATTGCAGAGTTCGCAAAACATGACTTCGATTCACTACCTCCGCATGAGACTGAGCATAGCCGCCATTTTGAAAATAACACAATGTATGGGCCCCATGCCCTCGCGGATTTTCGATCCGGGAACTCGCCCAAAAGAAAGTTTTGTATTGAAAGAAAAAGATTTCGATTCACAAATATTTCGAATAAATTAATTGTGTTTGATTAAAAAGATGCATATAATTATTAAATCGTGTTTTAAAAAATAATGATTTGTTTTGGATAAAAGTGATCATGTTTTAAAAAGAGATTTTTGTTTTCTAAAAACGTTTTGTTTCGTGAGAAAATATTTTGTTTTGAATCAAATAGTTTTCGTTTTTGAAAAAAATGTTTTGTTTTCTAAAAATGTTTTTTGTTTTCAAAGAAAATATTTTGTTTTGGATAAAAGTGTTTGAGTTTCTGGAAAAGAGTTTTGCTTTGAACGAGAAATTATTGTTTTCTGAAAAAGTGTTTTGATTTCAGACAAAAGAGTTTTGTTTTGCACTTGTGGGCCACCGTAGGTATCAACCGCTACCTAACTTCAGAACAAGTTGGAAAGACGTTTTCTATAATAACTGATCCCGTTTTCAAAGTCGCTAATAAATTATTGAGCGCTAAATTGAAGAGAATCAAATTCACGTTCAAAGAGCAGCATACTCAGTTTGTATAATAATTAGGGGTTAGAGACTGATGTGAGTGAGGAGGCCTCGTTCATTATACAGTCAGTGCGTGCAGTTATTCGCCAACAAAACACTCACATCAGTCTCTAACCCCTAATTAACGCTAGTACGTTGCGACCTGATCGATGTCCTGGACAAAGAACTTGTAAATCACGACTGAAGTGGCAACCAAGCGCTCAGGATCACTCTTCAATTATTTCAATTGATAACTCGAAATTATTTTTTTAGTCGATTTTGTATGTGTTTAATACACAGTACTATATTTTTAGTCCAATAAATAAGTGACACTTGTTATTCATTTTTCACGCTTCACTGGCTAAACCTACAAATGTGTGGCTTGTAAGTTGTATGTATAAGGCTCGAAGAAAGAGAACAGTTTGCTGGTAATAGGGCATCTGTTTAACTAGTTGCTGATTAATGTGCTAAAAGTAACGTGATAACCCTTTGATGTCATTGGTGATCCACTCAACAACACACCAACATAACACCAACACCAACATAAAAGGATAAATGTCACCGGGGTTTCTTTCTGTTTATGAAAGAACTGCCTTCAATGTCAAGATGCTAATGTACGTCTCTTTTAGAAAGAGAAACCGAGTTACGATCAGATTCTACCAATAATTCAAAGATACTAGTCTACCGCAAATGCTCTCCTAACATTTTCAATACTGCACTTGGTATAAAGAATATTGAACATATCCGGACAAAATAAGAAGATTTGTTTATACTTCCAATGATGCTAATACGTTTCTGAGCTTTCCAAAGTACTATGCTAACTTCTTTACTGCCGTTAGTTTTCTTCAGTGGGAACATCTGTCTTAACACGAGGAACTCACCTTCAATGAAATAAACTCTTGATCCAGAGACCTTTGGAAAGTACTGATGAATTCAAAGAACTAAGAGTAACTAATAGCACTCTATAAACCAGTACACAGCAGTAGATGTATTTATCAGTGGTGGAGTTCAACTGACTCGGCAGGGAGGCCGTCAGAGCCAATATCGCGCCGGTTGTTGACATTCCTTGGTTTTGCCGTAAAATGCAGTACGATAGACTGGGATTTACCACCACTTTTTAACGAGTTTTTAAGATTAAATTATCAGAAATTCGGCATAACTCCTCGGCAGGTGTACTCTGAATGAAAAACAACTACATTATCATGCAAAAAAAAAATTGTGCCTGAGGAAATGTTAGCTGGGGAATCATCACTCTTGATAGGTTATAAAACGGGTTTTAACCACTGAGCGACTCTAGATCTACTGTCGTCCATTCTTGTCCTTGTACTGTTCAATTTTGAATTCACTGTACTTTTTCTACATGCTCTTTATGAGTTGCATTAGATTTTAACGCCTATAAAATGATCAGAAAATTCGCCAGGAACGCCATTGTGTTTATGTGCACATTCTTGTCTTGTTTTGACTAGGTCATATTCAGTCAGTTCACCAGAGCTTATCAGTTGATGTCGCCATTGATGAATCTTACATAAACAGGAAAACGGCTTCGCTTTTGCGGCTTCGACGTCTATTTTTAGCATCATTTTATTAATTAAAGTTAAACAAGAACGTGTTCCAGTATAAGAGGGTACCCTCCTTTCACGCATGGCGAATTCGAAATTTGAAATTCAAATTACAGAACAGTAAAGAACTGGGCGAACCAGACTCCTCTATTAAAGTGCGAAATTCTGGAACAGGCCATATAATGCAAAACATTGTTTATTTTTGGCGATATTTTATGACTGTTTATTAACTCTGTAGCGCTTACTCTAAAGTTTAACATTTGTTTGATTTGAATTTCATGTGATAAGGAATCAGTAGGGAGCGCCGATAGCCTGCGAACAGCTTCATGAGCACGGAATTATTTCAACTCACTCAGTTAATTGACAAGCCGACTAGGATTACAAAAAAGTACGCGTTCTCTGCTGGACTTTGTATTATCAACACCCCTGAAAAAATCAGTTGTTCTGGTGTAGTTCGTGTTGATAGTAGCGACCCTAGTTTAATATATGCAATCCGGAAAATAAATTCAACTTTGAAGGGAAATGATTCTCAAAAATACATCGAGCACAGAAATTCCAAACATTTTAATGAGCAAGAGTTTTTGACTGACCTTAGTTACCAGCCATGGCAACAGGTTTATGCAAATGAAAATGCCGATGGGGGTGTTGGAAAGCACTTTTTCTAGAAGTACTTGATAGACATGCCCCAGTGAGAACGAAACGAGCTAGGAAGCGGAAGAGCCTTCCATGGATATCTAAGGACATTCGATCTAAAATGTTTGAAAGGGATCAATTAAAGCGAAGAACTATTTCTACAACAAGAGGCCCTGAGTGGCCTTAACTCGGGCCATCTATAGGCACGTACTGCATGGAGGTCTAGCATAATTTTGTTTCAACATGGTTTGTGCTAGAGTAGCCAGAGAATTGGTTCTCTACTGATGCTCTTGTCTGTCAAATGTCAATGTGCAAATGCCCCACGTATTCCGGCGGAGGGGGGGGGGGGGGGGGGGGTTAGGATAGGGTATGCCTGAGGGGGGGGGGGGAGGGGTTGGAAATGATAGAGCCATAATACACACACACAATACACACATACATACATGCTGTGCATGTACATTTCAGCCACAATTTCCCTCAATTCTGTAATTTAATATTACTTTCTTTTCAATATTATTGTTCCTTGAGGGTCGTTAGAATTACAAAAAAAACTTGGTATGGGTGTTGTTGATTGAAGTGCAATAGTTATTTGAGTAGTCTGCACGATATTGAGTCACTCAAATTTGATGCATCGTAATTATATCAGGTGCAGTACGACTATGAGAAATCAAGCAATTTAGAACAATAAATTCCACATAATGTTGCTATTCATTGTGAATAGTTAGGTAATGTCATTCTACATGTAAAATAAAGTCATCTATTTGTAATTCTCAATTATTAACAAACCAGTGGAGATGGCTGACATTCAGGCTAAATTCTCAATACAATATTTTCGATTGAGGTCGTAAACTACAGACCACCATTTTCTAGTATTAGTGAGCTGCCACTGTGCTAGTGCTCATTTTCTACATCTTGAAGGAGACTGAAACTTATAACGGCAGGCCACAAATAAACATGCAATGTCCACTCTTTTTATATCATTGGGGTCGCAGCAAGATTAATTTTCATTCCCAAATAATTCGTAAAAGTACTCGTACTCCTGATCATGACCGAGTGAATGCTGACGCCAAGAACTGAGGAACAACAACAACAATTACATTTATAATCTCATAAGATGATGGAAATGTTTACGAGTAATGAGGCATAATAAGAAATACAATGATGAGAAGGTAGGTCCTTAAGGTAACCTTAGGGTTATCTTAAGCCAGGACCACCTCACATGGAAAACACTGAAACAAGATCTAGCTTGCATGGATATGAAAGGGGAAGGGAAAGAAAGAGTGCCACTTGCATGTAAGTATACTCTCAGTTCTGGACCAAATTTAGTTATGTTATGTTATAAACTTGCAATAATGATAAATACCGACTACTCTATACATAATATCATTATGTCAGTTCTAAAAAAAACACATTAAATACACTGTAGAATGCCTAAACCAAGAGATAATAATCAAATACAAAGAGGTACAGGCCAGATGTATTAAAATAGACCCGGGAAATAGAACAAAGTAAAACCAGTGTCAATAACACACCACAGATAAATATGCGATTTCCACCTCAGAGTCATTTATCGTTCGTTTGAAAAAATCTTCATTTCGGATTACTTTAATAGTCAGTTTATACTCACTCACTGCATGCTGGATTTTCGTTCCCGAATTTATAAACATTTAAATACATGTGCATGGGGGGCGAAACGACTGTAATTATTTTAAAAGGCCCCTGTCAGTCAGAGAACTGAGAAATCGGGTCATTTCTACTACACTTTCGAGAGGTTAATAACACTAAATAACAACACAACGACAGTCAATTGGTATAAAGGTTATTATGTTCAGATTAGCGGCTACTTACATTTACAAGCTGTTGTCTTTATATATAGTCAGTGTTGATCGCAGAGCAGACTGTACTGTCAGTATCACGTCTCACGAGTGTATCTTAAAGCATGTCGCATACTATGTGATAAATTCCCGTCCAAAGCCCGTAAAACACCTCTCAGCTTTAGAAAAGACAAACATATTGGTATTGCACTTGAAGGAACCTTTGGTTTACACAAAAAACAGCTGATATTAAAGGTTTTGCTAAGTCAAAACTCCCACTCGCCGCCATCTTGAAAAACATGGCAATGTTGTCTACTGTCCACGTGACCAGCACAGTGCAATCTGATTGGTACGGTGGCAAAAATAACTTCCAAAGAATGAGCAATCTGATTGGTTGACGGCAAAATACCTCGACACAAAAAATAATAAAAATAAAAGGATAAAAAACACTTGCGAAACTTGACTCGGGCGGCCTAAGGCCTGGCCCGAGTAAATAGCGAATAGACATAATCGGCTAACTCGCGTGCTGTTGTCACGTGACCTGAAATGGGTGCTGAATCAAAGGTCAGAGTTCGCACGTGCGTTCAACGAAGCGATGCCTCACTTCTGTTCATCATCATCATCATCATCATTTATTACGAAAAAACCACCAATTACAAACATGTATAAAAAGGCACTACTACACTACGCTACACTACACTACGTAACAGTACACAACTTCATTCACATAATTAGAAATATAAAGAAATTGATGCCGTATTATAACAAAACAAAAAAAAACTAACGGTGGAGAAAAACAGCCTAAATAGAAGCTGAAAGCTTATTATATTTAGACTGTCTTTTTTTCCCCTTTAGATTGTACTTTTTGTGTTTATAGTACAATAAGGTTAACTTAATACAGATAAAGAAGTGTTATGGAGAAAGGAAGAAGAAGGAAGAAAAGAAAAAAAAATGAAGTATGCAATTATAAGTAGAGGAGATTCAAACAAGAGGATTATGAATTAATCAAATATTTTTTCAGTTTATATTTAAAGTTTATAAGGGAAGTACAGCGTTTCAGTACATTAGGAAGAGAGTTCCAAATCTTGGGACCCTGAAAAATTATGGAGAATTGCCTGGTGTTGGTTCTACAAAATTCAGGCCTGTACTCATGAGCTCTCCTAGTGTTGTAGGAATGAAAGCTAGAGTTAGTGTTGAACATTTCTTGAAAAACATGTGGTAGTAACTTTCTTTCATAAGAAAACATAAATACACCTACTTGTAATTTATATATATTCGATAAAGTTAAAAGATTGCCAGCTGAGAAAAGTGGTGCAGTATGGGCATCAAAACTTGATTTTGTAATTATTCTAATAATTCTTTTCTGCAACAGCACTACCCGATTTAGAGTACTAGCATAAGTGCTGCCCCAAATAATATTTCCGTAATGCAGATAGGGATAAACAAGTGCAAAATATAGGCTGCGAAGTGAAGTTTGGGAGAGAAAAAATCTAGATTTAGAAATAATACCTATGGATTTTGATATCTTATTGGTAATAGTTGCCATATGTTCTTTCCAGTTGAGGTGTTCATCAATAAAAACTCCCAGAAATTTTGTGCTGTGTTTTAAGGTAATAACTTCATCATTGAGTTTAAGATGAGAGCCACTAGTAGCTAGTTTCCTTTGTCTAGGTCTAAATATGATGTAGTTTGTTTTGTTAATATTAATAGTAAGCTTGTTAGCTATAAGCCAGTCAGACACCTTCTTGAGCTCATTATTCATTGTAGAGTAAAGAGTGTCAATATTTTTATCCGTACAAAAAACATTAGTGTCATCTGCAAATAATATAAACTGTAGCACATTAGAAGATTGGTGAATATCATTAATGTATAAGATGAACAACAGGGGGCCAAGAATGGACCCCTGTGGGACACCGCATACAACAGATTGATAGTCTGAGCATTTACCCCTAAATTCAACAAATTGTTTGCGATTTATTAAATAGCTATATATCCAATTATATGCAAGACCTCTAATTCCATAGTGTTGTAATTTATCAAGTAGAATTGTATGGTTTACAGTATCAAAGGCTTTAGACAAGTCCAGAAATACCCCTGCACAAAGTTCTTTGTCGTCAAATGTTTTGCGATTAGTAGATCAAATTTCTTCTTCGGCAAGAGAAGTAGAGTGCTGAGATCTAAAGCCAAATTGGTTATCATAAAGCACATTGTTCTTATTTATAAAGTCCAGGATACGATTAAACATAGCTTTTTCAAAAAATTTAGAGAAAGCACGTAATATAGAAATAGGTCTATAATTAGTGAAGAAGGAGGGATTATCAGCTTTAAAAATTGGTGTGACTTTAGCAGTTTTAAGGTTTTGTGGCACGGATCCAGTAGAAATAGAAAGATTTAAGACGTGAGCTAAGGGTGCAGAAAGATAAAATATGTTATCTTTAACGTCTGTGATACTAACATGATCAAATCCTGCAGCCTTACCAGATTTAAAACTACTTGCAATGGTTACAATTTCGATCTCAGTTACTGGCTCAAGAAAGCAGGAATGTATAATGCGTTCTTTAAGATATTGTTTGTGGCTATTACAAGATTCCGGGATTTGTTTTGTTAAGTTTGGTCCAATATTAGTAAAATATTCACAAAAGGTATTTGTAATAGAAGCAGGGTCATTAAATTCTGATCCATTGTGGACAAATGTGGATGGAAATGTTGATCTAGATTTCCTCTTATTGATAATTTCATTTAACAATTTCCATACAGCTCTCATATCACCTTTGATGGATTCTAATTTATAATCATAATATTTCTTTTTAGCTATCTTCAACAGATAAGTAAGCTTGTTTTTATATTTTTTATATAGTGTTTCATTTGTATCAGTAGGATACTTCAGAAAGGTTTTATAAAGCTTAGTTTTGGTCTTAATGGATGATAGGAAACCCGTTGAAATCCATGGCTTAGAAAATAATTTGGCTTTCCTATGAGACACAGGCTTAAATGGAAAACATTTTTCATAAATATTGGTATACGTAGATAAAACATAATTGTAAGCCTGATCAGGATCTTGATTATCATACAATGCACTGTTGAGAAACCTCTGCTCGCAGTAGCCTCCTCCGCACCACAGGGAGCCCATAATCTGATTTCTTCAAAAAATAGAGATGCCTGCGGAGGAGGCTATGCTCGCAGGGTATTGTTGCGCTGGAGAATGCGAAAATAGCTCAGACCAAAGAAAATATCTTTCATTTCACGGACTTCCATTGGGGGACAAGCCTTTGCTGTCTCTTTGGATTTCTAAAATGCATAGAAATCCCAACTATTTTAATGCCGGTCAACAAGCACACAAAAATCTGCAGTGCACACTTCGTATCAGAGGATTTCACCAATCCCGAGGCTCGGAAAAAGCGATAGAAACGCAATGTAGTTCCTTCGATTTTTGCTTGGACAAAGAATTTACCCCAGAGGTCGGAGAGAACAGCGGCAAAGAAGCTAGAAGATTACAGAACCGAGCAAGACGAAGCTACGGACACCGCATCTGAAGGCAATGGGGACGAATTAATTGTGTCTGGTCAAGCACTGACTTCTCGCAAAACTCAGACATCTGAGGATGATTTTTGTAATGCTGTAAAAGATGAATCCCACAGAATATCTTGATCACACAAATTTTCAGTATCCCACCTATTATCAAAGTGCACAACGCCAAACAAAGAAGAGAAGCTATTCACTCATTTCACGGGTTTGAATTCTTATGTTGACTTTATGGGAACATTACAATTTGCATATTGCCTGGTCTCGATAGAAAACAACTGATATACTGGGATAGTGAGGCTGGTAAATCTAGTGTTATAGACACAGAAAAGCTATTTGAAGACGATCAAACTGAGGTGGATGACAGTGATAATGATGAAGACATTTTTGATACAACTATGACACGTCCTACTGCCCATAAACTGCCAGTGGAAGACGAGTTTCTACTTGTACTCATGAAGCTCAGAATGGGGCTATCAAACATTGACCTGGCAGAGATATTTTGTGTGGCTGAGAGTACTGTGAGCAATGTCTTTCTTAGTTGGATTAACTACATATTTGTAACTATTGCGGTCAGTATAATCTGCAGACTGCAGATTGCAGACTGCAGATTGCAGACTGCAGACTGGGTATAAAATGCAGACTGCAGACTGCAGACTGCAGGCTCGGTATAAAATGCAAACTTACCTGAAGACTTTATATGTTCTTCATTGGGCTCTGTATGCAATTTCAGCGAGTTCTGTTGAAATGTTACCCCTCGACCTCGATCTCCACCTAAGCTAAGCCGGTCTAGAACTGACCACGCTCGAATTTTCATCCAAAATCAATGCCGATCGCAACGAAACCTCAAATAATAGCACAACAGTATCTATTCCAAGAACCTCATGCCATGTAATTGAAATATCTCCCATTTCTGGAGCCTAAATCGAGCAATTTACGCTTGACGACGCTAGTTCCCAAAGTTCACGGTCTCAGAACTTTTACATATATACCTTATTTTGAAACCACTGCTCAAGCGAATCGGCTCTATGGTAAAGAGCGCGCGCTTTTGATTCCAATGATCGGAGTTCGATTCCCACATCAGCCACAATTTTTTAAACTTCTTTTTCTCTTTTCTCAGTTTTATTTAATCTTTTCCTGTCTTTTAAGCTATTAGAGCCGCCTTCTACACTACAAAAAACACTGTTGTGTATTGGCTCTCCTCCAACACGGACA
Source organism: Actinernus sp. WN-2022 (assembly GCA_030867875.1). Lineage (NCBI taxonomy): Eukaryota > Metazoa > Cnidaria > Anthozoa > Actiniaria > Actinernidae > Actinernus > Actinernus sp. WN-2022. The sequence goes on along the minus strand of JAOWCC010000577.1, from coordinate 146,889,922 downwards.
TGGTGAGAAAGAAATTATATCACAGGTGACCCAATTGCTCTGTAAGTGGCAATATTTACTAGCATTTGAATGGGATTTTTTTAGAACTAATATTGAATAAAAAGCGACAATACTTACAGCATGTGTTTATTTGTCCATGCCGCTGCGTGTGGTTGCAAGTTCAGCGAGTTTTGACCCCAGCAGTTCTGTACACTGGTGTTATACCACTAGAGAACAAATATAACGCCTTATGACCCCGCGTTACGATCTGGTTTATCCTTTGACGTAAAAGCGTATAGAATCGTCTAATAGGATTATTGGGGATTTAGACACCCCGAAACTTGAAACACAGCGTGGTGATTCACGCTACAACGATGGACTTTCCTTTCGTCGCAAATATTCCCCGGTAAAGACATGGGATTAAGGTCTCGGTGAATCACCAAAATTTTAGAAATAACGAGGGGCTTTATTTCAAGATTACAGACGCTAGTGTTGCTGGTGATTTGAAAAAAAAGAGAACCTAGCTGTCACATAGGAAAACCAGCTACTCAACAACCTATATCAAGTTGTTATTCGTACGGTCAGTATAATCTGCAGACTGCAGATTGCACTGGATAGCCTGAATTTCAGCCGTCTCCTCTGGGTTCGTTCCTCTATAAGACAAATAACAAATTATCTATACTTGGATGTCAGTGTTTATTGTGATCTTGTATAATGAGTGTCATAACTAAATAAGTCTTCAGCAAGCACTAGACTAAATAACGGCACTAGATAAATACCATACCCTGTTCAAGATCTGTCGATGTGAAAATGGATACCCTGTCTAAGATCAGAAACTCGAAAAACCATACCCTGTCCAGCGGATCATCCCCGTATAGTCCATATATGGGAGTACCCCCCCCCCCCCGGGGGGGTTCGTTCCTCCCCAGAGAGACGTCCGATAATGCCGTCCAGCGACGTCACTACCAGAAAACCTGGTAGTGATTTTTGATTGGTTCATATTCTATAATTTCGCATAATTATCATAATTATCAGCCGAGAAGACGGCAGGATTCACTTTGGACTCGCGATTGTTGATCGTTGAGTTTCAGTGGAGTGATTGTCTTTGGCAAAGACCTTGAATTAGGGGCCGACCATTTGACTTTTGATGGGGGGGATGGGTGTTCTTGTCTGTGCTCGATTTTTTTTTCTTTAGCAGTGTTGTTGCACGAATTTTTTTTGCGAAAAAAGCGGAGCCAGAACAAAGCTTTTCCGCTTGCAGGATTATTTTTTTCAACACCGTTGGCTTGCAGGATTTTTTTTTTCAAAAACACCCACCCCCTCCCCCCTCAAAAGTTCAATGGTCGGCCCCTTAGTAAGGAAAACATCTGGAAATGGATTGAAAGTGTCCTGCACAATAACCGGCCGACTAACCTGTAAACATGTACATTTTATCGCGTCGCGTCCGCGGGGTGGTTGACAATCGATTATTTGTTCGCACTCGCAGTGGTAAAGAATGTCGCTACTCTCTTCAAGGAACTGTTCTTTCCCGTAAAAGAGTCTTCGTATTTCTTCTAAAATTCTCCATTATCCTTTCATGTTTTTCTACTTTTCTGTTGCATCATTTACATAGGTAATATCTCGTAGCTGTGTCGATTCGAACGGCAGATCGCGAGACATGTACAAAGATCAACGGAAAGACAAAGATCAACTGTACTTTGCCTCCAAATATAATATAACGATTTGTTGCTTCGGAAAGACTTTAACAACATAAGAGGCACTTGAGAAGCGAATGGGATGGAGATATATAATATAGGTAAGGCTTTTATTTTGGTCGGCATAATCTCAAATAAATATTTCTCACGAACTCTTACTACCGCCGTGACAGTTTTATTTGCATAAATAAAATTGTTAATCCGCCTTGACGTCACTGGACGGCATTATCGGCTATCTCGGGAGGAACGAACAAGAGGAGACGGCTGAAATTCAGGCTAGATTGCAGACTGCAGACTGCAGACTCGGTATAAAATGCAGACTGGGAAAAAATATATGAATCATTGGGCTCTGTATGCAATTTCAGTGAGTTCTGTTGAAATTTTACCCCTCGACCTCGATCTCCACCTTTAGAAGCTAAGCCGGTCTAGAACTGACCACGCTCGAATTTTCATCCACACACAGTATCTATTCCAAGAGCCTCATGCCATGTAATTGAAATATCCCCCATTTCTGGAGCCTAAATCGAGCAATTTACGCTTGACGACGCTAGTTCCCAAAGTTCACGGTCTCAGAACTTTTACATATATACCTTATTTTGAAACCACTGCTCAAGCGAATCGGCTCTATGGTAAAGCGGTTTAGAGCGCGCGCTTTTGATTCCAATGCTCTCGCTCTCTAACTCCCGGGTGGGGGACCTCCCATATAAAATGGGCGGGGATGCTCGTCGGAAAATTGTAATTGATCCCCTAAAAGAGGCCAATATGGGCATGGCCTAAGCTTTGTTTGACCCCTATAAAAAGATACCTTTCTAAAACATACAGACAAATTCCAGCCCTCGCTCGAGTGGCGTCACATGCAAGCGATAGTCGGCGTTTTTTATTTCTCCGGCGCATGCAGCCCTAAACGATACCTTAATGGCTAAAAATATTGGCGTTCCATCCTTAACACCCAAAGTGTTACCAAATCCCGTAATTTTAACCCCTAAAAGATACGACGAGCATCCCCGCCCATTTTATTTGGGAAGTCCCCCACCCGGGAGTTAGAGAGCGATTCACTGTGGGATCACAGACCCGAGATCGGGATCACAGGGCATGGGATCGGGATCAACGTATATCAGTTATGGGATCGGGATCAATATATCAGAATATCAACGGCCTCATTTATTTTTGGCTGGATCACGGACCAAAAATTACTGGAAAATTGGGATCAGAGATCAAAGTTCTGGGTAAAAATAAGGGACCAGGGTCGTAACGCGGTATATTTGTTCTCTAGTAGTATAACACCAGTGTACAGAACTGCTGGGGTCAAAACTCGCTGAAATTACAACCACACGCAGCGGCATGGACAAATAAACACATGCTGTAAGTATTGTCGCTTTTTATTCAATATTAGTTCTAAAAAAATCCCATGCAAATGCTAGTAAATATTGCCACTTACAGAGCAATTGGGTCACCTGTGATATAATTTCTTTCTCACCATGTCCGTGTTGGAGGAGAGCCAATACACAACAGTGTTTTTTTTAGTGTAGAAGGCGGCTCTAATAGCTTAAAAGACAGGAAAAGATTAAATAAAACTGAGAAAGGAGAAAAAGAATTGGGAATCGAACTCCGATCATTGGAATCAAAAGCGCGCGATCTTAACCGCTTTACCATAGGTCCGATTCGCTTGAGCAGTGGTTTCAAAATAAGGTATATATGTAAAAGTTCTGAGACCGTGAACTTTGGGAACTAGCGTCGTCAAGCGTAAATTGCTCGATTTAGGCTCCAGAAATGGGGGATATTTCAATTAAATGGCATGAGGTTCTTGGAATAGATACTGTTGTGCTATTATTTGAGGTTTCGTTGCGGTCGGCATTGATTTTGGATGAAAATTCGAGCGTGGTCAGTGGTCGAGGGGTAAAATTTCAACAGAACTCACTGAAATTGCATACAGAGCCCAATGATTCATATATTTTTCCCCAGTCTGCATTTTATACCGAGTCTGCAGTCTGCAGTCTGCATTTTATACCCAGTCTGCAGTCTGCAGTCTGCAGATTATACTGACTGTACGAATAACAACTTGATATAGGTTGTTGAGTAGCTAGTTTTCCTATGTGACAGCTAGGTTCTCTTTTTTTTCAAATCACCAGCAACACTAGAGTCTGTAATCTTGAAATAAAGCCCCTCGTTATTTCTAATATTTTGGTGATTCACCGAGACCTTAATCCCATGTCTTTACCGGGGAATTTTGCGACGAAAGGAAAGTCCATCGTTGTAGCGCGAATCACCACGCTGTGTTTCAAGTTTCGGGATGTCTAAATCCCCAATAATCCTATTAGACGATTCTATACGCTTTTACCAGATCAAATTGCTGAAACAATCCATGACCGTCAGTAGATGACAAACAAAACCGGAATACATTTTTCCTCATGGTTTTCCAAATGCTTAGAATTAGATTTTGACTACAAAATGACCAATAATGGTGAGTACATCGGTAGATAGTCATCGATTTAGTTGGAAGCCGGTTGAGATAGAAAACCGGCAAGGCATCCCAGGCCGGCTTCGAATTGAAAGATACTGGACCGGCACTGGGCTGTTTTTTTTCTTCATGTATCCAGTCGTATTCACCAGGATAACTCGGCTTGGCCGACTATAGTCTGCAATTTAATTTAATTTCTCACACAATGAGTAAGGAATTGTTATTTTTTCATTTAGTTTTCTATCACTGAGTGTGTTATAGCTTACGATAATATATATTATAAGTAATGTATGTATATTAGAATTTTAACAACATAGAATAATTTAATACCATAGTAGTTTTTATTTTTTAACATAGTTAGATAATTAGTTAGTTAGATAATTATACTTTTTATACACGACCTCACAAGCGGCAACGCTTAAATACTATCGTGTTTAAATAAAGATGATTGATTGAGGGGTAAATACTTTGTTTTTTTTGTTAGATTAGAGTACTTCAGCCGGAAGGAAATCAATATCAAGTCATTATTTTAAAACTGTTTTTATTGTAACATTTATGAGACAATTTTAATTTATTCCATTATTTACTGTTCATGATTTCTACGGTTTATCTCTAGCAGTAGCACACTCCGACGGAACGTCTGAATGCTACTGGCCTGACCTAAGTTACTCCGTAGGCATTTTCAAATGTTTGCATACTAACAATACAGTTGATCGCTAGCAGTAGCACGCTCCGACGAAACATCTGGGTGCCACTGGTCTGACCTGAAGTTACTCCGTACGCATTTAAAATGTTTACATACAAAAAATACAGTTGATCGCTAGCAGTAGCACGCTCCGACGAAACATCTGGGTGCCACTGGTCTGACCTGAAGTTACTCCGTACGCATTTAAAATGTTTACATACAAAAAATACAGTTTATCGCTAGCAGTAGCACTCTCCGACGAAACATCTGGGTGCCACTGGTCTGACCTGAAGTTACTCCGTACGCATTTAAAATGTTTACATACAAAAAATACAGTTGATCGCTAGCAGTAGCACGCTCCGACGAAACATCTGGGTGCCACTGGTCTGACCTAAAGTTACTCCGTACGCATTTAAAATGTTTACATACAAAAAATACAGTTGATCGCTAGCAGTAGCACGCTCCGACGAAGCATCTGGGTGCCACTGGTCTGACCTGAAGTTACTCCGTACGCATTTAAAATATTTACTTACAAAAAATACAGTTTATCGCTAGCAGTAGCACGCTCCGACGAAACATCTGGGTGCCACTGGTCTGACCTGAAGTTACTCCGTACGCATTTAAAATGTTTACATACAAAAAATACAGTTTATCGCTAGCAGTAGCACGCTCCGACGAAACATCTGGGTGCCACTGGTCTGACCTGAAGTTACTCCGTACGCATTTACAATTTTTACATACAAAAATTACAGTTTATCGCTAGCAGTAGCACGCTCCGACGAAACATCTGGGTGCCACTGGTCTGACCTGAAGTTACTCCGTACGCATTTAAAATATTTACATACAAACAATACAGTTTATCGCTAGCAGTAGCACGCTCCGATGAAACGTCTGGGTGCCACTGCGCTGACCTAAAGTTGCTCCGTACGCATTTAAAATGTTTACATACAAAATACTGGTTAATATAAAAAAAAAAATGCGTAAAATAACAAGCATAGTTGGTACCTGAAGGCGTTCCTGACAGAGAGATATTCTGTTTAACAGGAGTTTTTACGCAGGTATAATAGCACCAATATTGTGCCCTCTTTAGGTTCTATTTAGGTAATACACAGATCAAGAGAATATATGATAAATTTCAGGAAATATTATTAATTTAGAAAATGGTAATTGTACAGTATAATAATTATTGTTTTAAAACGGAAACGCCGAACGGCCGCATTACAATACAAAGCTGGGTTAATTAGGTACGGATACTAGACCTTGTACATGCTACGTATTGAATTCAATAAAATACAAAATAACAAATCTTACTTCCGTCTTTCCAAGTTTTGTGATCTGTCAGTTACTCACCGCCTGTCGTGTGTTTCCAAATAACCTTTCCGCAGTTTTAAAATTTAGGCCAGCCCAACCAGAGCCCGCATCATCTCCACATAGCAGAAGAAGGATCTCCAATATAAATTAAGTATGAAAATGTTTTTTTCCCTTCACACCCTAGGCTTGAGATAGCTGGGTAACTGATAGCGCACATCAGTCACGTCAGTACAAAGATCAGTTAGTGTTCTTAAACCATGGCTGTATAGTATTGATTGGCTCATACATATCTTTACCAGAAATGTCTTCTCAGAGAGTAGAGTATCCTGTCTGTATTATGGCAAATATCTTACGTATTTAGAGATTGACGATGACGAGTCGACTGATCTGACTGGTTTCCCGCCAGAATAATTCTTTGTTGAGGTCAAAGGAAAGCACACCGCTTCATAGCCATATCCGAAACAAGTATTTGTCGAAATTGAACGAGACCTTTGATGCTGTAGTAGAATTACTCCAATCAGACCAAAGAATGAGACTAAAATGTCATCTTCAGAGGACGACCCTTGTTCTTCATACTGACGGCCATTTTCCAAATTGAATGGAATTACTTTTCAACTTTGGAAAACTCCACCGGAAAACTCAAAGTGAGCTTGCACGTACCGAAGTATATTTGGGATTCTGAAGCTGAGGATATATCCGTGACCGTCTGCCGCTAGTATCGAGCAGTTGTAAACTACAAACAGTGCGGAAGGGCGCCATGTCTAGAACAGTGATCTCGGGTTGCGAGAACCGGATTATGAATTTTAATAAAATGCATCACACTAAAATGAGTTTGAAATATAAAGACTATCATGACAGAAGACTATCATGACAGAACATAACACCTAACCTGACCACAACTTAGTTACTTAATCCTCGGGTGTACTTACAGTACAAACCCACTTGTGTCCTCTCATGTCCCTTGAGGAAGTCAGTATCTCTTATCTTCTCGATGAATGACAGCGCCTTCGACAGTAAAATGATACCACCAGTTTTTTGCGAGCCTCTCGATCAGCCCCAACCCTGGTTGTTTCATATTATTATCTTACTATTAGTCAGATATGGTACTTAGGAAAATAAAGTGACATTTTTTCACACAATACTTTTTTTTTTCCCCACGTAAGTACATATATTCTCAGACTTTTTTTAATTAGAGAAAGGTAAATACCAAGATATATCCGACTGCGAAATACCAGTAATTACTACTTGACTCGTAAATACTAAGACATTCTTACAGTGCGACTATTGAAACCGGGGCCACTTAGACAACGAGAACTACACACATTGCAAAACAAAAATAGACCATTCCGAAGTATAAATCCTAGCGTATACATGCGATTTTCTTCATTCGAAAGACTTCGTTCGTCGTTTCCCTGTGTTTTACTATCGGAAAGGTTATAGGTTTATTTCAATTTCGGGTCAGGTTTTGAAGTAATGTAACGTAATAGGCTGCCCGTGGTTTAGTGCGACATGAAAGGAAACTTGCCGAACACATTAAATAGAATCTGTCACGACAAAATGCTCGTTCCAGGAACACACAAACAAAACTCCCATGCAGCTTGGAAAGATCTAGTATGTGCCACATCCGAACTCAACTCCGGTTCTAGTAAACGAATCTCGATTTCAAACTGACATTGTACAAATATCATTGCTCTTCTCGACGTGTATAAAAGCCGCCACATTTTGAAATGTAAACAAGAGGCTGTACCAGCCTTTACTCGGGCCATATGAATTTCATCAAGGAATAGTTATTACAACTTTGCAGGTTCGATTTAAAAAGTATTTTACACTTGCAATTTTTTAGCCTTTGAGAGAATAATAAATGATTTTAGATTCTTTTTACGAGAGTTACATATATAAATTATTTTGAAAAAGAATTGTGATTCTTTAAATGTCTCCAGATAAGCCATATACTAAGAACATTATATTACTCATGTAAAAAGAGTGCTGCCATGGAAAGCGGAAAGCAAGTTGCAGCCATGTTTGTAACATTAACAGTGGCTACATGTGTTTGAGACAATATACATGTGGCAACACAAGACCAGTGATAATATAGTGAATATATGAATGATTAATTCCATCATGCTAGCTCTGCTGTTATGAGACTTACAACTCTTTATCAAATAAGTTTCATTTCACATGGTTCATGGTTCATGGTTCACAGCAATTAGTAAAAATTCATACAAGGTCAGTCCCCTTGGTTCCTGATCCATGAACCAAAGTGAGCTTCCCCCTCACCGACAGGCAACAAACAATTAATTCTGACAAAGTTCCCATGGATCCACCTCTGATGGAAGCTCAGTGCTGATACATGCATTATTTATCCACCCATTTACAACAACAAAGATGTTTTAAAGGCAGCAGTCATAACTATTTTTAATGTAGTATGTAATCTACTAGATTTAGCCTGTATATATATATGTTACGATATGTGTACGTTATGTTAGGCTGACGGTATGCCTATGTTACGTTATTTGTTACGCCCGCGATAGGCCAGCGGAGAGCATAAGAGCGAAAGGTAGGTACTTCGTGTATGGTCCTGCTATACTATATACCTACTATAATATAGTATACTATATACCAGTATAGTTAGACTCTACACTAACATCACTATACATCACTATACACCCCTATACAGGCCTATACACCCCTATACAGCGCTATACAGCCCTATACACCCCTGTACAGCACTATACAGGCCTATACAGCGCTATACAGCCCTATACACCCCTGTACAGCACTATACAGGCCTATACAGCCTATACAGGCCTATACACCACTATACACCCCTATACAGGCCTATACACCCCTATACAGCCCTATACAGACCTATACAGCCCTATACAGGCATATACAGGCATATACAGCCCTATACAGGCCTATACAGCCCTATACAGGCCTATACAGCCCTATACAGCCCTATACAGCCCTATACAGGCCTATACAGGCATATACAGGCATATACAGCCCTATACAGCCCTATATACCCCTATACAGCCCTATACAGCCCTTAACAGCCCTTAACAGCGCTATACAGGCCTATACAGCACTATACACCCCTATACAGCCCTATACAGGCCTATACACCCCTATACAGCCTATACAGCCCTATACAGGCCTATACAGGCCTATACACCCCTATACAGGCCTATACACCCCTATACAGGCCTATACAGCCCTATACAGCCCTATACAGCCCTATACAGCCCTTAACAGGCCTATACAGCCCTTAACAGCCCTTAACAGCGCTATACAAGCCTATACAGCACTATACACCCCTATACAGGCCTATACAGGCCTATACAGGCCTATACACCCCTATACAGGCCTATACACCCCTATACAGCCCCATTACAGGCCTATACAGGCCTATACACCCCTATACACCCCTATACAGCCCCATTACAGGCCTATACAGGCCTATACAGCCCTATACAGGCCTATACAGCCCTATAGAGCACTATACAGCCCTATACAGCCCTATACAGGCCTATACAGGCCTATACAGCGCTATACAGGCCTATACAGCCCTATACAATACCCCAATACCCCTATACAGCCCTATACAGGCCTATACAGGCCTATACAACACTATACACCCCCATACAGCCCTATACACCACTATACACCCCTATACAGCCCCATTACAGGCCTATACAGGCCTATACAGCACTATGCACCCCTATCAATCACTATACACCCCTATACAGGTCTATACACCCCTAAACAGGCCTATAGACCCCTATACAGGCCTATAGACCCCTATACAGCACTATACACCCCTATACAGCACTATACACCCCTATAAATCACTATACACCCCTATACAGGTCTATACACCCCTATACAGGCCTATAGACCCCTATACAGGCATATGCACCCCTATAGAGCCCTATACACCCCTATACAGCACTATACAGGCCTATACACCCCTATACAGGCCTATACACCCCTATACAGGCCTATACACCCCTATACAGCCCTATACACCCCTATACAGGCCTATACAGGCCTATACAGGCCTATACAGCCCTATACAGGCCTATACACCACTATACACCCCTATACAGGCCTATAGACCCCTATACAGGCATATACACCCCAATACAGCACTATACAGCCCAATACAGCACTATACAGGCCTATACAGCCCTATACAGCGCTATACAGCCCTATACACCCCTGTACAGCACTATACAGGCCTATACAGCCTATACAGGCCTATACACCACTATACACCCTATACAGGCCTATAGACCCCTATACAGGCCTATACACCCCTATACAGCACTATACAGGCCTATACACCCCTATACAGGCCTATACAGCACTATACAGGCCTATACACCCCTATACAGGCATATACACCACTATGCAGGCCTATACAGCACTATACAGCCCTATACAGCCCTATACAGGCCTATACACCCCTATACAGGCCTATACAGCACTATACACCCCTATACACCCCTATACACCCCTATACAGCCCTATACAGGCCTATAGACCCCTATACAGGCCTATACAGGCCTATACAGGCCTATACAGCCCTATACAGGCCTATACAGCACTATACAGCACTATACATCACTACGTATCCCTATACAGCACTGTATATAGCCCTATACAGCCTATATGGAAGAGTTAAATACCTAGAACCGAGGCTTTTAGCCAGATACATCCCGAGGGGCCGTAGGTTTCTGCAAAATTTTCATTGATGTAGCTCTTTTTAGGTAGATTTTGGGCAAGTACCAAGACGGAGAAAAGGTTCTAAATCATTATAGGGATATTTAGTAAGTTTGGCTGAAGCCAAGGTGAATGAATTCCTTGGAGAAAATAATAATCTAGAAACAACAAAATATCGTTGAATTGTATTGAATTGCTCATTATAAATGCAAGGGATGTATGAGAAAAGTTCCCGGGGTGTATCTGGATACAACCCGGGAACTTTTCTCATACTTCCCTTGCATTTACAATGGGGTATGTATGGTAAATAAAGCGTCACGAAGAACAAAGAAAACCGTGTCAAGTATGAAATAAAGGCCTATAAAGCCCTATACAGGCCTATAAATCCCTATACAGACCTATAAAGCCCTATACAGCCCTATGCATATACAGCCCCATACCGTTAATTGTTATGATTTTATTGTCAGGACTCCTATTAATTGATAATTAATTGAGGTACTACTACACTAGGATTAATTAGTCATTAAAATATATACGTTGAAAACTATATACCATTGCCACTCTCCAACCAAAGAATGGACTTTAGTGCCTTATCGGTACAATCAACTCCGAATATTTTATATGCCTGATTTTATAATATATTAATCCAATTTTAAATTTTATAATATTTTACACATACATACTTTTATTAAGGTAGTTCAGGGTAGATTAGATCAGATAGTTGTATACACGACCCCACAAGCGGCAACGCTTAACTGGCTTTATCGTGGTTAAATAAAGATCATTGATTGATTGATTGATATACAATTTTGTATCTACATGTAGGTAAAAGTCCGAATACAGTCACTAGACGACCGCAGAGAAAACTTAATACAGTTTACCGATGCTCGATACTTCTACAGAAACTAGCTAGCTATATAGTTTAGTAGTATGAACAGTGGGTGTTCTGGCGCAGTTCCTCTGCTAACGTTGTTCGTGCCCCAGAGGCCACTCACAACGTGATCAGAATCACTTCGCCAGAACCACCCACTGTTCATACTACTATGGCGCAGTTCCTCTGCTAACGTTGTTCGTGCCCCAGAGGCCACTCACAACGTGATCAGAATCACTTCGCCAGAACCACCCACTGTTCATACTACTATATAGGAGGTTGCACCACATTTTTCGAGTTTCCTCACCACATTTTCGAGCTTCGAGTCCAAGAATATTGATTCTACGCTCCAATTAGAGAAAAGAATATATATGGTATATGCAACGATGGAGAAAGGCTATTGTAGTTGGATGATGTTTGGGAAGGATACGGGATGCGTAAGGAGTCTAGGTCGTTCGAAGACAGGGTACTGTGCTCAGCATAACTTCCAGATACGAAGGGGGAGCACATCACCCACCCCATGTTCTAAGTGTGGTTGTGGCCGCCTTACGAGTTGGGGACTTTGCTAGAAGTGCGGACAAATGCAGAGACATCGCCTATGGGACAAACAACGTCGCACTAAGAAGCACTTCGAAAAGGTATCAGCTGAATTGAAAAGGAAGACCCCACGTTCCAACTAGAGATAAGACCACTGAGGGATTTGCCGAGCCATAAGACGCAGCTGATGTAATAATTACGTAGGCGACTAAGATAGTTCTAGCGTTTGACTGAAATTAAGAAAACATTCGGGGCCCGAAAACTAATTCTGACTGATGGGATGTGAATCAAATCTAGTTTTATGATGAAAACTGAAGTTCACCTGTACAATTCCTAAGCGCCCCATAAATTCCTAAGCGCCCCAAAAATTCCTTAGCGCCCCGATCTTGCTTGAACGAGTAAAACAGGGGCGATTTGGTGCGCTAGGAATGTGAATCAAACGAATTTTGCGTACGACTCAGAAACTCAGCCTCGATAGTCGTAGCGGCCGAAATTACCCCACAGAGTCCGCCGATAACGCCATGTGGTAGACCAATTATTACACCAAAACCGGTTAGAGCATCCGCCAAGCCTGAGCTTGATAAAAGCACAGATAGACTACCTGTTGCCACAGCGACACCGTGAACTATTCCCTGCGCACGGGCATATTTCTGCGCACCACTTCGTAGTGTTGTTCTTGGGCTTTGATGCGCTCGAGCGTATCACAGACATCTCGCCGACGAAAGTTCTCTTGCCCTCCTGGGCCGAGCTGGGGATAGATCTGCGGTGCCGTCGGAAGTAGTTGAATCGAATCGCTTACCAGTATATATATATATACACTGAAACAAAAAAACTCTGCAAAAGACTTACATATATCATATATATATATCCTTTATATTTCCATCAAACTTTCTTGACAGTTGTTGCTTTGGTAGACACAAAGAAACTTAATAGGCTTTGTTTTTCTTTGTGTTTGACGGTAACGAAGTAGCAAGTTCAACCGTGAAACTCTGCCATTTTGGCCTGCAATGTTTTGATCACACATTTTCAATAGTAAAAGCGGTAGCCGGTCAGTCGCCTTTCTTTAGTTGCTCAATAACCTAAAGGCCGGTTTACACGACGCGTTTACTGATCCCGGGGCAAGATTTGTCACGAGATGAAATGAGTTGTTTTGTGTATGACTTTATCCCTCATAACATTACGTTTTTTAACAGGGAATGATGATAATCCAACTATAAAGACATATCGCCACGGCATTAAACGTGTCATGTAGATAGGCTGGTTGTGCATTGTACCTCCTGGTCATTACGATAATTTGTAAACTTTTGAATGCACGTGCGTATTCCGTCAGTCAGCCGTGGCCGCTATAGATCAGGAGCTTGCAATGAAGCTATTCTTTCAAAAAGCTATTCTGCAGAGGTATTTACCCTGGGAATTTTTCTGACATAAAATAGATCCTGGGAGCATTCGAAAAATACATCGCTCGCCCATTGGCGATTTCCGGTTGCAAAACATTAACAGTCCTGGGATCCTTAAAATTTGGAATTTGGAAATTTAATAAGATTTCACAGGGTCCGCTCACAATTGCTTTTTACTCCTAGGAATACAATAGAAATAATATGCCTCGACCCCTGGGAATGGTAAAAAAAGTACTTTGACTCCTGGGAGCGACTAACATGCCAGGAACATGTTTTGACTCCTGGAAGTTGAGCCTGTTTTTTTTAGCATGCAAGGCCGAATATTCCCTGACCCACCCTGGGATTTGTTTTTTTTTGGCTAGGAAATTTTAACTTTCCTGGGAATCTGTGACTACTTCTTCCGAGCTGGGAAAAATACACATAAACCCCATTACCTGGGAAAGTCTCTTCCAGTATTTTCAACCTGGTTAAACAGAATAGCTTTTTATTTGCCAGCGGTTTTTAATATCGTCTAATTTGAAAGATAACTGTACGAAATTATCACTACTGCAGTTATTCCAGTTGTTTGAACAATTTTCCCATTGCAAGCTCTCGATAGATGTAAACAAACACTCTCCAAAACCTTTGCTCTGATTTCTCTACTTTGTAAAATCATATTTCCAATTGTAGTCATCTTCAGTGATAGGATTTGGTGTATTATTCTTATGAATGATTGAATTTAATGCTCACAACGTTTTTAAAACATTCTGTAGGTTTTTCTTAGAAAACCTGAAATTTTGTAGATTTCGAGGTTTTGCCATTTTATGACTTTTTTACTCTCTCGAAACTAGAAATATTCACAACCTTTTTTCTGTTTTCGCTAGTACAGTTTATTTGGCATCAAGATTGTGCTAAGCTTTAGGGAATACTTTTAAGCAGTTTGGATTCTAATCACTTCTATTGACAAAAAGCTACGGTCATTTCAACTTTGACAAAATTAAACGTTAGTAAGGTAAGAAATTCAGAGATCAATTTTGCGTAGTTTTCAAGAAAGAAATTATTCGACTATATTTCGAGTAGTGGCTCAAAATGTCTAAAAGAGGGGTTGCCTTACGTCACAATGACGTCAATTGTATGAGTGATCCAAGTCAAGATTTTGACATTATCAGTTGTATCAATAAATTGTGTACTATTTGTGAACATTTGAGCAGAATCAGGCAAACATCTTAAAAGTTATGACATTTTGTTTAAATTCGCAAAGTGGCAACGGAGTTCCAATCGAGACGCCTTAAACGCTACAACGTTTTTTAACGAAATAAAAACTAAAATACTCCCAAAATATCCTTTGTTCATTTCTGTATTATATATTAACCCATGGCTAGATGGGTGCAAAAATTAGTGTGGTCGTACTAATAAAAAAATCAAAACAAATTAGTTAGGTTCAACACGGGTATTTTGGATCAGTTCAAAAGCCGCAATTTTCTTGCAATAACGATTCGGATATAATTTAAAGTCATTTCTGTTTTAAAAGATACACAAACTAATTCATTTTCATCTCGTGACACATTTTGCCCCGGGATCGGTAAACGCGTCATGTAAACCGGCCTTTAGATTATTGAGCAACTAAAGAAAGGCGACTGACCGGCTACCGCTTTTGCTATTGAAAATGTGTGATCAAAACATTGCAGGCCAAAATGGCAGAGTTTCACGGTTGAACTTGCTCTTTCGTTACCGTCAAACACAAAGGAAAACAAAGCCTATTATGTTTCTTTGTGTCTGACAAAGCAACAACTGTCAAGAAAGTTTGATGGAAATATAAAGGATATATATATATGATATATATAAGTCTTTTGCAGAGTTTTTTTGTTTCAGTGTATATATATATATATATATATATATATATACTGTATACAGCCGCGTGCAAAAATTCTGACCCCCCCATGAAAATTATATACTTATATACTTATATCGGTTGCATCATGGGTAATCCAAAAATGTGCTTTTCAGACATTTTTTTAACAAAAGATATATCAGGTAGGATTGACAAATGTACGAGTTAAAATTTGTTTGATCATATGGGTCCATCAGTTAAAGAAAACAAGTGCTATTTTCAGTTTTAGTTGTACTAATTTATCCATGCGTTTGCCACTGGGTCCGGTCGACCGAAACGCTGCTATGACTTCAAGGAACTCACTGTATTCTGAACTTTACTTTCTCCACGTCGCACTAGCTAGGTTTATTCTATTTCCCTAAATGAGGCTGAAGTATTCACTAAATTGCATTCAAAACTTGGAGCCTAAGTTTAAGTTTATTATCAATTTGAAACACGTTCTATTTTATCTTATGGCAGTTCCACCATAGGCAGCCCAAGCTAATGATTTTTACAAGGAATGTATTGGAATGTTTAGAAAAAATCTAAAACTGTACTAAAATGATCAATAAAGTCATAAAACCTTACCTGTGTGTTGTGAAGTTGTTCCTCTTCATCACTGATGTGTTTATTTCTGGTTTGAGGTACTTCTGGGATTTTTTCCCCCCTCCCCTATATAAATATTGAGAAGGTAGGAAACACGAGACGCCATTAGTCCACGTGGCGACTCTTCGAAGCCGCGTAATTCTTCGAAAATCCAAACTTTCAGCATTTTACCTCCAGAAACCCTTTCTTACAATCCTCTAGCACTCATTCAATCGATCCATCGCTTATTTCCTCGCTTTGTAATTACTCAAATTCGACAGTCTCTGCAGCCAACCTAGCCTGTAACGAGCCGGGGTTGGATCAGCTTAGCCTTTTTTCATGGGCTGCCTGTGCTAGTTGAACCACCAGTTTTCTTTTGCGTTTTTTTTTTGCGACGTAATTTTTCGCATATGAAGTATTGATCAAGCATATTTTATTTTGTTCAGGATTGAATGCGGGCGGTTTTCGTTTTGATGTTCGCGGTGCATATTTAATTATATTCTGACATATCTTGCAGTTAACGACTTTAGAACTAAAAATTAGCTTTGAATGATTGTCGGGAATACCAATAAATTTACAACCTTGTGAGGCCAAAGTAAATAATAGGTTTACTTATGAATAAGTCTCAATGTGAATTTAACTGACGACCAATTGTAAAATTTATGTAACACGCAGGAGAAATTATTTTTACACAAGACCAAAACCATTTAATTCTGGTCCATAATTTGAACAGATTAAAACAACTTCGGTTCTGATCTTTCTTTCCTTTCCAATAACTAAATGCGATTTTTACAACCGCATTGCGGACTTCATAAAAAAATGTTTTTAGCTACGCTGTGTTGAATTAATTTGATTGAATGTTTGGCAGAATCGCACACATCGAACTACCATAATATAGAACGTCTTTCACATTGATAATACGCTTAAACCTAGGCTACAAGGTTTGAAAGCAATTTAGTGAATACTTCAGCCTCATTCAGGGCAATAGAGTAAACCTAGCTAGTGCGACGTGGAGAAATTAAAGTTCAGAATACAGTGAGTTCCTTGGAGTCATAGCAGCGTTTCGGTCGACCGAACCCAATGGCAAACGCATGGAATAAATTAGTACAACTAAAACTGAAAATAAAACTTGTTGTCTTCAACGTATGGGCCCATATGATCTAAAAATGTTTAACTCGTACATTTTTCAATCCTACCTGATATATTTTTGTTAGAAAAATGTCTGAAAAGCACATTTTGGGATTACCCATGATGCAACCGATATAAGTATATAAGTATATAATTTTCATGGGGGGGTCAGAATTTTTGCACGCGGCTGTATATATATATATATAAGTCTCCTGACGAGTGAGTCATACGACTCACGAAACAGGCTTGTCGAGATGTACACGTAGTTGAGTTTTTTATCCTACCCTTATATATATATATATATATATACGTATGATTTACTCAATCTTCAATACGTATCGTACCGGCTTACCACGGAAGTCTACAATATTTCCTTTTTCGTCTCTAATTGTCAGGTGAAGGCGGTTTCGTGTCGTACCTATAGCTCGCATGGGTATAGGGAACAACACCGAATAAGTCGTTTTTGCAAACTTCTCGCCTCGGACCTCTAAGCTATCCAGGGTATTCGACGGATTTCCCTCGAGGAGTGAGAAGCTGGAATCCACCACATCGCAGTGGACATACACTGTGTGGATATCTTGGAGAGCTAGATAGTGACTACCCACCGCTACGGTCACTTCAGTAATTGCATCCCTCCCAGCTTTATTAATACCCAACAGTGTGCAGATATTTCCGCTAAGTCTGATCGGTTTCTTAACTTCTAGGATCCAACTCCCTGTCGGTAAGGTTTTCACGAATTTTATGATGCCAGCATAGATCGCAGTTTTAAAGTATATTTGAAGGCTTGCCATATCGTGGTGCCCCATAGCAATAGTGAGTGGGAACGCCATGCTTTCGGTAGTAGTCCACCAGAAAGTCGCATCCTCTGCTAGGTTCCACCAACTGTTCTCAAAAGTGACCTCGACTAGCGAAATTTTCTGGATAAGAAGAGGTTCTCGAAAGTAGACCGTATGGTCAGCCGTAGGACAGGTGACACGTAAGATTACCATTTTCGCAATATTGAAGCTATCAACTATATATGTTATACTTGTGATAGCTTCAATATGTCTATATGGCAAGAGTTAAAGAAGAAATATCCGCACGCTGACTACTCTAAATTTAGGACTCAATCCTCCGAGTTCGATGGGGAGAGCAATTCGTACATCATATTCGTAGACGAAGGTCAAGAACGTATAGGCATAGCATATGGCTTATCGGGCTACAAGAACAAGGCTGACGTACAAAAAACGCATTGACGCAGCATTAGGTGCGGAAGAATTTCGAGGATTCCCACTCCCCTTCAGAAGGACCGACATTAAGTATCCAGTTCCAGCCGTTCCCTGGAAGATCGACGCTGAAGACATAGACCCCTTTCTGCGAATTCTCAAGATCTACGTAACAAGGGATAAGTTCTTCACGTCGGAGCCGAGAGATATCTTACAAGGGCTGGGTTTTGATTTTCCTACCGACAACATTAACGATAATGATGATGAAGACAAGAAAGATGAAAAATCACAAGAATGGTTAGATGCTCTACCCATGAGGCATTGGCAACAACAATTCTGTTTCGTTGTCTGGTGCGCAACGGCAGGCTGTGGAGTGTCGTTTGATGACCATCTTTCAGATGACGCACCAATCACTGATTACATTCGTAGCTTTTACCGCTTTCATGTGTACTACACAATCATGCGATTACTGTTTGAATTGGGAGTCCCCCTCCCCAGAGAAAACCTCTTTAATAAGAACAACAACGTTCCATGGAACCCCGTTGTATACGACAGGTTCAGGAGAGAGTTTGGAGTCACCAAAATCGACTTCGCCCTGCGCCGAGCAAGATATACTGATAAGTCGTGGGGGTTCGACCGCAATGGGCCACTTGATATTCCAACGCGGTTCTATCGCAACGAAATGGCGAAAAAGCAGCATAATTGGTTCGTTCCGCAGCAGGGTAGGGGGTTTACTAAGGTTGGGGTAGTCCGAATTAACACATCTGTAAAGGTCTACGTGTTTTGTATCCTAGGAGCCCAGGGCGTGGGAACGGTCCCGATCGTAGGATCGCCAGGCCTGTTCCTCGGCATCCAAGAAGTCTTCAAAAAACTGTTGAGAGATACCATCAGGGAAAAGGATTGGGATAGTTTAACGCAATATAATAAAGTTCTGGATTACACGAACTTTGTTAATACCCAGTAACATGAATATCAACAAGAAGAGTATATTGGGTTATAACAACCACCTGAAAATGGCGGATAAGCCAGACCTCAGTTTAGGAATAAATGAGGATATCAACCTTGATGAAAAACCCGCACCACCAAAACATATGGAAGGACCAGCACCAAAGGAGAAACCTACCACAGGCAGCGGAGCTACAATGCAGGTTGATACACACAGCGGAGCTACACATGCTGCTAAGCCTCACCAAAGTGCATCACCAACGAGTCACGAAACCAACTTAGCAATTGTGGCTATTGTGGCCGCCGGAGCCTCATGGATGATATTTCGTTAGCGGCGCCGCTGCGACGATTTATACTGCTCTATTACGAATATGACCACGGCTACGATGAGAAGCCAAGCATTCTCGGCAAGGAAGGGAATAACTTGACCTGCGATCTTGAATATGAAATTCGCAATAGCACCTATCGCTCCAGTTAGTATGTTACCCCAGTTATCTTTAATCTTATCTTTAAGCTTCTTTAACCCAGCTTTAATCGCATCAAGAATGCTAGCCGTACGTTTTAACAGCGCAGCAACGATAGTACCAACCACGACGCCTGTAACAGCCAACACTCCAAGCGCTGTAAACCCATGCCATACTTCTTGAAGATGGATTTTACGCGGTCCTTCAACGACATACGATCTTTGATGGTTTCGATTTGTTTCTCAAGCTCCTGTATCTGATCCTCTAGTTCTACTACTTCCCTTTTTGCTGCTTCGTATTCTGTTGACCCCTTCTTTGAGGACTCCATAGTTTTTGCGCTCGCAGTTTGTTGTTCCTTGAGTTTGCCGACCTTGGCAGTTTCTTCACTAATCACCGTTTCCGCAGGAGGTCCCAGAGTATCTACGATCGTTTTAGGTAATTTTCCATTGAGATTACCGCTTCCGTCTAAAAACTGGTGGGAGATGCTATTACTATGTTTGAGTTGCACCACAACCCTTTTATATTCGTCCAAACTAGCAGTGAACTTAGCCGTCTTTGGGTCTATTTTTGGAAACTTAGCACGAATCTGCTTCCAGGCTTCGTCTCTTAGTTTATCCATTTCGGTAAATGACGTTTCCGCAGTTTTGCTGCTTGTCCCTTCAGAACTTTGATCGTCGGCGCCCATCTTGACCAGTTTGATGTACTCACTTTCGGTGCCCCGACTATCCCACATCTTATTCCTAAAGCTTTCCGTTGTGTTTTTGAATACGTGCCTCACCCTACCCCACCAACTATCTCGTGACTCATCTTCAGTCGGTCGAGACTTTGCCCATTCTCGCCTAACACGCTCCTCCTCCTCAGTGCGATCTTGTTCAGTCGTAGTTTCCTCTTCCATATTGAACGTTGAGTATTCTTTACACTATTAGTATTGACTATATATTCAATTGTCAGTTTTACGATGTTATCATCAAATCTCCATCCAGATTATTCTCCTAGAGAAGGTAGATCTCTCAAAGCCAGCCGTGAGTTCCATCGTGTAACTTTCACCCCTTCGGTGGCCAACCCAGGGGGAACTTTGACTGTCAATGTTCCCACGATAGACGAAAATAGGCTCCTAGTACCTGGTAGTCTAGCACTCAGTGCCGCGATCACTCTATCTGGCGGTCATGCCAACAACCGTTTGGTGGCCAATGTTGGGCGCTGCCTAGTCTCATATCGAGTTGTAAGAATGGGCACTACTGACTTAGAAATTTGTAGTCGGCCCGATCTACTGCAGGTATATAGCGATCTCTACCTATATGCCGTAGAACGAGAGAATCGCACAGAGCAGGGTATTCAATCCGCCAACGTTAACAAACTCCGCTCGGCCGCCGGTGATAAAGACGAATCGAATGCAGCCGACAATGCGACGATGGCTGCATATGGTAGCGCGTATAAGATACCTATTGATTACGACATTATCACAACTCATGGGGTCTTTTATCCGCACGCGATTCGAGATAAGCTGTCCTTCCATTTGACGCTGGCACCAGCCACAGACATCATAGTTGGATCTGACAGCACAAAAGTAGGCACATATAAACTCTCAAACATTGAGCTCGAATATGAAGTCATCGAAAGTCTCGATCTTGCGGTACAGACCCAGGGAGTCTACGACAGCGGTAAAGCCTTCCTGTACAACCGCGCTGAGTACTTCAAAACAGTATCAGTCAACCTAGTAACTGACACACTCATATCTGAAAGCGTGGCCGTACTTCATCGATCGTTCACTGGTATCCTTCTTCTATTTGTGGATCCGCATGTGGCAGGCGCCCGAGACAGCGAGAAGTTCGTAAATCCGGGCGTCACCAAGGTCGAGGTACACGGCGTCAATAGCATCCCTAACGCTCTCTATTCCTTTGGGATGCTACCAAGGGATTTATGGAAGTCGGCAAAGAATTGGTTTGGAGCGGCCGCAACCACATCCATGACACATAAAAAAGTTCTTCGAGAACAAGTTCGCAGTATTCATCGACTGTCGCACTTCTCAAAACAGTATAGTTCATGGAGATGGCCTGGCCCAACTAGATGCGGGAGCAAATATTCGCCTGCGGATTCATCGCACCAAAGGCAGCGCAGGGATTGTGAATATGCATATATTCGTGCTTTCTGATGCTCAGGTAACTATTGAGCATGATAAGCTATCTGACTTAGCCTTTTCTGCACGCCACATCGGCATTTCCATTTGGGCATCAGCACAAACGCAAAAGAGTATATGCAAGGACTTTCGCGAAAACTGTGCAATTGTTGTGGCATTTCGCATCGCAAGTACGCCGGGCCTCAAGGATCTGTTTGATGACTACGGTGCTGGCATATCACTAGATGACAAAAAGATATTCATTTCAGAACTTGAGACTAAGTTTGCACATATATGCTTCTGTTTGCGACATCATTTTCCACCGTGTTGGAGGTACATATGTACCTTCACCTATGGTATGTCACGGTATATTGAAGTAATATGGGTGAAAAAAATAAGGACGAAGAATTCGATGAAATACTAGATTATATAAACAGTGGGCCCTCTGAACAAAGCAAAACAGATATGGCCGCAGAGGTGCGTTGCTCGTCGGAAGCCAGCTGCTCCGCAGCCACAGATACATCGGTTGACCATCGGGAAACACTTGCTATTTTAGCTGCGACCGGTACAACAAAGGAATACCTTGGGAAGGCGTACTCTCTAGGAGATATCCATAGACTATCTGAGAAAGATGTAGAACTACTACATAGAAGGTATCAGGCCGTTGTGGCCCAATAAGTAACAGGCTGTTTAGTCGATAATACGATGAACCTAGCTACTCGCGTAATTGCGTACTTTTTACCTATAGATTCCCTACCAGCACTACTAAAGGACTTAAAAGAAGATCGCATAGTTCGCAATGAAATATCTTCTTTGGCTGGTTTGTTGTCTCTTACTGCAGGCCGCTTCGTAGCCCTAGCTAGCGCTATGTTCCATGTAGTTAACCACATAGAAGTTGATAAAATTTCGTTTTCCGATGCAGCAATTGAAGCCACTCCAACTATCGATATACAGCAAGATGTCGGAGCACCAGAATGAAAACGTAGAAAAGCCCCACAAGTCTGAGTCTTCGCGCATAGGAGAAAAGTTGGACCATATAGACAGCGCCATATCCGCCTCTAGATTATTTTATTGGGGCGGAACGGTCTTAATATAATAATAATAATAATAAATGAGTTTATATAGCGCCTATACATTGCTGTTCTAGGCGCTTTACATGAATTTATACAGAAAATGTCTGTATATATATATTAAAAATTAAAAATGTGACTAACATAACTGATAAAAAGAAATAAGCAAATCATTACATTATATTTCTCTAGACTATTCGCAAGAATATTAAAAATAAACAATAAAAATGATGAATTAGCAATAGGCCTTCTTAAAAAGAAACGTTTTTAATTTTAACTTGAACGTTTCAACGTTGGAAGAAGCACGGATGTCTAAAGGTAGCTTGTTCCAGAGCCTGGGAGCCGCCGTAGAGAAAGCGTGTTGACCATACGTTTTCATGTTAAAGGCGGGCTCAACCAGACGAAGGTGGTCTTTAGATGACCTCAAGAGTCTTTTCTGTCGGTAAAATGTTAAAAGGTTTTTAAGATAGCGTGGACCGAGACTATTTAATGATTTAAAAGTTATAAGATTTATTTTAAAAATGATTCTGTACTCGATTGGGAGCCAGTGAAGTTCTTTTAGAGTCTCCGTGATGTGGTCGTTTGTGGTCGTTTGTGGTGACTTTGGCCTATAATTATATACTCAACAGGAAAAGAAACAATTTATTAGATAAATTAGAAGACACGACGGTAACCCCAGTAATTCCAGCGACTACCCCAGCAATTACTCCATGCTGCGGGGTTATGTCGACCAAATCAGCACAGCATTACAACCGCGGGTGGGACGATTCAACACGAAATAGGCTCCGCGAACGAGGATGGAGCGAACTAGGACTTGCAAACTTGAGGTCGGTAATTACCACATGTAGTCCAGTAATTACTCCACCTAGTCCAGTAATTACACCACCCACCCCACCAATTACGCCACCTAGTTCAATAATTACTCCACCTAGTAGCGACCTAACAATTGAAGCTACGCCAATTGTCGACATACAGCAAGATGGAAGTGGAACCTCCGAATGACCTCATCACGAAAGAACCAACCGCACCTAAAAAAGAAAAGAACCAAAAGCGCGTTGCTGCAGGTAAAAAAATAGCGGAAAGAATAAGACTAACTAAAGACAACCTCGCCAACGCCTCATCGGTGGTGGACAGTCAGGGCGATAAGCCAAGCTGGATAGCTAATAACGTATCGGCTAATACCACACTTGCCGCAGTTGGAGTAAGCATAGCACTGGCGGGTTTGTACTATCAGTATAAGCGCTACACGCAGCTGCAACGGAGTAGGCCTAATGACTGCTGTCCATCCGCTGGGGAGGGACGACGGTTAGGAACTGATGATACCAAAGAAATCGCCACCAAAGGTAGTAACCTTAAAACTCAAGGTATGATATAGCATTTGAAGCCGTGCCATAGCCCATATATTATCGATGATGGTTGAGAACAAACTTATGAAAACATTATCAGACGCCGCTATATTGGTTGGACTTGCGGCAGGTATCGGCTGGGTTGGAAAAAAAGTCGTTAAAGAGCCTATGACTAGTGATCCTTCATCTAACGTTTTGAACTACGTGAAGTGGGTAGCCGTGTTGTCTGGTAGCCTTGCTACAAAGCAATACCTAGAGGACAAAAAGTATCTAACGCCCATCGAGTAACATAATATGGGAGCAGTAATAGGCGCAGCAGTTGCTTTTGCTATAGCGGGTACTGCTGCTAACTACGGCGCTAAAGCCATTGAGAAAGCAACTAGTGGGCCGGATGCGCTTGCTGCAGAGACAGAAAGGTATGATAGAGCTAGGGAGAAGTCCAACGCCGAACTGGCTGCCTACGAAAAACAACAACAAATACGACTAGAAGCCCTAGCCAACTGGCACCACTGGAAAGAAGAAAACTCACGTATTTCGGTTTCGGATAGAACCTACGCATTGCAAAAACTCCGCATATTTAAGTTAGTAAACGACAAAATGAAAAAGCCTCGCTTCTCCGATTACTACCGGCCCTCGAGGTCTAAGAAAACTGCCGAATTGGTGGCTGTAGGTGGTGGGGTGTTTACGGCTGGATATGTTGTCACCCGATTTCTATAAAAACAAAAAACTAAAACTAAAAAAGAAAAAAAAATACTAGGTAATTACTAGACAATTACTAGATTACTAAACGAATTACTGGGTAATTACTAGATTACTAAATTAACTACTAGGTAATTACTAGATTACTAGGTATTTTTTTCTGCCTGTTGAAGATTTATAGCAAAGCTATATATGGGATACGTAATATAGCAGGTTCATTTCAAAGCCATGGACGTTCCAGACTTGGTGGCTATAGAGACTGAAAGACACGATAGAGCCCTTGAGAAATATCGGGCTGATTGGGTTACTTTCCAGAAGACCCGCGAAAAATTGGCAGACTGGGTCCAAGAGCAGAAACGTATGAGGCGCCACTCCCACGAAGATCTATCCAATTTGGCTCAAGCTCGAATCCTATTCAATACAACCCAAGTAGGGCTAGCTAGACTATATAAGTCTGCAGGATACGAAGGAGCCTCGTTTCTCCGATTACTACCGGCCATCAAGGCCTTGGTGTCATAATTTGCCCACCAAATTGGTGTTTGTGGGTGGTGGGGCGCTCGTTCTAGGATATGTTGCCACCCGATGGCTATAGCTATGCTTTTTAAAAACGAGCTTTTTTACGTTCGTCGTAAAGTTGGTTTTCTACATCCATTTGAAGCTATTTATATATGCATAGCAGAGGCAACTTTCAATGAAAAGGGAAACCATGCGAGTCAAGGAGAACTTCGAGAGGCAACTTTCGATGAAAACGGAAAACGCGTAAGTTAATAATAACTTCGGGATACATATAAAACACAAGGAAAGTATCGTACACGTAGTATCATTTAATGTGAAGGCTAAAGGGATCGAAAACTTTGTCCACACTTATGCTTTACTAGCCCTCAACTCTCCTATTTCATATTGTACCAATTTGCTACTAACCGAGTTAGGTTTAGAAGATGAGGTAGAGTCGGTAGGGCTTAAGTCGCTAAAGGACTCTAATCTAACCGAGTTAGGTTTCGAAAGCAATGTAAAGTCGGCAGCCAAGAGCCTCCCCTTAGTAAATCTAGAATTGCAAATTCTTGAGGATGGATTCTTTAATCTTAACGGTGCTGTGCTTTGCCCGACTGAATTCTTAAACAATGCGTGCATTGCTGCAATTTCCCCCGATTTGCCTACATCCAATGGATACGAAATCGGTTTGGTAATAGGGCGCGAACACATGGTAGACTTCGATATCAAAGATAAAGAGTCGATAATGCTCAAGTGGAATACAGAGCCCCGCCACATCAAAAGTGTACTCCATGTGGGGGGTGGATACTTCGACCTTATACCACTATATGTATGATACGAACTGGACTTGCTACTAGAAAAAAAAGAAGAACTCGTTGGCTCTCAACCAGTCTTCATTCTTTTGTTCTGCTTGTTGAAGGTTTGACCTATCACTTTGTAATAATGAATCGCAAACTCAGTAGTAAGCTGAGCCTACAATTCTATAGCCCCAAAGCTATTGGAAAGGACTCGCGGCAATCAAACATCTTGCAACGGCAACTGACATCCCCGAAGATACGGCTCGGATGTGGCTGGAAAAACAAGCTATATGGCAGATCTATTTACCAGCTACTCAATACGTTCCACGGCCTAAATTTAATGTCTCCACACCAAACGAGGTTCATCAAGCTGATCTGCTCTTTCTTCCGCACGATCGTCCTGGGCGTGGACGAAAACTATATAAATATGTACTTACAGTTGTGGATGTCGCATCCAGATACAAAGAAGCCGAGCCATTATCCACTAAAGAAGCTAAAGAAGTTGCTGCGGCGTTCGAGCGAAACTATAAGCGAAGTCCACTGACATGGCCAAAACTTTTACAAGTCGATCCAGGACGTGAGTTCATGGGTGCCGTTACTCCACTACTGGCTAAGCATAAAGTTTCTGTAAGGCGTGGACGTGTGGATATCCATAGAGATCAAGCAATTGTTGAGCGATTCAACCGAACCCTATCCGAAAGGCTATTTGGATACCAATATGCTCAAGAAATGGTGCTTGCTTCGCAGGGAAAGGACGATAGGTCGGTTGAGTGGGTAGTTCGTTTACCTGCAGTTATCAAAGCTTTGAACAACGAACCTACGCGTTTGACAGGAAAACAGCCCGTGGTAGCAATACGCAAAGATGAAATCGAATCGAAGCCGGCAGAACCTGCACACTCTGGGCGTCTCGTTGGTTTCAAAGAGAAAAGGCTTCCATTCGACGTTGGTATTCGATATCTATATGCTCCTGGTGAGCTGGAAGGTGGTCGCCGTCGTGCAACTGATCCTATATGGAGTTTGGAAACATATAATATTTCACGTAGTATGGTTTCTTCGGGGCAGCCAGTTCTTTACTATTTGTATTCGGAGGCGGTTTCGAAGAAACAACCAAAGCGTGGATTTGTGCGTGAAGAGCTACAAGTGGTGCCTAGGGATACAGAACTACCTCCGAATGGAATCTTAAGCTAATAACCCCTCATATGGAAGGATATCTTTATGCCCATAGGCTAGGGTATCCACCCCATTTTCTGCAATCCATCGCTTGGAGTCGAATGGTGATAGCGATACCTTATTAAGGTGCTGCCCATAGATGTGATGGCCTTCCAAGCGCAGTACATCCATTCCATGCCGGAAGGTTTTCTTAGCAAATAGCGACTCCTTGTACTGCTCGTGGCGGATATGCTTCTTCACAACCACCTTGCGGATGCCTTTAGCCTTTCTAATGTTTTAACCGCAGGCCTCTAGGATGGAATACATCTTGGGTCGAAGGCCTACATACTCGGCGATTGGACGCCCGGCACACTCATCCTTCATCTTTCCAAGGACTTTCTTGTTTGCCATGCTATGTAGTGGATGCTCCTTAGGGTAGTCAGATGTGTCATAGAGATCTTCGTGGGTAGCCATATCGACATACACATCGTCTGTCTGGATCTCAAGGAGTAGACTGTCCGTGTCTGTATAGATCAGCTGGCATCGGTCTCCATACTGTCCAAGCAGTTGGTTGTAGTAGAAATCATACATCAGATGCTTTGATAGGTCAAGAATGCTCATCCCCACGTAGACTGGGCGGTTCAATGTCAGTCGACTTTTGTGCATTTGCAGAGCTGCCAGATCATCATCAAAGATGTTTGCCCGCGCGAAGGCTGGGCTGGCAATCAGGCGTCTGAGTTTGTCCTCTTCGCTGGCACGCACTAGATTGACATTGACACGCTTGCGCAAGTTCTCCATGGTTTTGCCGAAGACGCTGTTGTTCATCAACTTGTACAGGTCCTTTTCGAAGTCGCTGGTTGCATTCTTCCGGAGCTCGGTGTTTTTTCGGATATAAGGCTCCATCCATGGGCTTTGGTCGAATCGTAGTGCTTGGTGTATTTTCTTGAGATGCATGCCTAGCAATAGGTATAGCTGTAGATTGCGGTAGTGTAGTACATATCGCTCTTTGTCGTGGAGGTTTGGCACAAGCTTTTCAACCTCTATGGACGTCCCTTCGAGTCTGTGTTGATACTCTGACATCCACTCCTTTGGGATCTTCATGCGCTCTGGTGCTAGAGGATAGGCATTGTGTGAGTTATGTAGTTCAGGGGGGTATTCGAGATCCACTTCTAGTATGTAGCCTTTGAGGCTGTCAGATAGATGGTCTGCTATAGTATTGGTTAGTTCTTGGAGGTCCTCTACCCATTCGAAGCCACCTGTTGGTAGTGGCTGACTCATTGCCCACCCATATAGGTTATTGGCATCGAGGTATTGGATGTATGTTGTGGGCTTGGATTGGTCGTAGCACTCAACCAGAGGATTGTTGGCTTTGGCGTGTCTCTTGGATACCATAGATATACCTCGGCGAAGACCTTTCTCTATGAAGAGGTGCTGGTCATAGTCCACTAACAGCTCGAGCTCCACACATGTAGTCTTCAAGAGCGCATCCCAAGATAGGCCAGGGCTGGTGTAGTAGTGTGCAGGGTCTAAGCCGTACTGATGTAGGCATGTTTTCCGAAAGGTCTCAAAGACATCTGCCAGAAGAAGCACATCAGTTAGGAGATATAGGTCGTGGTAGTCTCCCATATCTTTACAGTCAAAAGTGTCCCAGACCTTTTGAGCGTGGGCATAGTCCTCATCGGAAATGCCTTCAACTAATAGCTTGCTGTAGAAGTCGGCTTGTGGTGGAAGTGACTCTGCAAACCGATTCCAGCTATCCATATACTCATACGGGTAAACACCCTTCCGTGCGAGAAGGTGAGCATTCGCTGGTGTGTGTCGTATTGTGATGGAAAGGCATGACTTATCAAGCTGTTTTTGGCTCTCAACACCACACTGAGGGCATCTTCCCACAAGCAGCCAATCCTCGTTGATAACGACTTTCTCGCCCTC
Source organism: Actinernus sp. WN-2022 (assembly GCA_030867875.1). Taxonomy (NCBI): domain Eukaryota; kingdom Metazoa; phylum Cnidaria; class Anthozoa; order Actiniaria; family Actinernidae; genus Actinernus; species Actinernus sp. WN-2022. Next base: position 146,860,488 of record JAOWCC010000577.1, on the reverse strand, counting down.
CTCGCAGGTCTTACACTTGTCGGGAGTTGCCCCAATGGTGTTACACACTAGCTTGTCTAGGGATGCCAAGAGGAACTGAGCGCTTTCGACGAATCGCAGCTGGCCTAGGGAGAATGATATGTACTTCTCTGTGTTATTTGGGATACATGCGATCTGTCCCTCCATCTTGGAAATAGCCTGCATTATGAGATGTGAGTCGTAACCCCGCAAGTTGTGGAATACGACTGGAATTATTGTGGTTTTGGGGCTAAACCGAAGCTTGAGGTTACAGGCATTATGGGCTGCACCTCTATACTTACCCGTGATGTGGCAATGGTCACGAACTGAGTCATCGTAGAGTGGCTTATCACATACATGGCAGATGGTAGTCGTGTTGTGGGTCAACTTGTCCATTGGGGTCATCCATATTGCTTTGGGGTTGGCCAAAACTGCCTTGATTTTCAATTCTTCTTGTTGCATTGCCTCCAGAAACCTTTCTGCGGCATCCAACCCTCTGTAGACAGCTGGAGGCTCCGTATGGCCATCACATCGCACCACGACGTAGCCAAAGCCACAAGCCTCATGATGCTGTGTTTTCTGAGTATTACTCTTTGTGGGATCCAGCTCTGGTCCTGCGATCTTTGTGGTCAAAGCTTCAAAGTCAGCATATATAACATACGGAGCTGGAAGCTGTCTGTGATGGTTTTGGAAGGAGAGCTTGTTCTCACCCTCTTCAGGCATTTCCACCCGAATCGCATTTTGCCCTATACCTTGACACTCGGGCTTATGGGCTTCCAGGAGGTCTTCTCGGGAGTACCCATGTAGGCACCGCTCACAAAAGTGTTTCCTCCCGTGGTGTTTGCTATGATTGTAGAGGCGGCGGTTCAAGTCCTTGATCCAGGTATAGTGGTACTTTCCGGACTTCTCTATGAGCAACATGTTGATGTGGCGGATGTCCCCACGTTGCTTGCTAATCCTGTAGACTACCACCACCCCTTTCAACCATCCAAAAACGTTGATTGCAAGGTTGTTTTGCTTCTCCACACGTGTTATTTGTGAGATTGGTGTTGGTGAGCTTATCCCATCTAAGTTCAACCCATCGTCTTCTCGATACTTTGATGTTCTCTGTGGGTCTTTCGCAACTGGAAACATTGCGGCGCGTAGCGTCCAACGAAAACAGTTGTCATCGTTGTTTTTTACATTGATCACGGCTTTCTTCTTTGCAACTTCCGTAGGTAGTTCGATGTAGGATCCGCCTCTCAGAGGTTGATAGCGAGCGATGTTTAGCCAAAGCAGGATGATGCGGTCAACAACCCATCCAGAGCCTCTATGCGTCCACTTCTCTAGGCCCTCTAGAATCGTTGGGATAGCCCTGTCTAAGGTCTCACGAATCTCGTGGGTCTGCATGACAACCTCCTGTTTATGGCGTATCGTAGGGTCAGTAGACTCTTGGCTGCCATCTGGATGGTCCTTCCTGAGCTGCACCTTCAGCGCAAGTTGAAACTTTACACCATGTAGGGCTTGGATTTCTTCCACCAATTTCTGACGAATCTCATGGCGTGCGTCTTCTAGAAAGGACCTTGGATCGGCACCTAGTTCGTGACCCTCTGGAACATCCATCTGCCACCCGTGCAGATATCTACCAATAGCCCATGGGGTTCGCTTCAATGTAAGATGTTGTTGCTGTTCTTCCATATTGGTTCGTATATTATAGTGGAGTTATTGTTTAAATGGTATATATAATATGGAGTACAAGCACGTGCCTAATTTTCATTAATGATAGGATTAGGGTGGTAGGTAGGACAGTTCTTCTTCTTATGTCTCCACAAAGCAAAGTAGCAGCTTAGCTCTCCTCCACAATTCTCACAAATGTATTGCTTCGGAACTCTAATGCAAGGAGTCTTACGCTTCTCCAGGTGGCGCTTTAAGTTCCCCTTCCTATTAAAATTCCTGCCACAGGCTTCGCATTCCATTCTGTATATTATGGTGGAGCTATTGTCTAAATGGATGTATACGATATGAGAAAACTCGAAAAATGTGGTGCAACCTCCTATATAGTAGTATGAACAGTGGGTGGTTCTGGCGCAGTGATTCTGATCACGTTGTGAGTGGCCTCTGGGGCACGAACAACGTTAGCAGAGGAACTGCGCCATACCACCCACTGTTCATACTACTAGTTTCGAGTTTAGGAGTACAGAAAAATGGCACCACAGTAAGCAAACAGGGAAAACCATTGAAGCGCTGCTCAATCCACACCATGTACACGGTACATCGCACTGAAACATTACAAATCCGGCAAACCTTAGCTTCCTGCATTGAACTCTAATTAAATGTTTGGCCCATTGAAGATAACAAAACTTTATTGTTTCATTATTTGTGGACTTTCGATCGTCAATGATTCTAACTACTTGGAACTGGAGTATAAAAACCCTCCAGAAATGTTTTCTTCTTCTTTTTTTAAACGGCACCAAGAACGATCTACTTTTACACTTTTGCGCAATGCATTGTAAACGTAAAAATCTTTACGAACGAAAAGCACGATAGCGAGAAAATAACAGCCCATGAATAGACCAGTTCGCGGTTAATTCCGACATTTTGAAAGGGGTGCATACAATGTTTTTATGGGAATTCGATGCCAAATAAAATCCGTAAAATCGAATTTCTGAAATATTCTTCAAGACAAACTTAAGATACCAGGTAAAACACTAACTGATCGGAATTTGAAGGATGTAGCTATTTTGGGAAGACAGCACCTGTCACGCATTTTTCGCGCCTTTTTTAGTATGGAATAAGAAAGTCGCATTTTCAAGGCTTTTAAAATATATTTATATATTTGCAATTGTGAAAAAAAAAAGATTTTCGAAACTTTTCCATCTTGAACCTTGTTGCACCGCCAAGTGTAATAATTACCCTGTATATGGCTGTATAGGGCTGTATAGGACTGTATAGGACTGTATAGGCCTGTATAGGGCTGTATAGTGCTGTATAGTCCTGTATAGTCCTGTATAGTGCTGTATATTCCTGTATAGTGCTGTATAGGCCTGTATAGGCCTGTATAGGCCTGTATAGGCCTGTATAGGCCTGTATAGGCCTGTATAGGGCTGTATAGTGCTGTATAGTCCTGTATAGTCCTGTATAGGGCTGTATAGGGTTGTATAGGGCTGTATAGGCCTGTATAGGCCTGTATAGGCCTGTATTGGGGTGTATAGGGCTGTATAGGGCTGTATAGGGCTGTATAGGGGTGTATAGGGCTGTATAGGGCTGTATAGGGGTGTATAGGCCTGTATAGGCCTGTATAGGGCTGTATAGGGCTGTATAGGCCTGTATAGGCCTGTATAGGCCTGTATAGGGCTGTATAGGCCTGTATAGGCCTGTATAGGCCTGTATAGGCCTGTATAGGCCTATATAGGGCTGTATTGGGGTGTATAGGGCTGTATAGGCCTGTATAGGCCTGTATAGGGCTGTATAGGCCTGTATAGTGCTGTATAGGCCTGTATAGTGCTGTATAGGGCTGCATAGTGCTGTATAGGGGTGTATACAGGCACAGTACATGCATGGTTTACGTCATATCTATCTGGTCGAAAGCAGTTTGTTTGCATCGAGAATGCAAGGTCTTCAAGTCGTCCTTTGACCTGTGGTGTCCCACAAGGGTCGGTCCTTGGACCGATCTTGTATCTCATCTACACCGCCCCTCTCGGTGATATAATGCGTCGTCATGGTATTTCTTATCACATGTATGCCGATGACACACAAATATATCTCACCTTCAAGTCATCTGTGTTGGGGGATATGGAGCAGTCTCGTGCTAGAATCGAAGCCTGTTTACGCGACATAAATTGCTGGATGCTGTTTAACAACCTTAAGTTAAACAACGATAAGACAGAGCTATTGGTTCTACACTCGAAGTATCGCGCTCGGCCATCATTAGAGTCTGTTGCCGTTGGCGATGTCCTGGTTCCGCCCACTCACGCTGCACGGAACATTGGTGTTGTTTTCGACAGCACTATGAATCTTGACAGACACGTAAATGAAATATGCAAGTCAGCTTATTACCACATTAGGAATATTTCTCAAGTTAGGAGATTTCTTAGCTATGACTCTACGAAGACTCTTGTTCATGCTTTTGTCACCTCAAGGATAGACAGCTGTAATGCGCTTTTGTACGGTCTTCCAAGCTGTTTAATTCAGAGGCTGCAATACGTACTAAATTCTGCTGCTAGGCTTGTCTCACTAACACGAAAAGCTGAACATATTACGCCAATATTAATGCAACTACATTGGCTCCCGGTAGAGCAACGCATTATTTTTAAGATCTTGCTGTACACATATAAGATAATTAATGGTATGGCGCCATCATATCTTAGCGAGCTCGTAACTCCTTATGTTCCTCGGCGTGCTCTCAGATCTGCGGATAAATTGCTGCTACAGCAGCCGATCTTCAGGCTGAAATCGTACGGCCTCAGGGCATTTTCGGTGTGTGCACCTAGCCTCTGGAATGCGCTTCCCCATGAAATCAAGAGTAGCTCTTCCACTTCTATTTTTAAGTGTAAACTTAAGACCCATCTTTTTAAACTAGCTTATTATTGACTCTTTTTAGTATTACCTTTTTTATCTTAGATTAGTATTTATTTTATATTTTAACATTGTGTTGTGTTGCATAGAGTTTTATTATTTTTATGTGATAAACGTATAGTTATAGATTTTTACTTGATGTAAAGCGCACTCGGGCATTTATGGAGATTGCGCTATATAAATACATTATTATTATTATTATTATTATAGTGCTGTATAGGCCTGTATAGTGCTGTATAGGCCTGTATAGTGCTGTATAGGCCTGTATAGGGCTGTATAGAGGTGTATAGGCCTGTATAGGCCTGTATTGGGGTGTATGGGCCTATATTGGGGTGTATAGTGCTGTATAGGTTGTATAGGGGTGTATAGTGCTGTATAGGGGTGTATAGGGGTGTATATGCCTGTATAGGGGTCTATAGGCCTGTATAGGGCTGTATAGTGGTGTATAGGCCTATATTGGGGTGCATAGGGCTGTATAGGGGTGTATAGGGCTGTATAGGCCTGTATAGGCCTGTATAGGGCTGTATAGGGCTGTATAGGGCTGTATAGGGCTGTATAGGGCTGTATAGGGCTGTATAGGGCTGTATAGGGCTGTATAGGGCTGTATAGGGCTGTATAGTGCTGTATAGGCCTGTATAGGCCTGTATTGGGGTGTATAGGGGTGTATAGTGACGTATAGTGATGTATAGTGGGGTGTATTGTGTAGAGTATAACTATACTGGTATATAGGATACTATATGTGGTATACTATATGTGGTATTATAGTAGGTATATAGTATAGCAGGACCACTCCTCCCCCAATACTATATGTGGTACGTTACACGAAGTACCTACGGAGCGAACACGAAGGCTGGTCGGATCTGGACCTGTATAAGCTATTACTAAAGGAACTTACCAGTTACAAAGATGTAACATGGTGTCAGAAGTGGCGGACTTTTACCTGTAGCCGTGTGGATCGCAGGAGAGAAGTTTGATTTCAACACGAACGATAAAAGTTTATTATTTGGACCAGTTGAGTTTACATCGAGCGCCGCCATCTTGGATTTGTAAAAGGAAACATGGCAACGTATCAGATTCCAGCGCCAGATCAGATGAACTGTAACGGAGACGTGTCGAACAACTGCAAAATATTCCGTGAGTCTCATGAAGACTATCTTGTAGCTACAGTGCTAGACAAAAAAGACAAAACGATCCAAGTAGCTACACTAAAGAGCCTAATGGGTACAGAGTGCAAGAAGATTCTTAAGCGACTTCAACTATCAAACGACGACAGGAAAGATCCCAAATTAATCATAGATAGGCTAGAAGAGCATTTCGTTCCAGCAAGGAATATACTATTCACAACACGAAACAACAAGCTCATGAAACAGTAGACCAGTACCTCATTAAGCTTAGGCAACTGGCAGAGCCTTGTAAATTTGGAACACTAGAATCAGTATGAAATGGTACGAGACCGACTAGTCCTGGCGGTGCAAAGACAGTGCTGCGAGAAGCAGACTTTTCAGAGAAAAAGAATGCGATCTAAAGAAAGCCGCAGATTCATTGAGAATAAGTGAAACAACCGGTGAACAGCTAAAGAGAATTGAGCGAGAGCCAGGAACACAATATCCTGTCAATTTTGTCAAGAAAGAAATCAAAAGTAGCAAGAAGCAACCACAGATGCAAGGTGAAGCCACAAGGAAGAGAAACACACCGGAAAAGGAGACTAAAGAGCAACGCGAGTGTGAGTACTGCGGTGGCCAGCACGAGCGGGATAAGACCAGATGCCCAGCGTATGGCAGAACCTGTCGGAAATGCGGGAAGTTTAACCATTTCCAGTCAGTATGCCAGCAGAAACAGAACATTCACCAAGTCCAAGAAGAAACCGACTCTGAGGATTCATTATACAGCCTAGAAACGGTAGGAGCTATAGACGACCAACAAAAAAAGCGGTTCTTTGTACCTCTACATTTCTGTGATGAAACGGGAGAGAGCGTGGTTCACTGCCAGCTATACACAGGCACAACATGTAATGTCATGTCCTTTGACATCCTGTGCGAAATAAAACAGAGTGGAAAACCAGCCATGCAGCCTACCACTGCGAAGCTCAGGCTTTATGATAATAGCCTCGTGCAAGCCCTCGGCGAATGCAACTTCCGGTGTCAGTTTAAGGGGAGCAGCATAACCTTACTTCAAGATTGTTAGTGGTTCCCAGTCCCCACTGCTGTCAGGCGAAACCTGTACCAATATGGGCCTCATAACTGTAAATGTAGTGAACACTGTCAACTTGTCTCCAGCTACAATGCAACAAGATATATTCACAGAGTACTATGATGTGTTTGAGGGATTGGGATGTCTCCCAGGAGAATACCATCTTCAGGTGGACCCGAACGTTACACCCGTGAAACACACACCACGAAGAGTAGCTGTTCCACTCAAGGCTGAGCTTAAGGGACATATTGAAGAATTAGTGAAGATAGAAGTCCTAAAGAAAGTCACAGAACCAACCGACTGGATAAGCAGTGAAGTTGTGGTGCGGAAAGGTAACAAGCTGCGACTGTGTATCGACCCAAACGATCTGAACAAAGCCCTTAAGCGTTCACACTACCCAATGCCTACGATCGAAGAAATACTACCGGAACTCTCTAAAGACAAAGTCTTCAGCGTAGCAGATGCAAAAAATGGCTTCTGGCAAGTAAAACTGGACAAGCCTAGCAGCTATCTTACCACCTTCTGGACGCCGTTCGGTCGTTACCGGTGGTTGAGGATGCCATTCGGAATAGCCACAGCGCCGGAGGAATATCAGCGAAGACAACATGAAGTTCTACAGGGTCTACAGGGCATCCACGTCATAGCAGATGACATCCTTATCACGGGACAAGGGGAGACCGAAGAAGAGGCAGTGCTTGATCATGATCAAAACCTGATTGCACTTCTAGATAGAGCCAGAGAAGTTAACTTGAAGTTAAATCCTAAGAAGCTGAAGCTCAGACTGTCGGAAGTCCCCTACATAGGTCACCTCTTAACACCAAGTGGAGTCAAGCCAGATCCGGAGAAGGTCCGTGTGGTGCAGGAGATGCCGTGCCCTGATGGGCGCACGAGAGCCGAGAAAGTCAGGGCGGTCCAACGTTTTCTGGGATTTGTGAACTATTTGGCTAAGTTCCTCCCTCATCTCGCAGACGAGTGTGAACCGTTGCGACGCCTCACTGACAAGGATGCAGCCTGGGCACGGGAAAAGCATCACCAGGACGCTTTTGACCGTGTTAAACTATTGGTTGCAGATTATCCTGTCTTGCGCTACTATGATGTGAGCCTGCCGGTCACCATCCAATGTGACAGTAGCGAGACTGGAATGGGAGCCGCCCTACTCCAGGAAGGACTGCCCGTAGTTTTTGCATCAAGAACGTTGACGTCTACGGAGCGAGGATTAGTCTTCGCCTGTGAAAGGTTTAACCAATACCTCTATGGTAGGGAGACCACCAGCGTACAAAGCGACCACAAACCGCTAGAATCAATATTCACCAAGCCACTGACAGCAGCACCCAAGCGGCTTCAAGGCATGCTACTTCGGTTGCAGAAGTTTAATTTAAAGGTCGGTTACAAGAAAGGGGCAGAAATGTTCCTTGCCGATACTCTGTCTAGAGCACCGCTGCCTAGTGTCAGTCCACCTAACAACTGCCTGAGACCGGAACATGAAGATGTCTGCCGCCTAGACCTAGAGGATGTCAATGCTGCAGAATTCCTGAGGATCTCACACGATGGTCTGCAAAACATCCAACACCTAACTGATGCAGACGAGCAGTTACAAAGCCTCAAGACGACACAAGGATGGCCAGAGACGAAGCAAGAAGTTAGTCAGCTGATCACTGGGTTTTGGGCATACCGTGATGAGATAGGAGTGTATAACGGGGTGTTATACAAAGGAGATCGAGTCATCATCCCTAGTGCACTTCGCAGAGAAATGATGAAGCGCGTTCATGCTAGCCACCAAGGAGAGCAAGCATGTCTCCGACGAGCTAGAGATGTCTTGTTTTGGCCTGGCATGAACCAACAGATCAAAGACGCTGTGAGTAGCTGCAGCCTCTGTGCAGAGTATGCGCCAGCCCAGCCGAAAGAGCCACTGATGACTCCAGAACTACCGATGCGCCCTTGGAGTATCGTGGCCCAGGATCTATACACCATCGATGGTCACGATTATATGATAACAGCTGATGCCTTTAGTGGATACTGGTAAGTCGATGAGATGCCACAGACTACGGCCCAATCAGTCATCCAGAAGACCAAGCAGCATTTTGCTCGGTACGGCATCCCGGACAGGTTGTACACTGACAACGGCCCACAGTTTGACTGCGCGGAATACACAAAATTTGCAGACGACTGGCAGTTTGAGCATCACACTTCATCACCTTACCATGCACAATCCAACGGGCTGATCGAAGCTTCAGTGAAGACTGCCAAAACACTCCAGAAGAAGGCTGCAAAAGCAAATCAAGATAAATGGATGAGTTTTCTGGAGTATAGAAATACACCTACAGAAGGAATGGACAGCAGCCCAGTTCAGCGACTGATGTCCAAGAGAACCAAGACAACCCTGCCTGTAGTCCAGCACCTTCTAGAGCCTGAAATACAATCAGAAATACAAACAAGAAAGCGACGAATAGCCAAGAAATACTTCGACAAGGGCTCTAAAGAACTTCCTGAACTGCAAATTGGTCAACCCATTAGAATGAAGCCTACCCCAACTGACACGAGCAGGAAATGGAGAAGAGGGATCTGCATCAACAAGGTGGCTCCACGTTCCTACATAGTCGAGGTCGACGGTATAATATTTCGCAGGAACAGAAAGTTCTTGCGCAATGCAAAGGACAGTGGAACTGAACCTGCTGCAGCAAATCCCGCGACTATGGAGGGGGGGGGGGGGGATTATTCTAGCTGTTGCAAGAGGAATAACTGGCTGGATTCATGATAGTTGTTTCTGTAAAATGTTCAACATATTCTGTTATATTAATTGTACATTTTAGAGCATAATATTTAGCTACAGCCTGATCAATAATACCATCACACCAAGTACCTTATCTTGACATGTAACCAGGACTGATCAGTATTACTTTCATTCTGGATGAGATAGGATGTATTTCTAAGCAAATATTAGCTTTTGTGCATTTTTTAAAAGTAAAAATCTATTATCCTACAGAAAATAAGACTGAGTTTGTACTCTTTCTCGTCTTATGTATTTATGTATTTATGTATTTATGTATTTATGTATTTATGTATTTATGTATTTATGTATTTATGTATTTATGTATTTATGTATTTATGTATTTATGTATTTATGTATTTATGTATTTATGTATTTATGTATTTATGTATTTATGTATTTATGTATTTATGTATTTATGTATTTATGTATTTATGTATTTATGTATTTATGTATTTATGTATTTATGTATTTATGTATTATGCATTTATGCATTTATGCATTTATGCATTTATGCATTTATGCATTTATGCATTTATGTATTTATGTATTTATTACTATAAATATGCCACCGTATATGTTATAAATAACTTGACAAGGGTATAATAAATTGTTGTTCTTGTTGTAATCTCTCCACCACTACCAACATCTAACGGTTATAATCCCAAGCAAGAGAATCTGGCTGTTAACCTAAACATATTGATCAGCACTTATTATTGAATCAAAAAGGTCTGTTCAATGTCATTAGACAGCATGATTTTGCAGTGATTCTTTTCATGATTCAGATTTTTGAAGAGAACTGCTCGGGTATGTGAAATGATTGGAGATACTGTAGTATGAAATTTACATTTTCCTCTGGTTGTTAAAATGGTACCATCTTTATTGATCTAAAGAAAGCTTTCGATACCATAGTCCACGACATTCTTCTAAGGAAACTGAGAAACTATGGTATGGTTCAGCCTACTCTAGACTGGTTCCAATCTTACTTATTCGATCGTACCCAAAAATGCATCGTAAATGGTCACATATCGAATACTAGCCACTTATCTTATGGTATTCCCCAGGAAACAATTTTAGGCCCTCTACTATTTCTAATATACATTAATGATTTGCCGAACTGTTTAACCACCGCCTCCCCCAGAATGTATGCAGACGACACTAGTATAACTGTCGCAGCAGCCACTAATGAGGAACTTCAGATCCTTATAAATAATGTATTAGACAAAATCAGTGTTTGGCTTAGAGCAAATAAACTGTTTAAATGTCACAAAAACTGAATTCATGATAATTGGTTCCCGGCAAAGACTTGCGACACAGGTTCAAATCCAATTCATATACAAATTGGGGAAGAAAGTATTAATCGAGTACCCAACACTAAGACACTAGGTATTATTGTTGATGAAAATCTCTCATGAAGAGAGCATGTAAATATACTTACTAAGAAAATATCTGCAGGTTTGGGTGCCCTTAAAAGAATTCGGTACTTAATAAATGAAAACACAAGTATAATAAAAATTTATCAGACGATAGTAGAGCCGTATAATTTCAATTATTGTAGTTCCGTATGGGATGGATTAAGCCAAGAACTTTGTGATAAGCTACAAAGGTTACATCACCGTGCAGCGAGAATCATCACTCAATCAGATTACGATACAAGTTCTCAATCCCTTCTTAACAAACTTGGCTGGGATACATTGATAAATAGACAGAAAAAGCAGAAAGCTGTACTAATGTTCAAAATATTAAATGAAATGTCTCCCAAATACCTAAAAGACCTATTTACATAAAGACATAGTGTCTATGACCTAAGGGATTTGACAAAAAAGCTTAACCTACCCAGACCCAAAACTGATTTTCTAAAAAAAATTATATCCTATAGTGGTGCCAAGGTCTGGAATCAACTTCCAGATCATGTAAGAACATCTCAATCTATGCGAGCCTTTAAGAGAAACCTCGCTCAAATGTGATTATCAGGTGCGCACGCTCAACCGTGATATAACGGTTTTTTAAATATTTATAATATATTTTTAATTACAATATCTATACTATTTCTATAATTACTATTTTGTACACGGCCTGATCATGTAAAACAGTATTTAATTATTAATCTAAATTTTATATGTAAATAACTGATGATACTACCGTGTCTAAATAAAGTTTACGTATGTATGCGTGTATGTATGCATGTATGTATGTATGTATGTGTTACACTACAGACTTTTCGATGTGATTTTACAAACAAATTATTTCTCCATTTTTTATAATATCTCTGATTTTTCTCTTGATTCTTCTCCGTCCGAACCTGGTGTAGTGAATTTGTTTATACCTAAATGTGCAATTTCTAACTATGTGTTTTGCTAAGTTAGGTTTGCAAATCGATGCCAGCAAGGATATATAACACTGGATATCAATAGACTTGGTAAAAAAGTACACTGACTATCGCAAAAAATCGACAAACAAATGCAGTTCGATATAAACACGCAATGATTTCAACCTCACCGTGATAAACTTCATGACCTGACAAGACACTCTTCAGTTTCACTTTCCCTTTCAGCTTTGCTCTTGAGTTGAAGTTGAGTTTGGCTTTGTTAAGACTTCTTATTCGATCAGTTGTATGGTATTGTGGCTTGCAACCAAAATTCTCCACAGAGATTCCAATAACAAAGCCTTGGCGGAAGAGAAGCTAACGAGAAATATTTTGTCCTCCTAGAAAAACACAACATCTTGCCATTTCTATCGAAGAAGCCTTTGGTTTCAGCAGCAAATCAACACGCTAAATTCCAATTCGATATGTGGATTAGCCGGATCCTGGCTTTGAGTTTGATCAGCCCCTTCAGGTTTTCGTGTCGTATATAAAATATCTGGCCATCTGGGTAAAAAACGCAGTCCTTCGGCTCCGACAAGAGCGCCAGTTGAAATATCCAGAGCCTGTTGGAAGGCTTTCGCACGAGTGAAGTTAAATAAAACATTAAACTTCTTCAGACTTCTTACATTTGAGAGATCGAGATGGGACTCCAAATTTGAGAGAATTCCCTCGCGGGTCCACCATCTTGATTTTACTATATTAAATTATGTAAATAAATTAACCTGGCGATTGTTCACGTGACCAGCACAGTGCAATCTGATTGGTGGTGAACTTGAAAGAAAGTGCAATCTGATTGGTTTCCGGCGCCAAACAGCGACACAAAAAATAAAAATAACAAACAAGAGGCCCTGAGTGGCCTTAACTCGGGCCAACTAGGATTAGTTCATGGAGTTCTAGCATATTTTTGTGTCATACATCGTTTGTGCTAGGGGAGCTGGATAAGATCTAGTTAGATTTGCCTGTTTGTTGTCCTATTTCAGACCATGTGACAGTTCTCCAGAGGATTCAGTGCTTTGTTTTCCAATTATAGAAACTGGTACATTTCCTCTTGGGATACACAAAAACAAGAAAACATTACTCAAGGGAAAAGTCAGGTGACCTGAATTGAGACAACAAATGTACAAGCTATTAAAATCGGTCTATTGTGGAGCCGACCTTGGTCATCTGAATGCTATACACCACATGGTTAAACTATCAATGTGCATTATATCTGTTGAATTTGTTAAAACTTTCCTCAAGATCCACATTGATTTCCAGTCATTTGATTACCTATTTAACTGAACAGGTTCATCCCCTTATAAGTCGAGACATTCAAAACTGTTCACATTTATTTAAAGACATTAATTTTTGATCAGGATGTCAGTCCACACCACTGTAGAAATAAAGGGTGTATTTTCATTTGTGTCACCACAGGGAGCCCAGTCCTTTCTCGTACAAAACTATATGACGCACTTTGACAATCTATGAATACTTCTAGTTTTAGTTGGTATTCTTTCAATACTTTTCTCGAGAGACCATTAGAAACCAATTAGTCGTCATGTAAAAAAAAGATGATAAAAATGCTGCTAGCTGCTCCTCCAAATCCACTTGGATGCATTCAGCCCTCATTAGTCCAAGCAGTATATATTGTATGTTCAAAAGAACAATTAACTCCTTAAACGTAATCGGAACTGTAAATTGGTATTTTATTGAAAGGTATATCGAGAAGAGGCAGTCAAACGATAGAACACTATGAACAACACAATAGGCGAGTGTCCCTTCACAGACCAGAGGTTTCTTGACAATTTTGATTTCTACGAAGAAAGCTTCCAAGTCATTTCAATCTTCATCTCAGTGGTCGCTGGAATTCTTGCAGTACTCATCACGAGTGGCAATGGTTTGGTTTTAGTTTCTGTTCTTCGACGTCCTGTCCTTCGCACCCCGCCAAACATCCTCATCTGTTCCTTAGCGTTGGCGGATTTCTTAGTTGGGGATGTGGTCCTTCCTCTTTGCGCAGGTTTCTTGGTGAACTATAAACTTTACCAGTCATGTACATATAATGTAATTTTGCTGGGTGTCGCCTTTGGAACCTCACTTCCTTCTTGACAATGGCTGCAATTAGCTGTGAAAGATATCTGGCTCTGTTTCTCCATCTCCAGTATAATGTGATCGTGACAGTCCAACGAGTCACCGCCATTGCAATCATGATATGGCTTGGGTCCGTTATTGTAACCTTTGTTTTCCTCTTCGCCTCCAGACCAGTAATTCACAAGCTCATTATTTCTTCTCTAGTCCCAGGCCTGATTATAATAGCTTTTACTTATTTTCGAATCTTTCGCCTCGTCAGACGCCACCAGCATCAAATACAAGCTCAACAATTGGCCAATTCAAATAACACAGAGAAGAGAAAACATGCAGTGACCATGGCGTACGTCATTGGGGTATCATTGCTGTGCTATCTGCCTATTGGATTAGTAGCCGTTGTTGTCATTTTATATGGCTACAACCAACAAACTATTGAGGCTCTTTATTTTGCAGTCATCCTTTTAACCACGAGTTCTCTTATCAACCCTTTGGTATATTGCTGGAGAAACAAAGATATTCGTGGCGCTGTTATGCTTTTGATTCGAGATGTGAAGACTGCATGCAAGTGCAACTGAAGCAATTTGTGATATTTCAATTCCGAAAATGTAGATTAGGTACCCCACGCCTTAACCTCATTCACATCCAGTTATGTACGTATAATTTTGACTCTATTTAGTTTTTTCTGATTTATTGAATATTTTACTGCGACGTCTGCTGTAGTCCCACGATGTGAGTGCACCGCATTAAATATAATTTAAAAATTGAGCAGCACTTATGTTGTGGAGAAGTGAAACCATTGAGGAGCGTGCAAGGAGCTACTCAGCAAGAAAACTACTGGCAAAATAACGAGAACTAGAAAAGGTTTGTTACAAGAGAAACAATATCAGTGATCCAATAAAATAAAAGCATTATAAACCCGAATTAAGGAAGTTTCATATTTTCCAGCAGGTCAAAGTGTAAAGAACAGCGAGGTATTTATGTGCGATACGCGTTGATTGTAGCTCTTTCTTCTTTTGTGTTTACCGCTGTACACAGATGTTAACAGTATGGCATGTTCGTATAGTCCGCCTCCTGAATACAACAATCAAACTCCGGCCGTTCGTTGTAAATTTTTTTAATAAAACTCTATCAACTTAAACGATTCCGTCAGTAGATGAAGAAGTTGAAAGTCATACAAACGAGGATGAATATGTAGGATCGGGTTCGATTTAAAGAGGGAAAGTACAGGTCCGCAAATGATCCCGGCCCGCAAATGATCCCAGGCCCGCAAATGACCCCCAAAATGGACCGCAAAGGATCCCGCTCCGCAAATGATCCCCAATGGGGACCGCAAATGATCCCGTAAAAATCATGGAATGGCATGGATTTTTGCTGCTGGATAGTGGATCTAAAGTTTGAATGAAAGAAAAATGAAGAACAGATTTTAATAATGATTTAATGATTTTTAACCATTGGCTCCGACAGGGAACCCCCTTTAAAACATGTCCATCAAAATCTCCATGACGTCACACTATCGACCCCGGATCACACCTGTCCATAAAAATCGTATGTCGTCAGCGACATGTCCAATCTTGACAGCCTTCGCAGTGTCTGTAATTGAAACTCGTGAACAAGGCGCGATTATGCTCGCTCCTGGCTGGCTATTGCTTTGAAATTGTATCCTTGTATGTTGTAACAAGCAGGATAAGATATCTGGAAATGAAAAAAAAAATTGAGTCAGAATAATTGACTCGATGATTAAAAAAAGGCTAACCGGTTTCTGGTAATAAGAACGGTTGACGAAGGACTCGGGATTAAGAACTCTGGATTACTGAGGAACTCGGGATTAAGAAAAAAAAATCTAAAAAAAAAATCTAATTACTTTTTCTTTTTTTTTCAAAGCAAATAATTTATTTTTTTCCCAAAAAGAAATTGTTTTGTGTTTGAAAAAATGACTCGGGTTCAATTTTTTTTTTTTTTAATGGGCCAAACAAGCCACCACCTCGGAGCGGCGAGGAGAGAAGAGAGATGGAGAACCTCTGGTAGCGGTCGGCAGTTGACTGATCTTACCGCGCCAATAGATTTTAACTAGTGACAAGATTTGTCCCTTCCTCCTGATTGGAGGAATAATTAATTACCTTACAGCGTTCTCCGATTGGCTGTTGTTTACTCAGTGCTAGGAGAGAAGGGTTGAGTTAGAACTGAATTGCAATCAACGGGAGTGGGGATAAATAGAAAAGTGAACGTCGGTTTGTCGATCGCCCCAAGATCGAAAAGCGCGAAGGTTTGTTGTGGTTGTTTCTTAAATAATTTAAGTAAGATATCTAAGACTGTCAAATAGCCCGGCTTTACAATGGCATCACCTGCGGAATGACTTGTACCCTCGTCATAGAGGTTTTTATTTGCCGCCTTTTTTGTACCGCTCTGATTATGTTCGTGTGCTCAATCCTTCGATCGCCTCAACATGGACCGCCTAATTTGCATATGAAATAAATCTGGAACTGAGTTCCAAATTGTTGAAATGCCTGTAGACCACAAAGGGAGACCAACTAAGTATTACGCCCGATACGACAATCAAAGTAGCACCATAGATATCGTCAATAGGTGTTACCAACGTGTTACCGCTTTTAAGCTAAACACAGCCGCATTTAGGGACTGAAATACATTTCGGCGAACAGACCAGGAATGTCCGTACGCTTTTATAGCTCGTTTCATTGAAAAGCTTTCACAAGTATCTACGGCTTGGACTCCCGCTTTTAGTCTTGCAATGGAAGCGGGCTTGTGGCTCGTTTGTCTTTCTTTGAATTCTTTGACACATACTATATTTTTTCTGTATTTAGCCGCGTAGCAAGTACCGTATTGTTTTGCCCTGTCTAACTTGTTTTAGGCCCCCCACATTTTGCTGGTCCTGTCGTGGCACGTTTAACCCTTTCACTCCCGGACGTGTTTGGGCTCAATGGGTGAAATGCAGAGTGCTAACTCAACCCTCCCCCCTCAGTTCCAGTTTGGCTAGCCCGGGCTAGTTAAATACTGCTGACTTTTTAAACCAAGGGCTCAAACTTCCCCCATGATGCCATTCGGCAGAATTCTACGGACTCGGCGGCGGTGAGTATGGTTTCTTCTGTAGGTTTTCCAATGAAATGTGCTCTAATTTTGGACA
This sequence comes from Actinernus sp. WN-2022, assembly GCA_030867875.1. Lineage (NCBI taxonomy): Eukaryota > Metazoa > Cnidaria > Anthozoa > Actiniaria > Actinernidae > Actinernus > Actinernus sp. WN-2022. The sequence continues at coordinate 146,843,412 of JAOWCC010000577.1, read as the reverse complement.
AATAAACCACTGCAAGAGAGCTAGAGGACATCATTAACTCTGAGGATGGCTGAAAAGTACTTGGCTTGCTTTTAGTAGGCTTTGTGAGGAGTTTCACAGGGTTTTTCTGTTGTGTTTCTGCTTTGAGACACATTAAATAATTATTCACTGAAATCCTTGAAATCCTGCAGTTGGTTGTCTTTTACCCCTGCTCAACCTATTAGGATGTGTTTTTGTCACTTTAAAGCAACGGCTTGAGTCCAAATCACCGCTCTTGGTTGTAGGGGTAAAAGAATTATGAAAAAAAAACCTACAGGAGTCCCAGAGGGGGGTCCCTTGTGATATTTTTGTTGATTACCCAGCATGCAATTGGAGGTGGGAGCAGGAAAATGTGGTCGAGTGAAATGCAGTGTAAACATCGGCGTGGTTCACCGTCGCTTGGTGTGTTTTGTGAAAACAAACCTGCTGGTTGGAAAGATTAAACAAGGTACTGTAACGAGTGGTTATTTTGTATTTGCTCTTGATTTCAAATGCGAACGGGAAGGTTTTTTTGAGCCGATTTTCAGCTCCTCAAAATTCGTGAAAATGGAAGAAACGGACAACGATCTCCAAAACAAATGCGTTTTTCTCCAAAGTGGAACAGTCAAGCGATCCCTGTTGTAGCTCTCGCTTTGAAGTTATTCATCCCTTGAAAACTTCATATTGGCCGGTTACGGCCGGTTCAGGAGCGAAAGGGTTAACAAAAGAATTGAAAATTATAACTTTCTGTTCTTTTCGTTCAGACTCGGTGTTAATTGGATACTCACTAAGTAATCAATTATTTGACCAAATTTTGTGATGTAATCGTTTTCTAGACAGGGGCTATGAGCAAAAATGTACTTCTCTAGTCTTCTCTTATTGGACACTAATTCAGAACCAACACTAAGGTCAGAGGGGGTGGTTCAAATTCAAGTTAATTGAAAAGATTTGTATTAAGCACAACATATGCATCTTCAAGTTGCTGTGACTTCATTTTTGGGAGACATGTTGCCAATGCCTCCAATCATGTGATCTGCCACACCCTCTTCTTGTCCATAATTGGGATATTGCTTTCCAACCATAGATAACCTGTCAAAAAATTCTCCTGTCCAAAATATAAGGTCATTTCACATGCAATTGACATTATTCAACTACAATGGATGCTAACATCCTGCAAAGTAAGTTTGAGTGCAAACAGAAGAGGTCACATGACATGGGTAGGGTGGTGTTTAAAGTGCATATAAGCCCTGGCTAATTATATTTCTTACTAAGAGACTAGAGGCCATAAACAAAGGATTCCGGAATAAAAAGTTGATTTGATTTATTTGTCATGGTGTATTGGCCGTTCAAAGTCGCCCAAAAACGTGTCTTGGGTTGCCTGTGGACGAAAATCAAGCAGGCTAGAGTGCTTTACAAAATTGGCACTGGGTCTAGTTTGACGTCATCAACAGAACACGCTCGATGCGCCATTGCATGAAAGGCCTTGCCGAATTAAGCTCTCCGAAACGTTTAGCGTGATTGCGTTCGACGAAGGAGAACGCATGCTAATCTTGCAGTGGACTCCCTGTGGTCATGTGTGGGCTACCTGTGCTTCCCCAGGCGAAAGAAATCGAGATTCGTGTATGTCCGTCCTCATGTCATCATGTTAGGCTTGGTATATAACGTGTTACAAGATAAAATGATACGGAGATACCAAGATACGGAGATACCAAGATACAGTGATACGGTGATACAGTGATACAGTGATACGAAGATCTCAAATTTCCTTTAAAATTTAAAAAAATGGGGGGAAATATTTTCCCACAGAAATGTAGTTTTGGCTATCCTGAATTTCAGGCTAAGCTTTGGCAGCAATTTTTCACATACCCGAACTGTTTAAAAAATCAGTACGCAATTCAAAAGGAAGTTTTTAACCGGAAGTAAAAAGTTCTGTTTGATTGACAGCAGGTCAATTAACACACGACATGTGCTCACTCGCCCGAAAGTGTGGGGAAAGCTAGCATAAATTCATTTCATGTTTATTGAGAAACGTTTTTCCACCCCCGATCCATGGGTTGTTGGCTGTTGTCTTCCAAAAAGCAAGCAGGGCTAAATGCTCCAGCAGGGCTAAGCTCCAGCAGGATGCCCTTAGCTTGGAAAGAAGCAAAACAAGGCCAAACAATGCATACGACTATAATAATAACAAGAAACCTCTCACGGCCTAGGTTTTGGTTCGAGAAATTAAATGCTTGCAACAATTCCCTTTATAGTTCTGTAATATAATGAGCAGACTGAAGTTTTGGGAATGAGGGTAAAGCTTTTAATTAGCTAGAGATCCAACAGGCATTTAAGTTAATAATCTTTAATCTAACAAATACCAATATGGACTCGTAATGGCTCATAATGTGTAGCAAAAACAGCAGATAAAGTTACACAGAGGCACACAAATTGACATAGCTCCATCCTGCTAAATTAAGCTAATAATTCTTCCCTTTGGTTATTACTAAGAGGATTTCAAATGAAAGTGTATTTCATCTTCAATCTCATGTGGCCGGAGTGAATGCCCAGATAGGCTCTTGTTTTATGACAATGAGAGTTATAGTACAATCGAATATATCGTGGCGAGATCTACAAACCGGCACTTCAGTGAAAATTTCTGTGTGATTATTATTGTTCATGTCTGGTTCTTCGACATTGCAGTTTAATATCTTCTGCTTGTAGTGGTATGTCTGCATTCTTCCAGAAATTCACGAATATAATCATGATCACAAGGATAACAGTGGATATAATTAGACTTCGTTAAGAAGTACACTGACTACAAATATGATTTGCTTGCATATCGCAAAAAAATCAACAAACAAATGCAGATATAAGCACACAATGATTTCAATCTCACCTTCATGGCAGATATTTTAGTTGTTCACGGTTCAGCACTTTGACAAACAAGGTCACGGTTTCAGCTTCAGCTCTTGTCGGTTATGCGGGTATCAGCGGCCATCCCGAGGGGGCGGCCCCGGTCAACCCACGGGCAACCCAAGGGCTTAGCAGGGATTTGTAGCAAAAACATGCCCCACACGCGGAGCATTAGAGCGCTTTTGCGTTTTCGTCAAAATACCCCGGTGACATACCCACGGGGTTTGCACGTAATCTGCTGTCTCAACTTTCAGCGGTTTTCGCCACAGGACTCGCTCGATCGATCGACGTTCTTCGATGTCTTTGTCTAAGTCATATCATGATCAGAATAATTGACTCGATGATTAAAAAAAGGCTAACCGGTTTCTGGTAATAAGAACGGTTGACGAAGGACTCGGGATTAAGAACTCTGGATTACTGAGGAACTCGGGATTAAGAAAAAAAAATCTAAAAAAAAAATCTAATTACTTTTTCTTTTTTTTTCAAAGCAAATAATTTATTTTTTTCCCAAAAAGAAATTGTTTTGTGTTTGAAAAAATGACTCGGGTTCAATTTTTTTTTTTTTTAATGGGCCAAACAAGCCACCACCTCGGAGCGGCGAGGAGAGAAGAGAGATGGAGAACCTCTGGTAGCGGTCGGCAGTTGACTGATCTTACCGCGCCAATAGATTTTAACTAGTGACAAGATTTGTCCCTTCCTCCTGATTGGAGGAATAATTAATTACCTTACAGCGTTCTCCGATTGGCTGTTGTTTACTCAGTGCTAGGAGAGAAGGGTTGAGTTAGAACTGAATTGCAATCAACGGGAGTGGGGATAAATAGAAAAGTGAACGTCGGTTTGTCGATCGCCCCAAGATCGAAAAGCGCGAAGGTTTGTTGTGGTTGTTTCTTAAATAATTTAAGTAAGATATCTAAGACTGTCAAATAGCCCGGCTTTACAATGGCATCACCTGCGGAATGACTTGTACCCTCGTCATAGAGGTTTTTATTTGCCGCCTTTTTTGTACCGCTCTGATTATGTTCGTGTGCTCAATCCTTCGATCGCCTCAACATGGACCGCCTAATTTGCATATGAAATAAATCTGGAACTGAGTTCCAAATTGTTGAAATGCCTGTAGACCACAAAGGGAGACCAACTAAGTATTACGCCCGATACGACAATCAAAGTAGCACCATAGATATCGTCAATAGGTGTTACCAACGTGTTACCGCTTTTAAGCTAAACACAGCCGCATTTAGGGACTGAAATACATTTCGGCGAACAGACCAGGAATGTCCGTACGCTTTTATAGCTCGTTTCATTGAAAAGCTTTCACAAGTATCTACGGCTTGGACTCCCGCTTTTAGTCTTGCAATGGAAGCGGGCTTGTGGCTCGTTTGTCTTTCTTTGAATTCTTTGACACATACTATATTTTTTCTGTATTTAGCCGCGTAGCAAGTACCGTATTGTTTTGCCCTGTCTAACTTGTTTTAGGCCCCCCACATTTTGCTGGTCCTGTCGTGGCACGTTTAACCCTTTCACTCCCGGACGTGTTTGGGCTCAATGGGTGAAATGCAGAGTGCTAACTCAACCCTCCCCCCTCAGTTCCAGTTTGGCTAGCCCGGGCTAGTTAAATACTGCTGACTTTTTAAACCAAGGGCTCAAACTTCCCCCATGATGCCATTCGGCAGAATTCTACGGACTCGGCGGCGGTGAGTATGGTTTCTTCTGTAGGTTTTCCAATGAAATGTGCTCTAATTTTGGACAAATAAACCACTGCAAGAGAGCTAGAGGACATCATTAACTCTGAGGATGGCTGAAAAGTACTTGGCTTGCTTTTAGTAGGCTTTGTGAGGAGTTTCACAGGGTTTTTCTGTTGTGTTTCTGCTTTGAGACACATTAAATAATTATTCACTGAAATCCTTGAAATCCTGCAGTTGGTTGTCTTTTACCCCTGCTCAACCTATTAGGATGTGTTTTTGTCACTTTAAAGCAACGGCTTGAGTCCAAATCACCGCTCTTGGTTGTAGGGGTAAAAGAATTATGAAAAAAAAACCTACAGGAGTCCCAGAGGGGGGTCCCTTGTGATATTTTTGTTGATTACCCAGCATGCAATTGGAGGTGGGAGCAGGAAAATGTGGTCGAGTGAAATGCAGTGTAAACATCGGCGTGGTTCACCGTCGCTTGGTGTGTTTTGTGAAAACAAACCTGCTGGTTGGAAAGATTAAACAAGGTACTGTAACGAGTGGTTATTTTGTATTTGCTCTTGATTTCAAATGCGAACGGGAAGGTTTTTTTGAGCCGATTTTCAGCTCCTCAAAATTCGTGAAAATGGAAGAAACGGACAACGATCTCCAAAACAAATGCGTTTTTCTCCAAAGTGGAACAGTCAAGCGATCCCTGTTGTAGCTCTCGCTTTGAAGTTATTCATCCCTTGAAAACTTCATATTGGCCGGTTACGGCCGGTTCAGGAGCGAAAGGGTTAACAAAAGAATTGAAAATTATAACTTTCTGTTCTTTTCGTTCAGACTCGGTGTTAATTGGATACTCACTAAGTAATCAATTATTTGACCAAATTTTGTGATGTAATCGTTTTCTAGACAGGGGCTATGAGCAAAAATGTACTTCTCTAGTCTTCTCTTATTGGACACTAATTCAGAACCAACACTAAGGTCAGAGGGGGTGGTTCAAATTCAAGTTAATTGAAAAGATTTGTATTAAGCACAACATATGCATCTTCAAGTTGCTGTGACTTCATTTTTGGGAGACATGTTGCCAATGCCTCCAATCATGTGATCTGCCACACCCTCTTCTTGTCCATAATTGGGATATTGCTTTCCAACCATAGATAACCTGTCAAAAAATTCTCCTGTCCAAAATATAAGGTCATTTCACATGCAATTGACATTATTCAACTACAATGGATGCTAACATCCTGCAAAGTAAGTTTGAGTGCAAACAGAAGAGGTCACATGACATGGGTAGGGTGGTGTTTAAAGTGCATATAAGCCCTGGCTAATTATATTTCTTACTAAGAGACTAGAGGCCATAAACAAAGGATTCCGGAATAAAAAGTTGATTTGATTTATTTGTCATGGTGTATTGGCCGTTCAAAGTCGCCCAAAAACGTGTCTTGGGTTGCCTGTGGACGAAAATCAAGCAGGCTAGAGTGCTTTACAAAATTGGCACTGGGTCTAGTTTGACGTCATCAACAGAACACGCTCGATGCGCCATTGCATGAAAGGCCTTGCCGAATTAAGCTCTCCGAAACGTTTAGCGTGATTGCGTTCGACGAAGGAGAACGCATGCTAATCTTGCAGTGGACTCCCTGTGGTCATGTGTGGGCTACCTGTGCTTCCCCAGGCGAAAGAAATCGAGATTCGTGTATGTCCGTCCTCATGTCATCATGTTAGGCTTGGTATATAACGTGTTACAAGATAAAATGATACGGAGATACCAAGATACGGAGATACCAAGATACAGTGATACGGTGATACAGTGATACAGTGATACGAAGATCTCAAATTTCCTTTAAAATTTAAAAAAATGGGGGGAAATATTTTCCCACAGAAATGTAGTTTTGGCTATCCTGAATTTCAGGCTAAGCTTTGGCAGCAATTTTTCACATACCCGAACTGTTTAAAAAATCAGTACGCAATTCAAAAGGAAGTTTTTAACCGGAAGTAAAAAGTTCTGTTTGATTGACAGCAGGTCAATTAACACACGACATGTGCTCACTCGCCCGAAAGTGTGGGGAAAGCTAGCATAAATTCATTTCATGTTTATTGAGAAACGTTTTTCCACCCCCGATCCATGGGTTGTTGGCTGTTGTCTTCCAAAAAGCAAGCAGGGCTAAATGCTCCAGCAGGGCTAAGCTCCAGCAGGATGCCCTTAGCTTGGAAAGAAGCAAAACAAGGCCAAACAATGCATACGACTATAATAATAACAAGAAACCTCTCACGGCCTAGGTTTTGGTTCGAGAAATTAAATGCTTGCAACAATTCCCTTTATAGTTCTGTAATATAATGAGCAGACTGAAGTTTTGGGAATGAGGGTAAAGCTTTTAATTAGCTAGAGATCCAACAGGCATTTAAGTTAATAATCTTTAATCTAACAAATACCAATATGGACTCGTAATGGCTCATAATGTGTAGCAAAAACAGCAGATAAAGTTACACAGAGGCACACAAATTGACATAGCTCCATCCTGCTAAATTAAGCTAATAATTCTTCCCTTTGGTTATTACTAAGAGGATTTCAAATGAAAGTGTATTTCATCTTCAATCTCATGTGGCCGGAGTGAATGCCCAGATAGGCTCTTGTTTTATGACAATGAGAGTTATAGTACAATCGAATATATCGTGGCGAGATCTACAAACCGGCACTTCAGTGAAAATTTCTGTGTGATTATTATTGTTCATGTCTGGTTCTTCGACATTGCAGTTTAATATCTTCTGCTTGTAGTGGTATGTCTGCATTCTTCCAGAAATTCACGAATATAATCATGATCACAAGGATAACAGTGGATATAATTAGACTTCGTTAAGAAGTACACTGACTACAAATATGATTTGCTTGCATATCGCAAAAAAATCAACAAACAAATGCAGATATAAGCACACAATGATTTCAATCTCACCTTCATGGCAGATATTTTAGTTGTTCACGGTTCAGCACTTTGACAAACAAGGTCACGGTTTCAGCTTCAGCTCTTGTCGGTTATGCGGGTATCAGCGGCCATCCCGAGGGGGCGGCCCCGGTCAACCCACGGGCAACCCAAGGGCTTAGCAGGGATTTGTAGCAAAAACATGCCCCACACGCGGAGCATTAGAGCGCTTTTGCGTTTTCGTCAAAATACCCCGGTGACATACCCACGGGGTTTGCACGTAATCTGCTGTCTCAACTTTCAGCGGTTTTCGCCACAGGACTCGCTCGATCGATCGACGTTCTTCGATGTCTTTGTCTAAGTCATATCATGATCATTCAAATTAAGAGATTAAATTAAGCCATCCACTGTCGGAAGACAGAACAGAGAAATAAAGGATAATATTTGTATAAAACAATTAAGATTTTTGACACTTCTAAAACGTTTAGCTTCTAATACTTATAATATGTTGCCCAGGTTGCCCCAGGGGTGGGGTTTTTTGTCACAATTTTCTGCCCCACCCGAGGGGTTTTAGCATGTATTTGTCATGGCTGCTGTGACAAATGCCCCTGGGTGCCCGGCGGCCGCCCCCTCGGGATGGCCGCTGATACCCGCATTACTTGAGTTCGGGTTACTTGAGTTGGCTTTGGTCAAGAGACAACAAGGGCACCCAACGAAGTTTTCGGTTAAAAAGCTGTTCGGGAGAGTAACTTAGCCTAAAACTTTCGGATTTGAAAAAATTGTTCCTAGTAAATTGTTTTCTGAAATACTGGCTAGAAAATTTGTTTTCAATCCCTAGAAAATTATAGAAGAAAAGGGAGACTAAAAGGTTTCCCCTAAAATATTCGTACGTCCCAATTCGTCTGATCAATAGAGTCAGAACGATCAGGAAAAAAACATTGGTTGGAATGGAAAAAAAACACCACATATTATCACAAATCATTTAGTGAAGCGGCCACCTAAAGTTTTCGAGAACACATTTTCATTCCCTACGAAATTCTGACATCTAAAATCCGAAAGAATAAACCTTTAGCAAATGGAAGTTACCTAAAAGAATTGCCTAAAGGAAAAAAGAACCCCTAAAAAATTCGTACCTCCACAAAACTTTGCAACATAAAGTTACTTGGGCTAGAAAATTATTGTTTAATTGTTCTAGACTACTAACAAATTCGTAGGCCGGAAATATTTTGCCATAGTATTTTCGGTTGACGCGATTTCCATCTAGAAAATCCGAACAGCTAATAACTTTCTAGAATACGTCAAAAGACATAGTAGGCGCCTTAAAATGGCTAGATAAGCTGCAGACAACTGGTTTCAAACGAATTTCAAAAAGTACTCATTGGGTGCCCTTGAGACAACTTCTCACTCAGTATGAACCTCAGTATATTTGGCAGCATATTTGACAGTATATTTGAGTATATTAAGTGTTGTCTGCTATAATATTTGAGACGGCGGAAAAAGCTCGATTCAAAATGATTCGCTCAAATGTGATTGGGCCAATGAATGTCAGAATTTAGGTGAGCCTACCGCCGACCTCGTGTGCGCTGGTAAGAAGAGAGCGACTCAATAATATCAAAAAAAGAAATACCAAACATACGAACCAGTCCTACAAACCTTTTCCTTCCGTTTCCGAGGATTATCAGCGCAGAAATAGAAGATGGATAAGGTCACTCCTTCTCGCTTCGAAGTCCGCAAAGAAAGAGATCGATTGACGCGCATGCATGGCGCAATGTGTCACGTGATCAATGCAATCTGATTGGTTGCCGGCGCCAACCAGCGACACAAAATAAATAAAAAATAATAAACACTTGCGATTTCTGACTCGTGCCTCGGCCGAAGGCCTGGCCCAAGTAATAATAATAAACACTTGCGATTTCTGACTCGTTCCTCGGCCGAAGGCCTGGCCCGAGTAATTAGCCGTAAGTCGCACTGGTGACAGGCTGGTGACAGTTGAATGGCCAGTCAGAAAACGTGTAAGAATGAGCATTAGTAAAAGCCAATGAGAATCGACTACATATATCCTGGTACTTCGTTGAGAGTCTAGAACAAGCTTTCTGTCGCTGTTTCGCAGACGGACTTAACCGGGGTTCAGTTCGGATGCGACGCAGGCTAAATCGACACTGATTGGTTCAAGCGACCGTAAGTTGGATGGAAAAGTCAATTGAAATTTCATGCTACCAAGTTCGGAAAGGTCCTCTTGTAACTTGTTTTGAATCATCAGTTTTAAATGCTGCAAAAATGCATCTGGAATTTCTATCTGCCATCCCCACAAATAGTCTCCAACAGCACTTGGGGTTGGTTCAAATCTTAATCCCAGTTGCAGCTCTGATATGTCTCCTGGGTACGTGTTTGGGCTGCCAAACATGGGATCAAACTCTTCCAATATGGCTCCTCGTGTTGGTAATTTGCATGGCTTAATTTTTGGTGGTGTTTATAATTTAGTTGGAATTAACGGAGTTGGTAATCGGCTTTGAACTTCGTGAGAAATATGTCGATCAATCATCCCATGATATGTAATGAATTTTATCTCTTCAAATAGATCTAGACGTTTATCATCTCGGGAGACAATGCCCCTTCTTTTGTGCCGCCAAAGTGCAAAGTTACAACTTAACCTACTTCCGCACTTGCCCACACATATTCCTTTGGCTCCTTCACACAAGGAGTCTTACGTTTCTCAAGATGGCCCTTCAAATGCCCCTTTCTTTGAAACTTCACAGGCCTAATCTACCACATCTGGGGTACATGGCTTCTTTTCATTCACATGTATTTGAAACCGATTGTGGTTTTGAAATATTTTGCCACAGGTTTCACAAGTATATTCTTTTTTTCTTGAGCATGGAATTTTACTCTTTTCGAGATGAGCCTTTAAAGCATAGTCCTTTTTAAACATTCTTCCACACCTTTCACACTCCATGATATACATACTTAAATTATAAAACTTCAAATTAACAACAGGGAGGATGTCACCTGGCTGTCACGTGCTTGGCGGCTCCCAAAAGTGAAAGTGGTCCAGGAGCCTCTCTACTCTTACTACTTGCATACATTCATCACTTTTATTTTGTAGGCAGTGGACATTTAGTCGACGTAATCAAGTAACTGAAAACGTGGCGACAGATATTAGCCTGAATTTCAGCCGTCTCCTCTGGTTCGGAGTCTGTCAAAGTTTGAGCCACCTGCCATTAATATTGGGCGAGGCATGACAATGTACAAGGACTACAAGGGTTTACGTCACTATCGGCGGGACCCAAATGCGCATGTCTACTGGTTTATCGCTCGAGCACACAAATCTCTAGCCTGCTATGCAGACGTATTTGTTCACTCTTATAAATTCGAAGAAAAAAGTAATGTCTGCTTACCCGAGCGCTTAGTTAGTTTCCAATTTGCACACCTCATTGTGTTAAGGACCAATCAGATTTTACCTTCCATATCCTGGAAAGTGATGTAATGTTACATTTAAATAGAATTCACACAATACATTTGCCATTGACCAATCATAGGAGAGTGTTCACTGGCGCGCCAATTCACTAAAATTCTAACAATGGCTTTGATTGGGCAGAAAAATAAAACAAACCTGCTGACGTCATGCTTGCATATTGGAATCTAATTAAGCGCTCGGATAAGCAGACGTTACTTTTTTCTTCGAATTTACGAGAGTGAAAAAATACGTCTGCATAGCAGGCTAACAAATCTCCCACATGGTATAATATTTGGTCCGACAAATATATAAGTAGCCTAACGGTCACTTTATAGTTATTACTATTTTATTATCCACAAACAAACACAAAGAACTTTTGACTATATAAGAACTGTTTTAGCGTTGCACAAAGTTAGTTTCTTGCTTTTCTTCGTAAATTTAGTCAGCCATTGAGCCGCCTTAATACATATTCAGGTCTAGCCCTTACGAGAGAAGTTTTTTGAAATAAAATTTTGCTTTGGATTAATTAACTCTTGAATTAATAATATTGATATATAATTTTACTTCAAAATTTACTTTTTTCTGTGGTGAATGGAAAATTACAAAATTAGATTTGTAAATCGGTTAAGTGATAGTTTATTGGTAGATAGCCATACATTATATGTGTCATACATTAAATATCTGGGTATAACGATAGATACTCATCTTAATTGGAAGCAACAAATTAATTACATATCTAAGAAATTAAGAAGAAACATTGGCATACTCTCAAAAATGAGATATTATGTTGATGTAAAAATTCTAGTACAATTATATTATTCACTGATTTACCCATTTCTGACCTATGGCTTAATCGTATGGGGTAACACCTACACCTCCACCCTTCACCCAATTATCGTACTGCAAAAAAAAGCAATAAGGATTATTACTTTCTGAAGTTATAATGGACATACTAGTTCTCTGTTCAAAAAAACTTAATATTGTTAAATTTGTTGATTTAGTTCAATTATATAACTCCCTATTTATGTATGAATACTATACAAGGTCACTCCCCTCAGCTTTTGATAACTTTTTCACAAAAAATAATAAAGTTCATAATTATAACACTATAGGCTATCCTCAAAACAATCATTCTAAACTCCTTCAGTGAGAACAAATTATGGTCAATTTTCCATTCGTTTCCAGGGTGTAAAAAATTGGAATGCTATTGATATATCGCTCAAAGATCTGAAAAAGTCACAGTTTAAATATAAGTTCAAAGAAAGTCTGCTAGAAGAATATTAAAACTGTTCCCAATTAGTATAAATATACCTTATATCTTGTACTCACTGGTTAGCTCAGTTGGTAGAGCACGGTCTAGTGCGGGAGGTCAGGGGTTCAAATCCCGGCCGCGTCCTTGGGCAGGGACGTATAAACCGTTGGCCTTGTCTCCTTCCTCTTCTAATCTACACGAGGGGGACGTGAAAGAACCTGTTGTGTTGTTTCGAGAAAGAGTAGGAGATTGTCTCCCGACACAACGGGCTGGTATTTTGAGGTACTAACGATCACTCATGATCGTAAACTGCACGGCAGCACATTGCGCCACAATAGCAGTCCGTATCACAAAAATAACCTTGTGAAGCGCATTTGGATATATTCAAATATAATTTGCGCTATACAAATGAATACCTTTACCTTTTTACCTTTTCCTCTCTAGGTCCCCTGTGCTTATCTGATACTGAATGTAGTGGCACATTGCGCCACAATAGCAGTCCGTATCACAAAAATAACCCTGTGAAGCGCATTTGGATATATTCATATATAATTTGCGCTATATAAATGAATACCTTTACCTTTTTACCTTTTCCTCTCTAGGTCCCCTGTGCTTATCTGATACTGAATGTAGTGGCACATTGCGCCACAATAGCAGTCCGTATCACAAAAATAACCCTGTGAAGCGCATTTGGATATATTCATATATAATTTGCGCTATATAAATGAATACCTTGACCTTTTTACCTTTTCCTCTCTAGGTCCCCTGTGCTTATCTGATACTGAATGTAGTGTTTATTTATTTATATACTCTTTCATAATTATTCGCAAAGTTTACTTGAATGTTTTTCTTTAACTGTAACCTGTACTGTTTATGTATCTACATGTATGTTCAATTTTATAACCTTCTTGTTCATCTTATTCTACCAACCATTTTCAGTTTAATATACTTTGTAAGTACTACCTGACTATTCAGTGTAGCCTGTACCATAATTTTTGAATCATTCCTCTTTCTTTGATTAAATTTTGTATTTAATATTTAGAGGTACGAAATAAAATGTTGTTGTTGTTGGGTTAACACTCCAATTTAACTTTCACCATTCAAAAAGCGGCACACATATCGTGAAACCTTGCTAAAATGTATTTTAGCTCGGCACAAAACTTAGTGTTTAGCCTGTTAGCTTTTGGCGCCCAATACGCGATTTTGTAAAACATCTCCTCTTAATACACAACAAATCCTGATTTTCTGGAAGGGGGGTCAATTGACTAGTAAATATAAATTGGGATTTTAACAGCGCTTCCCAATACCGGTACCATTATTAAATCTCGTGCCCACTCCTTGTAATTTACCCATATTAATTGAAACAAACACTTTTGGACCCTCTGCTGACCCGTTGGCACCTCCACACAGTTCAAAAGCTCCTGAATATCTTATAACTCAGCACCGCTTTTCATTCCTAACTAACCATTTAGTGCTTTATACTGACGCATTGTTTATACTTTTATTAAACGAGTGCCAAGTCTATCTAGTCCATCTGATTAATTATTTTCTCTGAAGCTCAAACTCTCCCAGAGGATGAGTATGGAAGAGCAATGGGCGTTGCTATGGCAATTATGGCTATTGGACTTTCGAGTGGCCCACCGATTGGTGGTATGTTTTGCATATTGACCGAATTCATCAATACCAAACCTCTGGAAACGGGCTATGTATGTTTATGCTTTCTTTTCCATACTAATACGATATATCCTCCGAAAAAGATTAAACCAATCAGATTCACCCAGAAAAACGTATACAGCTATTTCTAAATACGTTGACATTAAAAAAAAGCATGAAGTGCAGGTCGCGACAAGGGTAGTGCTATGACCCAAAAGAACTACGGGTAAACGGCTGTATCAAACTTCATTCTGATTATAAGTAATTACCCATCACTTCGTACCGGAATCCAATACCAAAAATTACACGGTCCAAACTACTTATGAAACACTGGAAAGACAGGGTATGTCAGCTCTACAATCGCCTGCTCTGACTACATTTTTGTTTCTTTAAAGCCTGATTTGCACTAGCGACATAAGCATCAGCGCAAGCAAGCAGACGCAGTGTTTATCATTAGCAGTACTTGTTCTACTTACAGGTGTGAGATAAGAACAAGCGCCGCTAATGATCAATGTATTAAGCCTGGTTTTCACTAGCGACATAAACACAAGTAACATACACAGACGCAGTGCCGTATTTATCATTAGCAGTACATCTTCCACTCACAGGTGTGAGATAAGAACAAGCGCCGCTAATGATCAATGTATTAAGCCTGGTTTTCACTAGCGACATAAGCACAAGTAACATACACAGACGCAGTGCCGTATTTATCATTAGCAGTACATCTTCCACTCACAGGTGTGAGATAAGAACAAGCGCCGATAATGATCAATGCATTAAGCCTGGTTTTCGCTAGTAACATATACGCAGACGCAGTGCCGTATTTATCATTAGCAGTACATCTCCCACTCACAGGTGTGAGATAAGAACAAGCGACGATAATGATCAATGCATTAAGCCTGGTTTTCACTAGCGACATAAGCACAAGTAACATACACAGACGCAGTGCCGTATTTATCATTAGCAGTACATCTTCCACTCACAGATCTAGATGTGAGATAAGAACAAGCGCCGATAATGATCAATGCATTAAGCCTGGTTTTCACTAGCGACATAAGCACAAGTAACATACACAGCCGCAGTGCCGTATTTATCATTAGCAGTACTTGTTCTACTTACAGGTGTGAGATAACTGAGAACAAGCGCCGCTAATGATCAATGTATTAAGCCTGGTTTTCACTAGCGACATAAGCACAAGTAACATACGCAGACACAGTGCCGTATTTATCATTAGCAGTACTTGTTCTACTTAGGTATTAAGAACAAGCGCGCCGCTAATGATCTGATTCAATACATTACTGAGTCTGCGTATAGCACTAATGAAAACCGGTCTTAAAGGGGCTATGTCATGGTACTACGCATGTATGGAGTCAGTGTTAAATTGGTGGGTTAAAACAGTTAAACCCCCCTCCTTCAGTGCTTGATTGAAAGTGTTTTCATTATTTTACTTGAAGACTTATATTTACACAGTTTAAAAGTCATTTTTGAATATTTGCTTTGATTTTTACCATCCCGCATGTGCGCGAGGTTCGTCAGTTCATATGAGAATCGCTGATAATGATTGTGTTCGGCCCGGACATCTAATGTAATGGTCACCATGATACGTTCCCTTTAAATATCGATTCTACATTAAGTGAATAGTAAAATTATACATTTTTATTTGAGTATTACGTCTACGAGGTATAAAAGTTTATATTACCGAATATGGTGATTATGTGATGTTATATAGAAGATCGATTTATAATTACGGTCATTTCTTTTTCCTTGTGAATGAAAGTATTTCTGATTTATACAAAATAGTTGGTAATATTACTGATATAAGCCTCAAATATAACATGGCTGTTTACAAAAGGTCATTTATCTCTATCAGCATGTTCAAATGACGCTTCCTATGACATCACATAATTAGCATATTGGAAATAGAAACCTTTAAAACTCAACAACAACAACAAGTTTATTCGTACTGAAATCAACAATAATTACAAGTTGAGAAAGAATAGAAAGATCAAGATTTAGCACTTGTAGGCTCAGAATAACTAGGAAGCTAAACTAAGCAGAGCCACCGGAACAAAATTCAGATTGCAATTTCAAATGACGGTCAGTAGACGCGACACTAAAATCAAGAAATATTCTACTTTTCATCTATTCATGCGATGTAGAATCGATGTTAAGAAATTTGGGCTTATAGGCAGGCACTTTTTAAAAGTTCATTTGCTTGGTTATATTTTACTTATTTTCCCTTTTGTTTCTATTTATTTATTTTATTCAGGTTTAATGGCGGAGTGGTTCGGTTCGTACGCTCCCGTTTTCTTAGTTGCTGGTGGTATAATACTAGTAGCGTCTTTTATTCCCATCTTATTAGAATGCTTGAAGGAGGAAGGACGAACGAAGGCTGATGAACTTATAATTACTACCGAGCTTTTAGTGGTGGTGAAAGAGACAGTTCTTTAAACAACCCAGTCAGTTTTGTAAAAGTGTTAAGACACGATTATCAGCTGCCGGTTTAAAAAACCGATCGGAGACCAAAAACTAACATCATGGCTTTAGAGAGCATATCAGTTATATTACTATACACCTATTTAAAAAATAAACAATAGATTTTGCAAGGTCAGCCTCGAGTTGAGAAAGTACGGGTTTCGACTAGGACAAACGAAGGCTTTTATCACCCAGAGCCGGGTTGTTCGAAGCAAGGATTACTTTATCCCTAGGATAGCGCTAAATCTGTAAATGTAATCTTTACAGCATAACCTCGGGGTAGCAATTTAACTCCGGGGTAGCACTTACCCTTGCTTCGAACCACTGGGCCCTGGGACCCAACATGGCCGCCTAACAAACAGCCGCAGGGTGACGTCATGGGATCCAAGATGGCGGCGCGCGGGAAATTCCAATGAGTTTTATGGACAACCAGGAAAATCGGAGCATAAATGACATCTAGTGTATAGTTTACAGGAGACAAACACAGCAATAGATTTGGGCAGCCATTGGGAACATTTGAGAGCAGATATTGTTTTTCAGTTGCCTTTTAAATTACTGATCTTATGAAGAGCGAGTCTGAAATTTTCGGCAAGGTCGCTTTATGTAGGACGGAGTCCAGGTTTATAGAAAAATCGAATAAAGCCGAGTAGGTATGAGTGTAATGGACAAAGGATCGAAAAGATGAGTACGTGTTTGTAAATACGATTAATAGATAATTGTAGGGGTGGAGAATTGCTAGATATTTCGGAACGAGATCTTATGTATTTCTTAATGGCTTTTCTTTCTTTGTATTGGGAGGAAACTGCGGCGTTTGGGTGCGGGAGAAAATATTAAAAACACTAACTTAAATTGCTATTTTATTATCTCATATCAAACGTCTCTTTCAAGTAATTCAACAAAATTTGTGCTTTGAGCATGTTGACTCCAAATCCATAATGAGTGCCATCATAGCTATGGACTCCTAGAGTCATGTTATAAGTATCAAATACGGTAACGTTGTGCCTTCTGCAGTAGGCGAACATTTTAGTATTGTAGTCTAAAATAGAAGGGTTACCCTGCCGACGATAGAATGATAATGGCTTAAGTGGGCCTGCAGAATGAGCATTCAGCCATACAAGATGTGGCCATCCAGTCCTTGATCTGGACTTGGAAACAAATCGCAATAAAGGACCAAGATATGAATTAATAACGAGAGAAGTATTGAAACCATTATGGATTCCTATTCCTATAAATACCACAGCTCCACGTCGCGAAAGCTGGCGTTTCATGAATTTCAGCGCGATATGCGCGTGTATTATATTATACGCTTCAATGAAGTCTATTTTGAAGTTTGTTTTTCCTGGACAAAATGTAGGGTGTCTAGAAATATCCTTCCACCGCATAGCAGTGTGAACGTGGCACATGCTATCGATGAACTGGTTATCTCCACGGCAGATGTCCTTCTCATTAAGGTGGACGTTTTTCTTCAACGCTCCATGCGTGGAGTCGTTAGTAAGAATTAACAACAATGCCGAGAATAGATGCCGCACTAAAGAATCCCCGATAAAAGTAATATAAGTCAGGCGACGTTTAATAAGTGCGCATGCGCTGTCCTGAGTAAAGTTCCTAATTTGGCAGCTGCTTTTCGTGACCCAACTTGCGAGCTCCGCAGGAATGTAAGACCTATAATCAATACAGCTACTACATTGACAGTAACTGGCTCCATTCCCACACCATCCTTTGTAACCATGACAACACGGAGTTTCGCTTTGGGGATCGCATTGTCCTTGAATGTCAAATATCATCGGCAGTGTTTTGTTATAGTGAGGCCTTGGCAGAGGGAAGTTTTTCCCACAACGCAAATCCCCATGGGATAAAAACTGTGGCCAGCCTTTGCGCACGCGTAGTAGCATGTCTAATTGCCTGCGAGCCTCTAGGGCAGCGGTTTTCACGTAGGGCTTTAATTTCCATTGTCCATTTGTAGCGGTGTTGAGAACATCTGAGCAAACTTGCTGGAGGGATTTATGTTTTGGTTGTGGATGAAACTGAAGTTTTTCTAAGTGCATTAAGCTACACATATAATAAATGTATATTACCGTTGCTATGGTGATGATGGTGAAACACAGAAGTCTGTAAAAGGAGTTGGTCAGACCTTAAAATAGAAACATTGAAGAAAGGAGTTACAAAACATTTAAGTTGTCCTTTTCGGTTTACACCAATGCCGTTGCTGAATAAGATTTCAGACCTCGGATGAATATAAAATCCTGGGAATTTTTTTTATTTCTTTACTTGTTGAAAGTTACCGGCAAAAAGAAGTTTTCTAGCAAATCCTCTTTTTGTTTGGCGAGAATTTGCTTTTGCTGCACACATTAGCGAAAAACAAAAGTACATATCCTTGTATATGTTACTTAATTAAAATCCCTAAGCAGAGGCTATTCACAGAACTGGTTTAAAGCCGGTGAGCATTTCCATGTAAGCAGAACTATTTATGCTAGCAGGGAAAAGTAACAACTCCCTTGCTCTCCTAACAATTATCTCCTGAGAGAAAAGAAAATGTTTTTTTTACCAGTAGTTTTCCTAGCCTTTAATTGCGAACTACTTGAAACTTATTTAGTTTTAATTAGCTCAGTTAATATTTTCACTGCACGGCTGTCTGCCGTCGTTAACCAGGTGGCGATTAGGTGGCGAAGATATCCCTAACTTGTTTTAGTTTCCCTACCTGTACACACAGTGGCGGTTTGAAACTAATTGTCTGTTTTAATTCCTGTAATTGTTCTTTTGTCGTTTTTCTCAGTCTAGCTTTATTTTTGGTCAGACGCAAGTGTCCTCCATGATTGAGCAAATTGGTTTTGGAGGGAGTGGGTGGAGAAGGCATAATTCCTTTATACAAACATTACACTACACGTAAAAAGCATAAAACCACATTGATCCTGTAATAGTTATCAAAGGTAATACCTCGAATCCATATTTCCCTAACCATCACTCAGCGGTAGCTCAAGGGTAACACTTCTAGTCCAACCAGTTGTACGCGACATTGGATTCAGAGGGCATCAGAAACTCAGTCAAATCCTAAGTCCAATTTCTTTGTGTCTTTAGCGATGTTCAAGTCTTTCGTAGCCGCCATCCGATTGTTATCGATTTGTATCCATCTTTAAAATTGCCAAAGCTTGATTAACTCCCTGCGAAAATATATTTTCCAGAGTCGGTTTGTATCACCGACTGAGCCACAGAAATCCTCCAGTTTAAGTGTGTGAGTCCCTTTCAACGATTGTCCTCCTCATTGAAATGAATATATAACTAAGTAAAAGAATAACACTTTGAGCTCTTGTTTTATAAAGAGGGGAATACAATCCGAAACAAACGCCTTAATTGGACGGTTAGAATGCCGCATGGGGTTGTTATTGCTCGAGATGATCAAACATTTACCTGTTGTAACCCGGTTTTAACTCGGTTCAGTGAAGTGAATGACATGAGGTTAAGCCGCATTTATAGCGTCATTAAAATATTCTGACCTAAAATAGTCATCTCTGTTGTAAATATAAACACTTGTCGAGACAGGCTCAATGGTGTTCTCAAACGCTGGAAAACGTCGATTTTTTGTGGGATTTTCCTACTAAATTTTGTAAGAACAACAACTTCTCTCATTACCTGTTTACTCACGGTACTAGACTATCAAGCACGACCCGATGTGTTTGGCAGGTCTTATTTCTGTTTCGTCGCCCCGGGTACCTGCTCCTTTATGCGTTTGTTTGTCTTCGTAGAGATTCAATTTAATTTCTGACATTTTAATTAGCTTCAACAGGGAGGCTTTTTTAAGTGTTTATTGATGATTTCAGGGAATAATTTCAGCCGGTTCATTTGTCGACTTTTGATATTTTCAGCCGATAGCTTATCCTTGTTGTTTCATTGGATTAATCAAGGCAAACGGCCGAACAGTTAAGGTATTAACACCTACTATCGGACAGTTTATTTTGATCGCTTCCAGTCGTATAGTGAAGACGGCTATTGGCTATATTTGTCCTCCTTCGTGATATTTAATAGTTGCGACTACGTTTGCATATCCTGATTCCTTTCGAATTTTAATATTCTCCCTGAAAATCGACTTGAAGATACCGTTGTTGACAAATCTACTATCGGACACATCAATCTACTATCGGACAGGAAATACCTATCATCGGACTCTCGATGTGTGTGCGCAATAGCACACTTCCGATATATGCCTCACTCGGCCTACGTACAAAGGAATCAATACGAGGCTCCGTGCATAATGCCCAGTCGTTCGTAACAAGACTACAGCCCGCTGGTGTCGCGCGCGCCACTGGCTAGCTAAAAGTGGAAAATATTTGTTTACCAAAACGTCTTGATCTTCATCAAAAGCTGACCATTTTTTCGTCGAAAGAAAGCGTTCAAAATGGAACTAGCTCCAAAGAAACAGTTTACATCTTTGACATGCGCGAAAACAGCTCCCCAAGAGAAGACTAAAAACCTCGCTCGTATCAGGTCCTGTATTTATGCACAACTTTGCCTCTAGTAAAACTTATGTCTAAATAACAAATCACTTAATTACTGTCTCCTTGGGAAACAGTGAGTTTTGTTTCCCCTCGACTCTGTCTCGGGGAACATCTCAAGGATCTCGAGGATCTCGGGGAAACAAAACTCACTGTTTACCTCGGGGCCAGTCATTAAGTGTTTATTGTTACATAGGCATAGGTTTTCCAGACACAACGCATGCTCTCATTGGTTGATTCAGGGTCACATGGCAGTCATCAAAATTCCAATGTAGCCCGCACGGGCAACAATTCATCAATTGCTGCACGCCACGTGATCACATCGTGATAGAAGATGGTGTGATGTGTCGCGTGCGCCACTGGCTAGCTAAAGGCGGGAAATATTTGTTTACCAAAACGTCTAGAACTTCCTCAAAAGCCGTTACCTTATTCACCGAAAGAAAGCGTTTAAAATGGAACCAACTCCAAAGAAACAATTTACATCTTTATCAAGCGTGAGAGAGCAATTGGTAGCTAAAGAAAGATGCAAGAAAGAAAGAAACCGCTACTAAAAATGCCGAGCGAGCGAGCGAGAAAGAGAGCAAGAGAGAGAAGAGCCTCTCTTGCGAATCTCACTTCCTTAAAGTCCCCCTAAACCCTTTTGCAATTTTTATTTATCGACCCAGTCTTTTTCTTACAAGGTCATGGGTCAGGAAAGGTCAAATTTTCATTATTTCAAACAAGCCTAGAACATAGTGTATTCTCTGTAAGCCACAAATTTATTCGCAGAAGTATTCAAAGCCTTTCAAAGTTTCATATATATAAACATTGCAAAAGGGTTTAGGGGCACTTTAAGTTGAGTGTCAAATAAAAAAAACACGTGAAATCGGTTTTGCTGGGCAATTGGTAAGCCAATAAAATATACCATTACATCCAGCACTCACGGTTGCGCCTGGTAATGAGTAGATTATCCAATCAGGCTCGAGGTACAAATTCCAAGCCTAGTCCTCAACTATGAGGCGCATGAAAGTGAGATTCTCAACAGATAATACAACTGAGGCTCTTCTTAATTAGAGGGGATTTCAATTGACTGTCGGAAGTGTTTTGGTTTTGCGTTTACTAAGCTCTCCTATTGGCTGAGAAAGTAAACCAACCAATCAGAATCCAAAGTAAAACCAAATGCAATTTGGTTTTGCTTTGGTTTGTCATTGGTTCACAGGGAATCCATTTATGAGCTACTTGTGATTACTCGCTCCTATGATTGGCTGGCTGTGGGTATCTGTCGCCTCTTCGCTTTTTACTTCTACGAGCCTCTGGCAGCCAGGGTACATCAAAATAAACAATACTTGTTTGAGCGGTTTTCAGTTGAGTGTAGTAAAACCAAACGCAAATTATCCACAGCCAGCCAATCATAGGAGCGAGTAATCACAAGTAACTCATAAATGGCTTCCCTGTGAGCCAATGACAAACCAAAAACAAAGGTAAAATCAATTTGTGTTTGGTTTTACTTTGGATTCTGATTGGTTGGTTTACTTTCTCAGCCAATAAGAGAGCTTAGTAAACGCAAAACCAAAACACTTCCGACACTCAATTGAAATCCGCTCTATCGTTGCAAAGATCTAACTTGCAAAGATCTATACTGGCAATGTACAGAGAAATATATTACATTCGTCTGTAAGTTTCTTTTTCGATTTTTTTTCGGTATCTAAAATTTTGCCCAGTTGGTCATTTTATTATGCCCTCTCCAGCCATGTTATTAGTTTTGCCTCCGATGAATTTTCAGCAACATCCCCATTTTTTGTTCACCTAGTGTTAGAATACATTACGGAAAATTTCATTTTCGCTTTCTGGGAGCAAACATTTGGAATGGAATTGATGAAAAATGACAAAACGTCTCTCAAAACATTTATTTAAATACAATATCAAGAATGGTTTTATCATGTCATACTGCTCAAGTTCAGTAAATGTATGCATTTTAATATGACATGGTGTCTTTGTGCTGTTTTCTATTTTTATTCTGCATTATATTGCAATTATTTCCTACTTTTTTCCTCCCTTTCTTCAGTTCTAACCACAACAGACATTTAAATAATCTTATTATCTTTAAAACATGATGTTGGTCTCCACTTTTGAACCGTATATATCGTACTGTTACTAAAGGATTAAAATGATACCAAGCTACGCGACAAGATCGTATTTTCCAGATGAACAACTTAAATATTGTTTAATTATAAAGTAAAACTTCATGAGCAGAAATGGGTTGTGTTTGTGATAAAAGATGGTCACATTTCTTGTTCAGTTCTCAAAATCAATATATTTGTTAATTCAATAAAGAATATAGACCAACCGTCATGCTTTGCGTTCTATGGCCGCCATTTTCGCACACATCGTTGCAATCCTGTTGTTTTGTTTGACAGTTTCAAATTGAATATGTTTTTGGAAAGTTTCATTTGTTGTTTTCCTGTTTTGTTTGATAGTTTCACGAAGCGGAAATAAACAAAACAAAACAAAAGGTCTCTAAGCATCACGGTTGAGCCATATTCTTTAAAGATAACCCACAACTGACAGACTCTCTGATTGGCTGAATGCCGTTTTCGAACGCTCTGATTTGCTGAACACTGTTTTCGAACGCTCTGATTGGCTGAACACTGTTTTCGAACGCTCTGATTGGCTGAACACTGTTTTCGAACGCTCTGATTGGCTGAACACTGTTTTCGAACGCTCTGATTGGCTGAATGCCGTTTTCGAACGCTCTGATTGGCTGAACACTGTTTTCGAACGCTCTGATTGGCTGAACACTGTTTTCGAACGCTCTGATTGGCTGAACACTGTTTTCGAACGCTCTGATTGGCTGAACACTGTTTTCGAACGCTCTGATTGGCTGAACACTGTTTTCGAACGCTCTGATTGGCTGAACACTGTTTTCGAACGAGAGCTGAAGATAGATTCCAAAACGTAATAACGCCCGAGTCAAGTTATTATTTATGACATCGTCTTTCGACGCTAGGGTCTCGACGCTTGTTTAGATCTTTAGCATATATTATTATATATAATAATAATAATAATAACATATATTTATACAACGCTGTTTCCAAAGTGAGTGCCCAATAGCGCTTTACAAATACTACTACGAATAATGATAATATAATAGACTAATGACAGATACTTAATGTAAAACTAAATATGTGGATACTAATCAATGATAAAGGTACAATATTAAAAAATATCAACTGATCATATACTTAATATAAAGCCAAAGTGTATGAAT
Organism: Actinernus sp. WN-2022; assembly: GCA_030867875.1. Taxonomy (NCBI): domain Eukaryota; kingdom Metazoa; phylum Cnidaria; class Anthozoa; order Actiniaria; family Actinernidae; genus Actinernus; species Actinernus sp. WN-2022. The sequence goes on along the minus strand of JAOWCC010000577.1, from coordinate 146,819,370 downwards.
ACTTGCAACAATAACACTGATCTACTGTTCATATGCTTTCTGAAATAGGTAGGTTTTCAGCCGTCTCTTAAAACTGTCTAGTGAGTTACAGTGTCTTATGTCCTTAGGTAAAGCATTCTATAGTGATGGCGCAGCGCAAGAATAGGCTCTGTAGCCATATGTACGCAGATTAAATGACGGAGCAACGAGCCTTTTATCAGAGGACGACCTTAGATTTTGTCTAGGTAAATACTCATTTAGAAGGTCAGATATATAAGTCGGCGCAAGTCCATGTAAGGCCTTATAAGTAATTAACAGAATCTTAAAGACTATGCGCTGTTCTATAGGTAACCAGTGCAGATTGAACATAACCGATGTTAAATGATCGCATTTGCGGGACAGCGTGACAATTCTAGCTGCTGCGTTCTGAACACTCTGCAAACGATCAATAAAATATTTAGGTAGTCCGTAGAGTAAAGAATTACAAAAATCTAATCTGGAAGTGACGAATGCGTGAACTAATGTATCGGCAGACTGAAAACTAAGGTATTTCCTAATACGACTTATAGTCTTTAGATGGTAAAATCCTGATTGGCAGACACTGATGACATACTGTTCCATCGTCAATGAGGAGTCGAGCAGGACACCAATGTTTCTAACCAGTGTGGATAGATGGATGACGTCATTACACACAGAGATATAATCTAGCGGTAGCTGAGGACGGTGGCGAGCGTTTAGAAACAACAGTTCCGTCTTGTCACTGTTGAGTTTCAGCTTGTTCCATGTCATCCAGGCATCTACATCACGAATGCAAGCCTCGATCTTCGATGTCTCCACGTCAAGTTCACCGGTATCTGTTGCATTTAACGTTACGTATGACTAATTTATCCTATGCCACACTATTGTGTGGTAATAAATACTCATAGTATGTGATAAGTAGCGTGATAAATGGTTATCACACTGTTTATCATCCCACTGTTTATCGCATACTAATCATTATCAGCTATTGTGTGGTAATAAATACTCATAGTATGCGATAAGTAGCGTGATAAATGGTTATCACACTGTTTATCATCCCACTGTTTATCGCATACTAATCATGAGTATATTACAGTCGAATAAATAATTATGCAACAACAAATTAAACCACACCACCCGCAAATAAACAACACAATTTTGCATCTTGAATGTATTAAACACAATATTTCGTTACATACCTCTTTCATTCTAGAATCCAACGCCGCTCTAAAATCAGCAAAACGAAAGTCTGCTTTTGAAAGAATATTGATGTCTCCCCTTCCCAAATCTTCTTTGACGTGACGACTCAAACCACATGCGAGGTAATAGAGCGTGGAAGGCGGATAGTCGTCACGGTCTTCCTTGCGTACTTCTACAATGAATCTTACAAGCCAACAATTCAACTCTTCTGGGCTTGACGTTCCAAGCTCGGCAATTTGAGGCCCAAACTTTGTCTGCCCACTTCGTCGAACGTCTCGTGTTAACTGGTACTCTTTCGACGTTTCTCCTCTCTAAATCACTTTCGTCACTATATCGCCAAAGTGCTTCTTTGAATCCTGAAACTCACTGCCATCCTCAAGAAACAGCAGCTCTTCCACAGAAAAAATCGCCAGGTCTTGGGTATTAATCTCCTCTAACAACTCCATTGCTAGCGAGAAGAATAATCAGCTGAGGTAGTTGTACCAAATAAATTTGTCAGCTATGCCTAGCTATTTTGCATAAACACAATTCCAACGAAAAATGTTTTGATTTCATGTTCATTTGCACGTGAATTTAAAAATATTTCATTGACGTGCATGTGATTTAGAAATATGGAACTTGTGATATTTATTTATCACTCACACACCGACAAAAAATATTGATTTTCTTTCTTTCTGGGAAACGGCATAAGATAAATTGGTTAAGGAATGTCCACTCGTGTGATATGGGATTTATCATCGCCGCCCCCGTGGCCGTTTTAAAAGCATTACTCGCGATGATACTGATCCCATATCACACTCGTGGCCATTCATTAACCCTAACTTATTAAACATTATTAAATAGGTTTATTGGTTGTTGTAATATCCTAACACTAGATGTAGCGCAACCGGTTATAACTAATTTTAGTAGAAACATACTTGTTTAAAACAACAATCTATACGAAACTTAGAGAGTTTCAGTGGAAAATTATCAATGAATATTACATTGCAATAAGATACTGTACAAAATAAAATTAGTAGTCTCTCTTGTGCACTTTTTGCGCAGGGGATGCCGAAACACTCGAACATTTATTTGTTCAATGTAAATTTGTGAAGTCCTTCTGGGTCAGCGAAGAGAGCACTCTGAAGTCGTTGAATATAATACAAGGTGAAGTCAATGAAATTGAAATTGTTAGGAATTGTAAGAGAAATTAGCAATGGTGTTTTAATCAATTTTATTATTTTCATTGCGAAGCGATATATATATATTTCAGTCGCAATAAAAATATAAAGCCAATGACAATTCTGAATATTTTTTGGAAGAGAATCAAGTTAGTTTACAACTTGGAACTCTCTATTGCAACCCGGAAAAACAAGCTTGATACGCATTTTCGTGAAGTGGGAAGATTTCCTTCCCTTTCTGTTCACTACATTATAAAACTTTCCTTCCTCCACGTCAGCTATAAATTGTATTTTAAAAATAGCATTCGACATGTCCTTGTTACTACTATATATATTGTGTGTAAGAGTATGGAGGGAATATTATTGTAGTGTTGTAAATAATGTCGTATTTTGTAAATGTTTGTCAAATTGTATAACTGTGAAATTGTTAAAATGTTGAAAAAAAAAACATTTACATACTAGTATATTCTATTGCAAATCCAACATTCTGATTGGTACTATCTACTGATTCTGTGATATATAGATAGTGGGTAGAGAATGTCTAATTTGTTATATCTGTAATTCCCCGATTTCGACCAATCAGAAGCAACATCGCGTCGGCGGGGAAGATATCGATAAACACTAGCTCTGACGAAGGGCTAGCACTCGAAACGTCAGCTGCTACTCGCTTCCCACGGCGGTTAGCATACCTTCATCGACTTTTAGTTCATCATACCAGTGTACATGGGAACGAGGTTACTAAAATCCAACATGGCGGATGTAAGAATTTATCAGCGAGTGAGATAAGCATTGGTCTGAAAGTACAGGAGAACGCTAGCTTTAAATTGACTTTTTCAATGCAGAATCGAAAATGTCTTCGCTTATGCCTATGGAGCACAAAATGCAAAATATTTAATGCCCATAACCAGGAGCGCATACTAGGCATCCCGCATACTAGGTATCGCATATATTGCACCGATTATTGCTGATGTGGACTACTTTTACTCCTCACACACTCCTCACTACATTAACTGTTTGGGACACACAACACTCGACTCACAAGCTGATTTTTATGATAAAATTTTAATACTATTGAATAAAACGTTTAAATGATTTAGTTAAAAGATTCACTCATCTCCGGCAGTCTTACGTCACCCTTTTATTTTGCCAACGGAAATATAATTACTCTTTTGAGTGAAAACACTTGCGAAAATTCCCTCGAGCGCCTGGGGACAAACAACTCTGAGTTGAAGCTTTTAAGTTCGGGTAATGTTTATGAGATTAAGAGACTTTTTTCTGTTACTGACTTTACAGTTTATATAACAGAGATCGAAACGCAAATAAGATTGAAAAACGAAACGCATAATATTTTATTTTACTAAGTAAGTGATGTTTATGAAAACGTCATTTTCCTTCTTTTTTATTGTTGTGAGTAAAAGTTTAGTTGGTCTAGATGCAAATTTCGTTATGTACTAGCAGACCACGCAGACATACGAATTGCAGTAAATATAAAAGATCTCGCTAAAATGAGATGCAATGTCATCTTTATTCCATTTTGTTTTAAAGTTCAAAGTCGCTTTCCAAGGATCGATTGTAGAACTATCCTGCCCCAATGCATATTACACGACATGGACAATTAGAACTTATTCATAAGTATATGCCTAACCCCACACCGCGGCAAAACGTCACGCGCATGCGCTTTTGATCACGATGAGCCCAGCGGGCGCGCGTCTGCCCAGTTTCCCGCCGAAACTAAAAGAAAACAGAGGCAATCACCGCTGTTTCTAATTTTTGGTACGAATGTGCAATGTTCCGCAAGAAAACTAATTAAAAGCTAAGCCTAAGACTTTAACAGGTTGAAGTTTTCTTAATTTTTAATTCACTGTGAGTTTACTAAGTTATAAAATTTGTTTCTGAAACCAGAGCCTTCGTTCTTTCGGCCAGCGGAGCACAATGTTTTGCCGCGGTGCACACAGCGGTCAAACGTCTGCGCGTGCGTATTACGGTCAGTCTGGTGGGCGGCCGCGCGAATTTCCCGCGCAAAATTTACCTATTACAGCAACCCGGCGTTTAAAAAAAAACTCTGCTTGTGAACTTCTGCCCCCAAAAGTTAAGAAAAATACGTAAAAGTTAAGCTTTTTATTTTCACAGTCGACGGGAAATTGAACAAACTTTAAACTGTGAGTTTACTATTTTTTTTCATAATTTAACAAAAACGTTCTCAAGGTTTGAAAACGGGTGTGTGAACAAAGACGGCCGCCGGCTCGCTTTGAATTTGTTTTGGAATATGTTGTTGTTGCAAGACTTTTGACGCATGCGCAGACGTTTGACCGCTGTGTGGCCGCGGTGTGGCCTAACCCTAGTTCCACAGTTTGGTCATGCATGTGGTTAGAAAACATGATCGTTATCAAGTCATAAATTGGAATGATCGTTATCAAGTCATAAAGTATCTATCTATAAATAAAGTATCTATAAGTGAACAAGCATACCAACCATGCTCATGTAAAGTCTAGTTTTCACTAGCAACATACGCATAATGTTATCAGTATTGATCATTAGCAGCACTTGTTCGATCTTATCTCATACCTGTGAGTGGAACAGGTACTGGTAATGATAAATACGGCACTGCGTCTGCATATGTTACTTGTGCTTATGTCGTTAGTGTGAACCAGGCTTAATACATTGATCATTAGCGGTGTTTGATCTTATCTCACACCTGTAAGTAGAACAAGTACTGCTAATGATCAATACATTCACTGTGTCTGCGTATGTTACTTGTGCTTATGTCGCTAGTGTAAACCGGCCAGGCTTAATACATTGATTATTAGCGGTGCTTGTTCTTATCTCACACCTGTAAGTAGAACAAGTACAGCTAATGATAAATACGGCACTGCGTCTGCGTATGTTACTTGTGCTTATGTTGCTAGTGAAATCCAGGCTAACATTTTATTGTTGGAGTATAAAAAGATGTTAAGTCACTGTGATTAATTCAAGATATTATGTGAGAGAAACAAATGAATGCAATGGAGGCTTTTCTATCGGCTGTTTTTATGATTTTTCTAAATCTGATATGCCAAATCATATACTTTCAAATTGAACAAAAATACTAATATTTCTTTGAAGACAATAGAGCAGACGTTTCTGTACCATCAAGCCTTTCATTACTGAATTACAGACTCTATTTGGTCATTGACCAAATTATCGTTAATTGGACATCCAACTTCCTTCGACTGTTAATCCTCGTCGTTTTTCGTTTAATACACCAGAGGAACCAGAATTCATAAACTTTCCAACTCACTTCCCTTGTGTTGATAAAGAAATGTTATGTTTCAGATGTATCAAAACTATCATCCTTTCCCTTCTCTTAGCAGTGGTACATTACCACTGATTCAGTGTTTCAAGTTCACAGTCATTGTCATGATATTATCGGTGTTAGCAGTGTTCTGCTTCCTCTGGAACTTCGTTTGCATTGGCTGAGCTCGTCATGAACAGCATCTTGAGCGTTAGTGTTTGAATTGCGACTGCATATACTCAGGTTAGATCCTCCACGACCATCTACGGATAGAAATATAGACAGAAAGAGATAGCAATATTAGAAATATTTAGAAGAATAGCTTGGTACTACTTCTATTATTTAGTATTTGCGTAGCTTATTAATCATGTTAAGGCCTCCCACGGAGTATCACGGGAAGTCACCTACCATATATCTTCGAATTCAGTTTTATTGGAAAATATAACCAATGACTGATGAACGATTTCGTATTGTATCGAGGTATTCACAAGGCACGTTATCAACTACTTGAAACTGAGTACTTAATTCAATTTGCGGGTTTGTTCAGCGCCTTAATGTGTTTATGAATTTAAAATTGTTAATTTATTTTATTACATTTTAGTCATTTTGTGCAGTTAAAAATAAATTTAGAGTGCGCGAACATTATTGTTTTTCGTGTCTGAGTCAGGAGTATCATGCGACAATTTTTATGCTGTTAAAGATATGTTAATCACATACGTGATATTAGTTGATTTGCACCTTCATATTCATAAAAGTAAAAATATGGCCGACGGCAATGCTTCCTTGAGAAAAAATACGGACTGAATTCAAGGCCCCTCTAGTAAGACATGACATAATTAGAATGAAAGTTAGACAAAAACGCACTGTATGCTGTAGTAATTACGGAGATGAAATCAACTGACGTCACGTATATGATTAGCATATATTTAACGGTATAAAAATTGTTGCACGATGTTCCTGACTTTGACACGAAAACGAATCCTGTTTGCGCTCTCCAATTTTATTTTTAATTGCACAAAATGACTTAAGGAAGACTACAATTTAATAATAAAACAATAGTTTAAATTAATATACACTTTAAAAGTCACTGTATGACTCAAAACAAGAAATCTGAAATCGCATTTTGATTTAGATGTTCAAGTGACACACCATGTTTCCCAAATTTCTTGTCACTAAATGTGACATAACACGTAACTTGTCAAAATTTGATATCCCATAATATCTTTGTATCTGAACGTCTCACTCGTGACGTCATTAAACGTATAACAATGTACGTCATCGCCGCCACGTTGGTGGAGGTTAGATGCATCGTTAGCTTTCCTTGTTAGTCCACCAACACGGCTGCCACGTCTTGTCACTGAATCTATTGGGACTGATTACAAACCAAAAATGTAAATGTGCTTTACATCTCGTTGTTGTAAAGATAAACAGAACCCAGTGACCTAAGATCCCGTATACCTAAGATAACCTAAGATCTCGTTTTCGAATGAAAGTGGTTATGCGTTTTTGCCATCCGTCCACACGTGAACGATGAACAGACGTGATCGTTTTCATCAAAAACACATTTCTTTGAAAATCTTTCAAAAGTGGAGATTTTTGAAAACGGTGGTTTTCTAAAACACTCGAGTCTTCACATGCACTTTCCGGTTTTCCGAGCGTTTTGTGGTTGGACAAAAATGATACGAAAACGATCGTGTGATGGAAATGATTTAATGCTTTTTCAGCTGAAAAGAAATCGGAGGTTCTTTTAAACGTATGCGTGAAAACGGGACCTATTCAGTAAACAAGAAGGCCTATACTATATATAAGGGCCTGTGTACATGAAGGGAGATTGACCAACCTCCCTTCATGTAAACAGGTCCTAACTCAACAATATTTTTGCTTTATCGGTTTACGTTTTATGACTTGCTTGAGTTGAGTCACTGTGACAATTAACGTGCATTATTTCTATTAGGGAGTTAACAAAAATAAAATAATATTGGCCCGTTAAGTATTTTATGGAAGTAAACTTCATTGCAATGGGAATTAGAGAATAACTTACTTTTTAAATGCTTACCTTTATTCAAGCTTATTCATATACCTTTCGCCTAATTAAGTTTATATTTTAGTTAGTCAGGAGCCCATAACAAGGAGCGTCCATCGCGCATACTAGGCCTATGTCACAGCGTTTTTACAAGTTAGGTTATTTTTAGAATGGTTTCCCGCTATTGTTGAGTTGCAATTATTCCTAAGGGAATCAAATCACAAAAGCGTAGCATCCATGTTGTTTAGTATAACAAAAGTAGCTAATGTGGCATCTTTTGTTCCGCCACGGTGCAATGTACCAATTGGCGCAGTAATCCTGTACCGCTCGAGACTTGTATTCTGATTGCACCATTATACTGTAGCTCTATTGTTTTCGTACTGCGCGTTCTAAAGGTTAGGGTGTTTTGTATTGTTGAGAAAGCCAATGCTGTGGCTCGTTTCGAGCGGTACAGGATGGCCCAATAGAGGTTTTGCACCATCACGTGATGGCAGCCATGTTGGTGGCAGGAACAATGAAATTTGTTTAATCATGTGAAAAATTAAATCTCAAAGGAATAACATTCTATTGTTCCTGCCATCCAACATGGCTTCCGTCTATTGTTCCTGCCACCAACATGGCTGCCACACGTAATGGTGCAAAACCTCTATTGGCGGGGGAAATAATCTAAAAATAGCCCAACTTGTAACTATATAGGAGATATGGACGCTCCTAGTTATGGGCTCCTGGGTCAGTAGATTCCGTTAGTTAGTCAACCTTACAGTCTTTTCCTTTATAGATCATTTTTATTCGAGTCCTTTTTTATAAATCAGGGTTATTTAGTTGATTCGTGTTCATACAACTTGAACTCTCATCACAGTTGCTCTACACATTGACAACTGATCATGACGAGCATGTTAGAATATTATAACCGGAACGAGTTGGGACAAAAAACCAACTCAATTAAGCGGTGAGAGGTCTTTTTATTGGTAGGTCGGACGCATGTGGGATATTTGAAATCAAAGGAAATATGTAAAATTGAATAACAAACTGTGTATAGACATGGTCTTCAAGGAAAATGTTGCATATCATTTCAATCAAGCAATGAGGAGACTTTAACTTTAACTATCTTTAACTTTAGCCAATAAAAAGCTACCAATCGTATTTTGACTCAAACGTGTGCAACACTATGACATAGCCCCTTTAAGAAGAGCGATTTGTATGTGTTTAGAATTTCAGATTACTGAAGTGGTGGTTCGCATTCAAGTATGATTTTTGGACTGATTAATCGCAGAGGATCTTTGAAGTACTAATTCCAACTCTTCGATGTAAGCACTTGTATATATAAACGATAAATGCATCATCAATCTGTTGTGGGTCAGGTAATATTCCATCATAAAGTACTGTTTACTTTCGGTTTGATAAGTAGTTAGCAAACTAATGGTGTTCTTTTTCAAATATCCCCAATTGAGTGAGTTTTCGTAGCAGAAATGCGTGATATACACTATCAAAAGCCTTGCACATGTCTATAAACACTGTTCCACTATTGCTAGATCTCTTTTTAATCTGGGTTATGTTATCAAATATTTTAGAACGCCATTGTGGACTTCGCCGTCTGGAGTGTCTTCATGAACACCGTCTTCTTAACTCGGCCAGTTTGGATCGAACTGCTACTAGCCCGAAAACGCGCTGCTAGGGTCATTCTTAGTGCCGACTATTCTACCCCATCCCATCATTAGGACGTAAAGATGATTCCAATATATGAAACTATTTGTCAACGAATCCTAATGGAGAATCTTATGATAACTTATGCCTGCCTAAATCTAAAATTAATGCCGCGGGAAACCGTCGTTTCTCATTTTTAGCACCGTCACCATGGAACAGTCTTCCTGCCACTGCCACTAAATCTGATTCACTACCATGTTTTAATCGGTTATGTAGGACATATTTTAGAACCAGACTCTAATGCTTAATATGAGTTGAAGAGCACCAGGCTTTACTGGTGTCTTACTATGTTACTACATCTAGTTTGATTTCCTGTAGCCACCATAGTTTTAACAATTGATTCACTTCGTAACCAACTACTAGATTATCTTTTATTTATCTAATTCTAAGGGTATAGTTTTTACATTTTATTGAATGTTTCTGTTTTGCTAATTATTGAATCTTGTAGTATATCTTAGTTTAGGAGGACACGATTAGAAACAAATTAAGTGCGAGCTTTATATTATGTATACCTCATGAAATAAAGCGTTATTATAATTTTTAATATTATTGATTTTCTACCAGTTATAATAATAATAATAATAATAATAATAAAGTCATTATTTACAGAGGGTAGCACTAAATAGCAAAGCTAACAAACTTGTGGCCAGTTAAGACGGGTTAAGACGGGTATTCAATAAATTATCTTCAAAAACTCATTAATGATTCATGAAGGAGGAAAAACAAAGGAAATAAATGTACGATAAGTCAGTGATAGATTTCGTCCTGATTTACATAAACTTTTGCTTCGATTTTCTCTGCCGAAATAGGTTGTATCGCCAAAATAACAGAAAACACGATTCTATACATCAAGACGTTTGATAAGTCACATACAGAATTCGTGTCCGGGGATGGAGGTTGGCGCAGTGGTAAAACACTCGCCTCTCACCGCTACGGTCCCGGGTTCGATTCCCGGCTCGGGCACCGTATGTGAGTTAGGTTTGTTGTTGATTCCTTAACTGCATTCGAGGGTTTTTCTCCGGGTTCTCCGGTTTTCCTCCCTCCGTAAGAATCAACCGTGAGTCGAGTGTAGTGTGTCCAAAACAGTTAATGTAGTAGGAAGTGTGCGAGGAGTAAAAGCAGGCCCCCACCAGCTTTAAGCTGTAATACTCAGCCTGCTATAACAAAAAACAAAAAAATGTTATTTATCGGATTTACAAACTGTCGCTTCCAGCTCGAGTTGGTAAATCGGATAAAGCACGGCCACGAATTCTGTATCTTAACTACATATTGTTTTGGGGAACCCACTAAAATTATCATTATTTCTTTTTCTGATAACTGCATAATTAAGGGTAACCTCTAAATTGCTATCATGCTTTTACTTACGGGATTGGCAAATAGCACAACAGATTAATCTAGTACTTTTCCTGTAACAAAGTACAAAAAAAAACATTTGTATCAAGTACGGTAACAAAAATGGCAACAATATGCGATTAACGGACACTGTACGTCCGGCTTGATTGATTGAGTAATTACATGAACTCCGAAGCCGATAGAGTCAGGAAGAACCAGCGTCTCAAAGTAATCTGCTCAGCGCGTTTTCTTCTTTTACTTCTCCATACCTTTTAGTTAATATTTGGTCAAACAGTAGTGACACGAAACAGATTCATCTGCGTTTATTTTGTATATATGGTATGAAAGACATAATTAATTATAATTTAACCCATTGTCTATTGCCTATTGGGCCAATTGCCTTAAAATAGTCAGTGAAACCCAGAGTGCTAATTCAACTCTCCCCTCAGTCCAACGGTTGGCTAGCCCTGGTTATATAGTTACGTACTGCTGTCCTTTTAAGCCAAAGGAGCAAGCTTTCCCACAATGCCATTCAGGAGGATTCTACGATGATGACGACGACTTGCAAACTCGCTTTTGTATGGGTTTGAATGAAAACTGCTCTGATTTTGGTACAATAAGCCACTGAAAGAGAGCCAGAGAACATCATAAAGTCTGATGAAGGCTGAACACTACTTGGATTGCTTTTAGTACGTTTTGTGAGGGGTCCACTTGGGGTTTCTGTTGTGTTTCGGCTTTAATTCTTCAATGAAATTCCTGACTCTGCAGTTGGTGATTGTTTTACCCTGCTAAACGTACTAGGTTGTGTTTTTGTCGCTTTACACGATAGCAAAATATGACCCTTTTCCCTCCCACTCGGCCAATAACTTTATATAACTTTAGAAAGTTAAACACAAATGACTTGAAACTTGGCATGCGGATAGTTCAAGACAAGAGAACATCAAATGTGGTTGTTTGACTCTAGTGATTGACAATGTGACGTCACTGCGAACGTTCGAATTTCGCGCCAAAATTTACGATTTTAACTTGGGTTTTAAAATTGTTGTAGCATGTTCTACCCTTTAAATGAGGATGTCCAGCGAAAACCGAATTTAAATATAAGAAAACGTGATTAAGTTATAACTGAGAAAACACAGAAATTTTCAGAATTTGGCAGGGTATTTAACTGAAGTAGAACGCGTTAAACTAAATCTGAAGGATACAGAGTGGATCGTAAATAAAAAGGAATTTGTAGATTTTTCAGTTTATAACATGGGTATTATGTTTCACATGACGTCATATCGACGTAAATGTGACGTACATGTGTATACGTTAAGTATAAATGACGTCATATATATATTAAGCATATAGCCCTCATTAAAAAAAACTGCAAATCGGTTATACTTGTTCAAATACAATATCTTTCTCATTACCTTGATTTAATTACCTTGACAGGGAAATACCCTAAATTTGACTTTATATGGTAACAATTTTTCCTTATAATTTTATTTAGTTCTGTTTTTGCAAATCAAACCGAGTTTTCGTTTTGTGTTTGTCAAGACAAGCTTTTCCATTCAAAAAAAATCCTCACTTTTTCTTATTCGTATGTTTGGCGCGAAATTCGAACGTTCCCTGTGACGTCACATTGTCAATGACCAAAATCAAACAAACGCATTTGATGTTCTCTTGTCTTGAACTACCCTCAAACCAAGTTTCAAGTCATTTGGATTTTACGTTTTAAAGTTATTTACCAAGTGGGAGGAAAAAGGGTCAATTTTGCCATCGTGTAAGGCCTCGGCTTGTTTCAAAATCACCTCTCTTGATTGTAGGGTAAAATAACTTGTAAATCCCAGAGAGTGGGACGCCCTGTCGATTTTTTATCTTTACCCAGCATGCAATTGAAGGTGGGTGAAGGAAAATGTGGTAGAGGAAAATGTAGTGTTAAGAATGGCATGGTTTACAGTTGTTTGATGCATTTCGTGCAAACGAAGCTGGTGGTTGGAGAGATTACAGAAGGTACTGTAATGCATGGGATTGAGTTCAGATTTTGTGTTTGCTTTTGATTTTAGGTGTAAACGCGTACGAGAAGGCTTTCTGAACTGCTTTCATCGGGCAGAATGGCTGGACAGTAGTGAAACTAGCAAAGAATGAAACGAGTTGACTTTTCATCTGGACTCAGAACTAGGTGCGAATGGGACCGGCGTATACTGTTTTGAATTCAAAGCAAAGTCGGTTTGAAAAGCTAAGTGAACATAAAAACTAGCAGAACAACATAAAATCGCTGGAGGGTCAGAAACATATGTGAAAACGAATTTTTGAAAACCTTAGCTTTAAAATGAGACGTTTGTCAAGTTTCGGATGTTTCGGGCGCCTTAAGCCTGGTTTCCATATGATCGTCCCGATCTCCCAGATCGCTTGAACCTTTTGTTTGGTGTGAATCGAAGCGTAAATTAATATGCAGAACAAAAGAAACAAGCGATCGAAGCGATCGAAGCGATCATATGGAAACCAGGCTTTAGGAGTCAATGGGTTAAATTATGAATTATTTGGGTTGGTCCAAAACTTTAGTTTAAAATACTAATCGATTTCATGCCACCGCTACTGTTTGATATATTGTTTTCTTAGCTTACTTTCATTTATATATACATGTTTCTGTATTTATCGTGTGCGTGTATGTGTGTTACATGCCTGTTACTTGGTGTATTATATTCTGTATAATCTCTATCAATAAGCCTCTGGCTTTTGGGGCAAACTCAGAGAATAAATACACCCAATTGCATAGTTGCCAAATTAAGTAGAAAAACAGCGCACCGTCGTTGTTGTTTCCAATGTTTTTCCTTCTCGAAATGAGGTGTAATACCATGATCGCCTCGGATTCTTTTGTTCTCCGAGGCACATTTAAACCATGGCAGATAAATTTAGTATTGTCTTACTAGATCTCCCGGCGGAAAAATTAGAAGACAATGCAGGCTGGACATGAGAGGGTCAAAAGCAGCAACTCTTGGTCCCCTCTGGCACGACTAGCCCTGCGCTCCCGGGTGAAAAAATTGAACCCAAACTGACCTGTCTTCATCATAACCTTTAACGTAATCCTTGTGAGATCATATAATTCAAACTGCACGTTCTTCTCTTCATTTCTCTAACTCGCTTCTTCCATGTGGGATACTTAAAACCATATACGCATGACCTTTGAATATTTAGTCAAGCACATAATTACATTGTGTTTTACTGCTATTCTTCTAAAAAATAAATACTTGTCCCATGCTGCAGGGGAAGCCAAGGTCATTCAATCCATAGCGCTCAATCAAGCATAATAACAAAACGTTTTCGAAAACAACTCAACTGCGACGTGTTTACTTCAGAGAACTAAACTTCTCGGAGATTAGTTCGCTTCCTCGGATATCACAGTATTACGACCTTATACCATGGCATTTCGGGGTTGCGGTGTCGGGACTTCCTGGCTCGCGGGGCAATTTAAATCACTAATACCCCTCATGCCATGGTATCACTTATAATAATAGGCCGTTTCCACTATGGCATCAGTTGACTACTGACTACCAGAATCCTTTTCAAATTCTTTGCCTCCTATTCAGATTTCGAAACTATGCATAAGTCCTGGTGACTTGCATGTCAACGAGGCTGGTAGGTCCTCTGGAATGTTGAAATTGAAGGGCCCAGGGAGATTTGTGAAATGCACTGAACGAATGTTCAGTGAAACATATGATTCGTTCAGTGCATTTCACACATCTCCCTGGGCGCTTCAATTTCAACATTCCAGAGGACCTACCAGCCTCGTTGACATGCAAGTCACCAGGACTTATGCATAGGGTCTATGAGTATACCAATACAATTAATGGTCTACATTAGAGTGACAAAAGAATCAGCGCAAAGAATTATCTAGTAGTTGAAGTCAACTGGCGTCATAATGCAAACGGCTATTGACATAAATGTGTAGTAGTAATCTCCTCGACGTCGCGAATACAACAAAAGGTGAAAGTCCACTGAGACACCTTTATTGTCCAATGGTAACTGACAAAAATGAATGTTTACTTTCTTACTCAGGTTAAAATTGTAGTCTGACGAGGTCTACATGAAGACCAGCGGCCGGTGTTTCGTCAAAACAAAGCGAAATACCACTGGATCTTCGACTTTGGGCTGCTGTAAATTCTATTGAATATACTAATATTATATTACTGTCGCCTGAAAGTTTCTCACAAAATTCTCTAACGTCCTCTAGTAGTGGCATAAGTCTTTACGTTGTTTGGACGTCAAAGTATTTTCACTTACCCTTAGAAGTAGAGAGACACTGCTCTCTCCATCTTCTTCTGTTGTCGGCTAGTGGCTTAGTCCATGGGTGCTCTTTAGGCAGGTCAACTTGAGTTTGTGAATTGCTCGCCTCCTGGAAAAATATCTCGAGTACCTCACTGAAAACCTCCAATGCTGGTGAGATGATGACATCGATAAAACCTGCAGAGGTAATTGATGTGAAATTTTCGATCAATCATGTATAACAATATAGGCCTTTCACAGGAAACAGTCACGTGCTGGCTTAAATGGCTAGACAGCGACATTAAATTTGTTAGAGCATTTTCTTTTGATTTTAGTAAGGATTTTGATTCCGTGCCTCTTAACATATTGCGCGAAAAACAACAGTTATCTGTCAACCTAATATAGTTAAATGGATAATCATTTTTTTATCAAATAGGCAACAAATGGTCGTCGTAGATGGCATAACAACGGAGTACCTTAGTATTAATCGTGGTGTGCCCAACAGAACGGTACTCGGGCCTATCCTTTTCTCAATCATAATAAACGATATCAAACCTGTTCATTCTTCAAATCAAATTGTTAAATATGCTGATGATATAACGCTTAGTATAAAGAGTAACTTAGATAGAGATACTTCCACTACTGAAGTCCATAATATTATATATCGATTGGGCGAGTAACAATCGCATGAACTTAAACTTCAATTACAAAAACTTGGGAAATGGATGTTCATTGCAATATTTTCATCCTCTGCCTGAGCCATTACCAATGATTACTCGTAAGACCTGGCTGAAACTTCTTGGTATCACATTTCAAGATAATCATTGTAATTGGAACATTCATTGTGAAGTATTGATAAGCAGGGCAAGCAGTAGAATGTACATTATGCGTGTCTGTAAATACTATGGCTTTCCTGTCAAGCAACTAGATATATGCTCTTTCATAGTTTTATCATATCCTTATTTTTGTTTGGTATTGAGTCTGGGATTGCGCTTATCATAATTAACCAAATTGATAGATTGCTTCATCGTGGTTTTAAATTTGGTTATGTTTTGGAGCGTATATTTTATTATAGACATAATTAATAGTAGGGACCGCAAGTTGTGGGAAAAGATTACACGCGACCCAAATCATGCCTTACATGAGTTTTGAGTAACCAATAAAGATTATTATTATTATTATTATTATATCACTTCATTTAACCAATGAATTGCGCTCGTGATCCCATAGGAAAGGTTTTACTGGATGGAAAACAAACTTCAAAACTTTGTTTTAGAAAGATCGACAATCGATTGGAGGTGTAAAATAGCATTTACGACCAGGTTTTGTTAATAACACTACAGATCTCATAAAGTGTCTTTAAATAAATGAAGTCATATTTTGTTTGCTATCCAGTACAACCACGTGATTGCATTCCTGCAAAATAGTTCATTTCTTTGGAAAAATACTGGATGCCGTTATCAACTAAAAGTCGATAAGGTATACTAACCGCCGTAGTATGCGAGTAGCAGGTTCCGTTTCAAGCGTTAGCTGTTAATATAGGATTTTAGCATACTCCTGATTTACTGATTGTATAGAAAAAATGCTATTAACTTACCAACTTGACTCTCAGGAATAAGGGTTGACGAGCGATCACAAAGTGGTGAGACATCCAAACCTAGTTCGATCTCCATATCACCCTAACCACACAAATAGTAATATATATTACGTTAGTTTTTCTCTGGCTTAACCAACAGTCTACCCTTTACATCCATAATTTTAAGACTTTTTGACAATCCACACTGCTATTTTGAAAAGGTGCTTAATATACAAGCACAGTTGATTGATCATCGGATACTGATGTAAAGTCTTTGGAGCTGGGTATGGACAAATGACATCTAGTGCCGTCGAACCCCCGGGGGGTTACTTACATGAAAAATGGGTATGTACGTGAGGCCAAGAGGCTCAAACTCTACCCTGTTTGACCCAAAATCCGAGCTCCAAAACCCTGATTGCCACCTTTTTTTGGGAAAAAAACCCTGATGCCTAAACAATACTGAACCCCGACCCTGACTGCATCCAGGTTAACTCAAATCCTGACCCTGATCTACCCAAATCAGGTCAAAACCCTGACCCTACGTGCCCAAACTGAGCTCAAACCCTGACCCACCCCCGCGGCACATACATAACACATCACAAACAGGAGTATCGCCCCCGGCGTCGAACATTTCCAATCAAGTACAGTTTCCCTTCAATTCTATTTACTCAGCTGTTTTACTATTTTCATGGACAACTTATGCATCAGAGGTAATTCGCAAAAGTCAACCAGTTAAAAGATTGGGTCCTATCTCGTCATGAATCTCGTGTTTTCTTGCCCATACAGGTTCTAAAGCTTCTGAATTTGAAAATAGTTTACTCAGGATTTAGCTGTCCATATTTTCGCGAAATTAGGAACTACCCGGCAAACGCCAGAGCGAGAAGCAAGGTAATTATTTACCCACCCCAGTTTACCGGGACTATCTATTTGTCGTGGGTCACGGGTAAATATCGCGGGTTAGATTAACTACGTGAAATGCAATTTTATACATCATGGTGCTGTAATGTTTTAACACGGCTTCGAAACCAGAATTTTGTTTTATTATTGCCCAAATGTGGCTTGTATAAACAACATTCCAATCTGGATGGAGTTCAGTCAGCGAATCAGCAATACAAAGGTTAAAAGAGAATGGTGTAGCAATCATTGACTAATAACTAATGATTCGTATAAAGATGTATTGTATTTCATTTTTTTTGTCACAGACATCCCTTTCTAAGTCCAAGTACTTTGAACTATAGTGCTTGGATTTAGAAAATAATTTCAAAGTATTTCAAAGTAAGAATTTCAAAGTTATACAATATGACGTAAGTTGTTTCAGGACTGAGCAGCTAACACTTTCAAATCTCAAGGGAACTAAGATGAAACGAGTGGTTTTAACAATCCCGAAAAACAATTGTACTAATATATCACTGTTTGGAGAAAAAGGAAAATAGTTTCACAACTGAGGACAAAAAAGGAAAACGTAAACATTTTTAGTTTTTTTTGTTAAGAGCTGTTAAAATTAAAATGTTTTTGGACCACTAACGAAAAATCCTGTTGGTCGGAGAAGGGAGTTCTAAAAATAATATTGGGGATGTCGATATTTTCTATAGAACCAACTAAGTCTTTGCAATGACAATTTGGAGCATTTGTCGAGGTTTGATTGTTAAGAGAAGAATATTTTGAGGAGGTTACTCAGGATTACTTCTACTGGTTAAAACCTGTAAATATTTTTTCAATGCCTAATCACAGAGACCGCGGCAGAAATGCTCAATCCCTGGCTGATGTATAACATCCGTAGCTGATTGATATCCCAACAGCACAAAAAACTGTGTGCCACTGAAACAATCGACCCACATTTTCAAAGCCTTAACCGACTCGCACTCAATATTTTACTCAGTCGGTTTTGCATTTTTAGCCATGATGCATCGCCTTTATATAAAGGTTATCAAGTTAAAAATTGCCTCTGTTGTTTTAATAAAAAAATAAATGACCATCATTGAAAATGGGTAAAATTGCATTTCACGTACTTTAATTAGCTGACCCGCGACCTGCAACCCGTTTACCTTGCTGAGAGCCTTAGCTTTTTCTTAGCTTGAGTTGCTCCGGCTTCGCTCTCATAGATTTTTGAAAAATAAGGGACGGCTGGCGACCTAGATGTCTAACTCTAACTCGAAAGGTAAAGGTATTTCTTTATATAGTGCAAATTCTATATTAATATATTCAAATGCGCTTTACAAGGGAAGACTTGATGTTAAGTACGGACTGCAATGTGGTGCCATGCAGTTTACAATTATGAGTGTTTGTTAGTACTTTTTTCCAGCAGGCCTTCGCCTCTCAAAACCTTGCATTTTATTGGCCCCCATTTGGACTGCACTGACAAAGAATTCCATTGTTTTAGGGTTGGGTTTGTATTGTTTTAGGATTAGGGTTTGTATTGTTTCAGGGTTAGGCATTGTTTGGATGGTCAGTACTATCCAGGTTCCGAGGAGGTGAAGGCCGCCCCCACTTTTCCCACTCTTTTTGGTAGTCCAGTGAACGCGCGTACCGTTTTTATATATTTTAACATTTTATTTCTTATTTTTATTATATTTTTAAATTTCCGACGAGATAGCTGTGGGGCGGATCCAGGCCAGCGCCAAAATATTTGGTAATTTCTTTGTTGTCTTTCGTAAGCGAGCGAGAGAAAAGGGAGTTCGATGTAAATCCCCGACCCCCCTCCCCCCGGTTCCGCCCCAGTGGCTTGATGTAAATGGTAGGCATCCAAGGTTCACGGATTTACGTCCCAAATAAAGAATATCCTGATATGAAAATGTCAGAGAGCTTCATTGCGGTGTCGCAGTGAGGGGCTGTGTCGCGGTGAGGGACCTACATTTCTGTTCTGAGCCGGAACAATATTATTTTCAGTGATTTCCATATAAACTGATGACCCTAGCATACGTGTGGGATGGTTGAAATAAAAGGAAATATGCAGAAATGACTAACAAACTGTGCGTAGATCTAAGTCTTCAAGGAAATTAGTGCATATCCTTTCAATCATGCATGCATTAGGGAGAGGGACTTGAACTGTTTGAAGCCAATGAAAATACACCAATCGAATATTGTTCCAGACATGCGCAACATGCACCATGACACAGCTCCATTAACTCAGATTTTCGGAACGTATTAAAAGTGTTTACTCCGTGATGGTGGAAATATGGCCGGTACAACGACAAGCTGCTAGCTTTATCCAACACCTCTGGTAATGAAATTGTTACCTGTGTGAAGAACTCTTCCATGATTCTTTCAGTCCACTGTTCGTGCAGGTACCAATCTTTGGTTGGATTACTGATATCGGCTACGTGTAGAAGTAATTGAACTACTTCTCGCTTCTCAAGAGGACTGAAACAAAACAATTAAGAATAAACGGCGTGGCGCAGTGGCTAAGGACTTCGCCTCTCACCTCTGTGGCCCAGGTTCGATCCCTGGACGTGAGTTGAGTTTATTGCTATCTCGTCCTTGCTCCGAGTGTTTTTTTCCGGATCCTCCGGCTTTCGTCCCTCCACAAATTCGATGTGTGGTTTAGCCGGGTCCTGACATGATCATGCAGCCCCTACCATTGTTTCAGGTCTCGTTAGAAATTCAGAGAGAGTCAGAGTTTTCATGTCGTTTCAAGTCGAAATTATGGTCATTGGTTAGCAGAGCAAACGCCCACAATATCAATAAAAATCTACTCAAAACGCTTGAATCTATATTTTCAGTGAAGGAGAAAATGGCGTACTAGGCGCGCGAACGATCACGGTTGCGAGTGGGTTATTTTCCAAGTAGACACTCTCTTCAGTTGAGTCAGATATATTTGATTTAATGTCATTATTGCAACTGATTGACTGGGCCGTTAGGCGTCATCTCTTTTTCACTCACGTACAATTTATAGATTATGACAGCCCCAAATTCTCTCTTCCTCGGTGTTTCACAAGTTAGAGCATCGGTAATTATTATGTCTTCCTATAACAACTTACCTTCCTGCCACCAATGCTACTTTCATTAATCGAAGTTGCTCAAAATGCGAAGACATATCTGTTGCTAAAACCATGTCGATCATGAGAGATCTAAGGTCGCTGTTTGATAAAAGTAAGTGAAAAGAAGTGAGCTTTTCATAAAGGTTTATTTATCTAGAAATTAAATTAAAACTATCGACGCTTTATTGCACACTTACGCGTATTGTTCCACGTTTAGACCGGAAAGAATGTTGCATTCCTCCTAGAATGCAAACAGAACCCCACGTCCTTAAGCTCATTACGACGATTATATATGTAAAAGCCAGTTCGTGAGATCCAAGTAATACTTCAATTGTCGTACTCTTTAATAGATATTTGACAAAGAACTAAACATTTCTAGTAATAATGTAGTCATTTATCTATTGTCATTATGTTCTGTACAAAGATTTGTTATAGCTAGCTAGTACATTTATCTAACAATACCTGGAAACAATATTTTATGTAATACTGATACAGAATGAGTAGCCGTGCGGATTTACAAACTCGAGCCATAGTTAATAGATTGGAATGGTTGTGAAACCCAGCGACCTTCTTTATTATATGTCTTTGTTAGCTTTTTTCAATCATTATCGTGCACATATGTTAATCAATCAGCCAACAGAAACGTGTGGGTTCAGTCGTTCAGGCCTGGGACGCTAATGAACTATATGACCGTGCACAATCTTTTGTCTTACCGCCCTTTCAAGATAAATCGCAGCGCCTTTGTTAGCCCCTTTGCAGTTTGCCGTGTTTCATAACCATTCCACTGTATTAATTATCAGTGCTCGAGCTGTAAACGAGAGTTTGTAAATCCAATAAAACATGGGACACGAATTCTGTATCTGACTTATCAAACATCTAGGTGTATAGAGTCATGTTTTACAGTTATTTTGGCGATACGACCTATTTTGGCTGAGAAATTCGAAGCAAACGTTTATGTAAATCAGGACGAAATCAGATTTACAGATCACTTATCGCACTTTGATTTCCTTTGTTTTTCCTTCATGCATTATTAATGAGTTTTATAAAAGATGTTAGAAATTAAATGTGGCAATTGTTGTATAACCTGGAGTGGGTTGTACCAGCGATACCACGGAGCAAGTCGTGTTCAACTTATTATATTAACAATACCAAATATGTATATGGACATGACGTTCATGTATGGGGAGGTTATCATAAACAGACACCATCATTCGGTTTCGTATTCGAAAATTACCGTTGAATGCAATGAGTACAGACGCATGTACGAAGGGTTAACCTCATTCTGAAGTTAAACATTAGTAAATACCAGCGAGAAGGTGGGCTATTCACAATCAGTTCTGTGTATTGTTGTAGTTTCGCGTTTTGCACCTTCTCGCTGGCATGTAAGAATGTTTAACTTCAGAATGAGGCTAACCCTGCGTACATGCGTCTGTAGTCATTGCATTCAGCGGTAATTTTCGAATACGAAACTGGACTATTCTGGATCCACAATTCGTAGCTACGTCACTAGGCTCAGTGGGTACTAGTACTACTTCATGTAGCTGTGACAATAGCCTAAATTAGCCTAATTAGTGATTAGCTCTAAAACACCCAAAATTAGTGAGCACCTCTAAACACCCTAATTTAGTGAGCACCCGTTGTTGACGGTTAGGGTGTTTTATAAATGTAGGGTCAGGGTTTTATAAGGGTTTGGGACAGTTTGTGCAGCTACATGAAGTACTTGCCGCTCGTTTTATACGTGCACATGTTTCCGAGTTCGAATTGGAATTTAGGTTCAAGGAGGTTAGAGTGGATTTCGTATAATACTAAGTAATTACGCCTGTAGTAATGACTTATTTATCATCATAGAATCGCGGTACTTAAATACTTACATCCTGTAATATTCTGAATGCTGTGCTGACGTGATGATTCTCAAGAACAGATCGATCATTGTACAGTAATGCCAGATCGGATCTGGGAAAAGGGAAAAACAGAAAATAACACGAGCTGGAACTTTCGAAGTCTTATCTCCAAGAATTAAACCGAGGACACGCACTCCCCTTTCTCGCCCTTTGGGATTCAAAATTTGAAATTAAGCTTTCTGTTTTCTCTTGTCGTAATATTAAATTGCTGTGACAAAACTCGTAGATGTAAAGTATATTTTAGTGTGTTCTCAAGGGTAAACATGTGGAAGTACTAACCTAGTTAATATGTATTATTTGTTGCAAATCATACAATGTCATTGGCAAATTACTAGCCAATCAAATATAATAATCATAACGATGACGTCACCGTTTACGACATCATCACTAAGTGATTTATGGGACCCAATCCTTGGTTTTCATGTGACGTCGTCAAAAAACAAAAATTTAAACCTACAAGTCTTACAAAGCTGTTCTTTTTATAAATTCTAGACATCGATAATGAAAGCCTACACAGAAAATTTCACGTCGATAGGGTGTATTGTTCCGGAGTAAATAAATTTTATGACGGAAGACAAAACTGAATCCATGTAATTGTGTCAATTTCTTTTTTTAACTAGATAAATCTTTAAAAATTGCATTCAAAGAGTTTTGAAGTGAAACCCAATGATATTGATGGAAAATTAAGCTTTATAAGTATTTTTGTTTTATGGCCGCCATGTTGGTAACCCGAAGAGGGACACCAAGATGCCGGCCGCATAGAAAGTACTGTAAAATTGACGTACTTTCATTGACCCACAGCTCCGTTGGGAAATAAGCTAATGTTCCTAAATTTGGTTTATACGTGTATTTTTGGTAGTTCTACAAGGACCAAGATGTTTTATTTGATTTTATCAATGCAAACCAATTTTGCGATCGCGTGTCGTGACGATGAAAACCACCAATACCATGTCTGTCAAAGTTTGAACCGCCTGTCATTAGATAACCTGAGTTTCAGCCGCTCCTTCCCTTTTTTTAAGGGAAGGAGCGCCTGAAACTCAGGTTATATAGTCATTAGAAATACGGGAGATATGGGAATGTACTTAGAATCACGTGACCGATGACGTCATCGTTACGACATTACCACTAAGTGATTTATGGGGATCCAATACCATGTCTGTCAAAGTTTGAGCCGCCTACCATTAGAAATGAGGGAAATACGGGCATATAATAAAAGCCACATGACCGACGACGTCATCGTTAAGACATCACCACTAAGTGATTTATTGGGTCCCAATACCATGTCTGTCAAATTTTGAGCCACCTGCCATTAATATTAAGTGAGTTAGCCATGAAAACGAACAAGGGTTTTACGTCACGATCGGCTCATGAGCACACACATCTCCCACATGGTTAACACAGCTGCTCGCTCACGTATAAATACGGTAGCGGTATCTTTACAATTTGTAGCAAGAGGGGAACTTGACCAAAGTCAATTCCAACAGCAATTAATGTTCGACATCGATCTTCATTTAGTAATTAAATGAAATATCGATTACTAGTATCAATTTGCATTCCAAGCATGCCATTCTGCTAACATCTTAGTGAGTGAGCGAGTGAGTGACACGATTTCCCTAACCATCCCGATAACTCATTCCTGCACTTGCGCGCGCATCCACGAGTTAAAAATAAGCTAACTAAAGGAAGCTAGTTGCTTGGTAATGCCTGTCGATGATGTTTTATACCAATCATTAATTATGCACGAGGGAACTAATCCCAGGGCTAGATTTGTACAACCTGCCGTACTTTGAAACCCCCGTAGAATACTGCCAGCACCACTTCAAAGTCCTAGTACTTTGAAATGTCTAAGTTCTGTCCATAATAACTGGGAAACTAACATGCCAACAGTAAACAAGTGAAGTGACATCGAAAGAGAAACAAATCTCCTTGCAACAGGATTCGAACAAACTTTGCAGAACCCATAGATTTCTAGCCCACTCCCTAAACAACTAAACTACTGAATAGCTTGTTGAATTCTGCAGTCCCATAAAGAATAATAGGGAACTTAAGCAACCACGACGGCAACGTCTACGACGACGGCATAAAACAATAGCCTTAATTACAAAATACATTAATTGAACGTGAAAATGCACACAGTCGCCTAAAATATTATTTTAGAAATAATTCAGGAATCCCAGTTAGGCTCGCTTCAGATGGCGAACATTCAATGCTAATGACGATAACAATAGATTTAGTTCATTAACATTGGATGCTAATGAAACATAACAATAGATTTAGCTCATTAGCATTGGATGCTAATGAACCATAACAATAGATTTAGCTCATTAGCATTGGATTCTAATGAACCATAACAATAGATTTAGCTCATTAGCATTAGATTCTAATGAACCATAACAATAGATTTAGCTCATTAGCATTGGATTCGACGCATATTAAGTTCGGCCTAAAGGTTCAACATCAAATGTTCAAGAAATGTTGAATCCTGTATCGTCGGCTTAACATACGTCCTGCATAATACATAATTATATTTATGAATATGTTTATTGGTTTCTCACTTGACGTACCTCGAGTTGATATGAAATGCGTTAGTAGTCCCGGTGTGTTCTAAGTCGTGTATTATGGCAGAGAGGAGCAGACCAAACATCTCTAGATTGGTGAGGTATTTCTGTGGAAATTAATAATAAGTTCTTATGACAAAAAATATCAGGTCATTTCTAGACC
Organism: Actinernus sp. WN-2022; assembly: GCA_030867875.1. Lineage (NCBI taxonomy): Eukaryota > Metazoa > Cnidaria > Anthozoa > Actiniaria > Actinernidae > Actinernus > Actinernus sp. WN-2022. The sequence continues at coordinate 146,794,260 of JAOWCC010000577.1, read as the reverse complement.
TGTATATGAAACAGATGCTATAACGAAGACCACAAAGCATTTTTTCATTAAACTACAACACCATTGACTGAAGGGGTGATCTATGAAAAACGGATTATCATTAGACACGATGTGATAAATTCGTTAGTGGTGGTGCTATCGAAGTCGGTTCGTTGCTGCGCGCGAGGAACGACTCACCGTAAACCCTTTTGAATCCTTGATTTGAAGTTACAAAAATTAAACCTTTAATTTGGACTTGACCAAACACTAGCACGTCACAGATGACGTAATTCATTATGGCTTTACGATAGGTCAGGGACTGCTCTGAGGGTACGTTTAAATCTGTCAGATGTGCATGCATGGTGCCGGGGTATTTAACAATTAGACTGCGAGCTCGAGGTTTCTATCGGCCGATAGTTGGCGAGGGGCGCCGGAGCCCCGAGTCATGCAGCTATCAAAGTCGATAGAAACCAAGAGCATAAGCATGACATATACCATTGTTTTTAGCATAACCAGGCTACGGTTCATACCATCTTAGTTGTCGATTAATATTGAGAAAATCTGTAAAAAATCGTTGGAAAATAAGCAACAGTCCAGTTTCGTATTCGAAAATTACCGCTGAATGCAAAGACTACAGACACATGTACGCAAGGTTAGCCTCATTCTGAAGGTAAACATTTATAAATACCAGCGAGAAGGTGGGATATTCAACACTGCGTATTGTTGTAGTTTCGCGTTTTGCACCTTCTCGCTGGTATTTAAGGATGTTTAACTTCAAAATGAGGCTAACCCTGCGTACATGCGTCTGTAGTAATCGCATTCAGCGGTAATTTTCGAATACGAAACTGGACTATTTTCTTGGTGATTTTTGTCTTCACGCACTAGTTATTCCATCATTCGATATACAGTGCTCGCGTACCCAATCAGATTGCGACGTTATTGATAGTAGGTGGCTTGGTTATACCTTGCTCGATCCCAGGCCTCTTACCGATACTCCCATGAAGCTAAGGAAGTAGTGTACGGTGTGCGTGACGTCAGCTGCGTGACATTCATTATGGTAGGGATTACTGTTTCTCTTGTAACCCTCCTCTACCGCCTGAAGAAACCGGTCGAGGGTGGACGCATTGATCTGAATATGGTTTAAAATGAAAGTAAATATCTGATACGTGACCTATCATGGGGACGCGTGCTTTACTATGAAGTCCATGTTAGAAATCCCAATTTGATAACGGGCCATTTAACCTAACGGTAATTGATAAAAAAATGTTTGCGTAGTGTTGTGCTGTAAATTAAGGGGTTAGGATGATTTTTGTTTCAATTTTAATAGTATTGTTTTCTTTCCTGAGTGCTTGGGATTTCACAATGCCTTTGGTTTCCCGAATTTCAGCTTACGATCAAAATTTGATCGGTATTCATATCGTATAGATTTATTTAAGACTGCACAAAGCCGCTCCTTGCGCGCGCCATACTCATATGGGAGTTATCGCTTGATACCTGCCATCAGGTGTGCGGTTATCAGATCGCGTGGTGCGATTATTCTAAATCAGGCAGGATAGGAAATATTGATTATAACTCCTGATAATCACCATCTGTTGTAGAGCGGTTATCGGGTCACGCGATCCACCAATCACGCGAGGAAACATGTGGCTGATTGAAAACAACTACAACCAAACATTAACGATCAAGAAATACGATACGATATGAAATGAAATAATTAGGCCTATTGACCGGTATATACATCCCCTTCGTACTCGGGTTTTGCACTTTGCCATGGGTATATACGTCTACTACTGATAAACAAATATCATTGTATTTGAATGTGACGTTGAGTCGGCGTCATGTTACAAAGAGCAACGGAAGTAGGATTAACTGTTGAAATTATCGATCGGAACTTAAACGTTAAAGATCTTAGGTCTTTGATCCATTTCACGAATACTGTTATGTAAATAATAACCTATTTGTGGCTTTGAAATATACCCTGTTATTTCGTTCGTGGACATTATCTGTTCCGAGAAGAGAACAGTTCTCGAGAGCGAAGCTCGAGGGAAACTGTGAGCTTCGAGGATCAGATAATGTCCAAGGACAAATATCATGGCATGTCACAATGTAGGTTATTGTTGTTATGGTCCTTCAAATATTTTCTTTGACGCGCACTTATACACTCACAGGGGGTGTCTTCGCTGATATTTCCCGCTCGCGGAGAGAAAATATCGGGTCACGTTATGCATTCAACCAATCACGCGCGAGAGAAAATATGCACTGATATTTGTTCCCGGATATTTATTATCTTTTCTGTTCTGAGAAGCTAACAATTTCCGAGAGCGAGATAAAGGAGAAATAGAGAAAATATTTGCTGGACAGGAGAAGCAGATCTCTACACAAGAAAAGCCTCCCTGGGAATATTATACACCAAGTGGATTCATCAGAGCCAGCGGCCATAACCAGGAACGTCCACCTCTCACACAAGGCCTATGTCACAGCATTTTCACAAGTTAGATTATTTTTAGAACGGTTTCCCGCTATTCTTGGATTGCTGGAATAAAATCACAAAAGCGTAGCAGCCATGTTGGTACAACAAAAGTATCTAATGTGGCATCTTTTGTTCCGCCACTGCATGGTGCAACACACTAATTGGCGGCGAAAATGATCTAAAAATAGCCCAACTTTTGAAAACGCTATGACAGCAAAATAGGAGATATGGACGCTCCTGGTTATGGGCTCCTGACAGAGACCAATATATGGCAAAATATTTAAGTCGAGACTTCAAAATTGGGCGAGACCGAAGGTCAAGTCTGATAAAAAAAGGAGTAACACAGTACCGCTCGAAACTTGTATTCCGATTGCACCATTATACTGTAGCTCTATTGTTTTTGTACTGCATGTTCTAAAGGTTATAATAGGGTGTTTTGCATTGTGGGTAAGCCAATGCTGTGGTTTGTTTCGAGCGGTACAGGCCGGCTCATTAAAAGTCGAGACTTAAATATTTTCCATATTGGGCGAGGACAGAATCCTATAAGTGTTTTATTATACTGAACAAATAATCCTCCAATCAATAAATACAATAGTGTGAACAGCTCGTGCGAACTTTCCAATAGGTAGCCTTCCTCCATCAGGCACAATATTGGGCTCAGTGGCATGTGATCATAAAACACAATGGCCGGGATTGGTGAATGATTTGAAAGGTACAATAAATGAAGACATTTCATATGTGAAATATGGTTATTGAAATACGCTTTATTGAAGTGTACATTGTATTTAATGATGTACCTTTAACAGCTTTAGAAGATCTCGCCTACGAAGGACCTCGTAACCCATGTACCGAAGAGCATGGCTCTCTGATGCTTCGTTTAGGGAAAACACATCGAATGACCAGTTACCTAGATTCTATCATAAATGAGAGGAAATGATCCATAAAACAGAGCTATGTTAGTTTTCAATTTTACTTTTTTACGCAGTGTCCACAGGAAATTGACCGATATATAGCGATGTTTAGTGTTGATAAACATTACAATTGTTATGCTAATGTGTCAACCATGATTTCAAAAGGCCACTTTGTGTCAGGAACCAATGGATCTCTGGTTGGCACATTAATGACAATGGAAAACGTGGCTGTGAACATCGCTATAGATTGTACATTTGTTGTCCCAATTCAGGTCACCTGACATTTCCCTTGAGTAATTTAATGTTTTCTTGTTTTTCTGTATCCCAAGAGGTAATGCATAAATTTGTACATCTCGGATCCTCTGGCGGAGAGCTGTCATATAATCTGAATTGGGACAACATATGTACAAGCTAAATCGATCTATAAAATTCGACATTATTAAAAGTTAATGACAGCTAAAAATGAGTTAAATATGAATTAACATTTTGTATGAATTACGAAAAATAACAGTACTTTCCTTATAGACTGTTGTCGAACTAGCCTTTTTGGGGCGGCATTCACATCCTGATCAGAATAGTATCGGCTACCCAAACAATAGGCTAACCCTAAAACAATACAAACCCTAAAACGATAACAATAAAATGCAAGGTTTTGAGAGGTAAAGTCCTGCTGGCCTTTTTGACGATCGTCACACGTGCTAAGCACAAAGATAAATTAAACTAAAACAAGAGCCCATCTGGGCTTTCACTCGGGCAACATGAGATTGAAGATGAAATACACTTTCATTTGAAATCCTCTTAGTAATAACCAAAGGGAAGAATTATTAGCTGAATTTAGCAGTCTTTAGGAGTGGCCGGTAGCGCGGTGACTTTCATTCTCTGCTCCCCAAGTATATATGTAATTTAATATTTTTGTTTTTCTCGTATGTTGACCTTTTAATTTAAACACTACTTATTCGTTTAACACACTGCATTTGAGCAGGCATATATTCATTGTTTTGAACCCGAGAATTAACCGTACTACCGTACTTCATGGTCCCTTTCTTTAGTAGTGGGTTGTCGGTCAGGTGATTGTAAACTCTCGTCATTTAGCACAGAAAATGTATTCTGATGAATAGGGATCGGGTTGTCGTGTAAGAAAGATGGCTCTTGAAAAGCTTCAGTAGGTTGGGTAGTCTCGGAACACTGGAGACCTTGGTCTTTCATTGTCTTCTTTTTTGTATTCTTGATTTTGTTTTTAAAGTTTGAAAGTCGGATCTCAGCTTTATTATATCCGCTTTCAACTCGCCATTTTCAACTTCTAGGTCAATAATATATTCGTGATGACAGCATCTTGATTTCGGTCTTGTATATATTATCTTGCTGCACTAATTTGTCTTCCAAATGACTGAGTTTGGTTTCTTGATTCGTGTTTTGATGTGACGAGAGTAATAATTCATTACGCATATCAGTTAGGTCAGCCTCCATGTTACAAATCAAGGTCGTTAAAGCAGTTTAAAAATGTTTTAAATGCAGCACAGCGAGCCGATGGCTTATAGATTCCAATATCTATTTCTTCGAATTTTAGCTTTCCGGATCTTGGCCTCTTCACTGGCTTCAGGTCGTCGTACGTGTCGTATATAAAATCACTGCCCATCTGGGTAAAAAACGTGGTCCTTCGGCTTTCGCACGAGTGAAGTTAAATAAAACATTAAACTAGCTTACATTTGAGAGATGAGACTCCAAGTTAGAGAGAAAGTTGCTCGCGGGTCCTCCGCCATCTTGCTTTACTGTATTGAATTATGTAAATAAATTAACCTGGCGATTGTTGCGTGACCAGCACAGTGCAATCTGATTGGTGTGAATTTGACCTTTAACGCATGCGCAGAAATCTTGCTACACGGAATAAAAAAGAAAAGAAAAAAAAAAGACTTGCATTTAAGACTCGGTGCTGCCACAGGCAGCCCGAGTAAAAAGCCTGGTGCACCACAATCAAAACAAACATGGCGATACTGGTCGATATGATAACATCGGGATAACTTGGGTTATCCACACAGTGTGAAAATAAGATTAAGAAGTTAATGAAATTCTTCATGTATCACATATCACGAAAAAGAGCGAATTTATCGAACAAACTGACAAACTGATTTTTCGTGTTCATACTCGGCTGCCCGTAAAACTGGTCGTTTCTAATATTTGGTCGTTTTAGTCTCTTTCTTTTAAAAACATGTTTTTTCTTCTTTCATAAAGAATGTTTATGCCCCGTTGGATTCTTTTAGTTCGATTTTTTCATTATATCACATTCGAAAAAAGCTTTCGTTGTCTTGAAATCACGAAATCGAGGATTTATTTATTACAATAAACGTTTGACATTGACCGACCCTGTGATGCACGAAGTAAGACAGCACGTTACCTGGTGTCATCACTTTTAAACGGTTTCCTAATTGTTTTCGTCCTTTTGATCCAATGAAATTTAAGATATGAAATGAATAACTGAATAGTCTGTATTGCGTCGATAGAGAGAGCCGCCTCAAAATCCAATGGGTTCCTGTTTTGGTTTGAAATAGGGTCCACCCGGAGCGTTTTTACAGACCGGGTTATTTTTAGAAAGTGTTTCCCGCGAGTTTGGTTCCGCTAGCCAATCACAAGCGTTTGCGTAATTTTAATTCACACGATTGATGATGTTGCAGCCATGTTGGTCGACCAAACAAGAGAAGCTAACGAGGCATCTTTTGTTGATAGAGCGGTTTTCAGTTGAGTGTAGTAAAACCAAACGCAAACTACCCACAGCCAGCCAATCATATAGGAGCGAGTAATACTCATAAATGGCTTCCCTGTGAGCCAATGACAAACCAAAGCAAAACCAAAACCAATTTGTGTTTGGTTTTACTTTGGATTCTGATTGGTTGGTATACTTTCTCAGCCAATATAGGAGAGCTTAGTAAACGCAAAACCAAAACACTTCCGACACTCAATTGAAATCCGCTCTAACATTCCGCGATGGAAGGGAACAAAATAACCCGGTCTGGAAAACGCTGCATCACGAATGTATGACAGATGGATGCTCTGGGTACTTGGCTCCTGGTCAAAATATATGATTTTTCGTACTCTTCTACCGAGACCTAACCCAGAAACTCTGTACCGTATTCCATACAACATCAGGAGCCCATTACCAGGAGCGTCCATCTGTAACTCAGCTTATTTACACCTTATTTTCCCCCCATGAATAAATGTGTTTCCTAAATGTTTTTTCAAGAATAAACGTTTTTCTTTATTGGAAAGAAAAACAATAACGGCGAAGGTAATAGCCTGTATCGTTCATTCATGCGTTCAGTGTTCGAAAGAAGGTGCATTATCGGAAGGTATATTATTTTGCCCGTCGGCCATTAACTGCCCCTGGGTATCCGAGGAAGCACTAGAGCTTGCTCTTCAGCGTGCTTGCTTTTGATCTCACTCAAGCAAATGCTGGAATTTGAGACAATCCCCGTATAGCGGAGTAACCCCTCCCCCCGAGGGAGCAGTTACCGGGTCTTGCAAGCTAGTGGCTTTTATTATATGGACGATAGTGTTTTACTGAGAAATACAACACTCATAAAACGCATACGAAAGTACATCCGGGTACTGAGTAGCGTATTTTCCATATCCTCACCAGTGAAAATATCGATGAAGTCACGTTTGCCGCCTTTTTAACTACAAAGATGTCGGTATAGGTTTGTGAAAATCACATAGGAAGATGTAAACAGCTTAAATGAGCTGCATGACAATGAAATCAATATTCCGAGCACAAAAAGCCAAATACGATCTAAAACTCTAAAGATTTTCTCGACTGCAACGAAGATACAACAAAACCCGATGAAACTCCCCAAAACACCTTAGAAAGATTAGGAATAGGTTTTTACCGACACAAAGGCGACAGTGAGTAAAATGAATAGATAAGAGTTCTTAGAGCAGTTTAATTGTCCATATAATAAAAAGAAAATTACACGGTGGTTTGAAGATATGTAGTTTATCCTCTCGTTCGCTGCGCTCACTCGTGAAATGTTTTCGACTCTCGAGGATAAACTTCACATCTTCTCACCACCGTGTAATATCCTCTCTATATGTTTGAATTGAAATAGTACATGAAACCTGAAATAAATTAATCTCACCTCAAGGTGCGTCTGGATGTCCACGGGTACTTGAAGTTTATATCGTTCTGTAGCAGTCCTGTAGATCCTGAGACCACATATTTTTAAGAAAAGTGAAATACAACTAAATATTACGAGATCACCTTATTTGAGAACCATCTACATACTTCAGTTTTGATATTATCCACTAATAGAATCACGCTGTTAGACCTCCAGGGTTTACTTTCCCGTTTATATTACAATTAATAAATTAAACAAAACTATCTACACTATGTACACGTGCATGGAAGTAAGGTAACGTATAAAGGTAAGGTAAGGTACATCAACTTTATTTAACGTCGGTAACTCGTGACAGTCTGGTGAGACTGATAAACTTGAGGCCGACGCGGGACCTACGATTTTACGTCCTTATCCGAGAAGACGTGAAGGTCTAACCATATGGGAATATGCAGCAGTTCGAAAACGAAGTTGTTTCACAAAGGCGGCACCTTCTACTCAGTTACTTTAAGTCCCTGAGCATTGGTCCGGCCGGGGTTTGAACCGGCGATCTCCGGCACAACAGACTGGAGCTTAACCACCGAGCTAACCAGGAGACGGATATTTTTTAGTATGAGTATACTAATGCTATATGAATATCCCAAGATGGAGAACCAATCAGTTTGCTCGATCTACCAAGCCTTACGAAGTACTAATCTTTATGTTATACGTATAGTTACCACCAAATTTCCTATAACTTGAAAATAAATCATGTTCATAGCAAACTTACTTATTGACGTATAGAGTGGCTTTAACAGCGTGTACGACCCCCCTGAAAGTGTGACGTCGCACCATACTCTTCCTGCGTATGGTACCCGGGCCTCGAGCGAACGTTGTAGCGATCCATTCACGGACCTCGTCGCTAATGCTGTCTGAGTACAACGTGGTTTCCAGGTTATCGTCAATGTCACTCAAGGCACTTATAGACCCTCTGTCGTCCATAGAGAAATTGATAATAACATTACATAGTTAAGTGTTTTTACGGAATACTACATGCAGCTAAAATGAGTTGAAAATATTTCTTGAATTAATATGAAAGATACGTAAACAAAGGCTAAATTAAACTTAGCTCAAATTTGACCCCAAAGTATATAATTTGCTATACCAATCTTAGTTTGTGTTTCTTATGCACTTGGCTTGTGTCAAATGGAATACATCTTCACAGTTAACGCATGCGCACACATCAGACTGCCGCATTACCATGCATGACGTATGTGCGGCAATGGGGTTCAGAATCGGACCCGATTTTTTTTAAAGTAAAATGTTGCTCAAAAATCCGGATTTCCAAGCTATTTTTAAAAAAAAAACTGGATTTTCACTCTGATTGATCATTCTGAGTCATTTATTACCCTAAATTCCACATACTTTTTTACGAAAAACTCGGATCCTGAAATCTAAATTAGGTTCAAAGGGAAGCCTGTACATATATAATGTAATGCTAATGAAAGCTATAGCTAGCAAAATCCGTATACGACAATTCTGTCGGTGGTACGTTGGATCTATTAATAGAGAGATCTGATCAGCCAAAAACAGTAATACGTGAACAAGTCCAAGGACTACAGAAAAGCTGATCAAACAACGTATATATTGATAAGTTAACAATATTTCGGCTGGCCAAACCAGCCTTCTTCAGGTAGATCTTACAAGTGAATAATATTTCACAATGGTAAGTAAAAATATAAAAAGTGATTACACAATATGAGAGGAAAAAGGAAAAGACGTAAGTAGACTAACGGATAAGAATAACCCGCGGAAAAAATATACATATTAAGTTTCATCACGCTTATTCATTCCGAGTGTTTCAAGAGTTTTAGCTAAGTCGATAAGGAATGACTCTCTGGCTTTACGAATAGTCTCGTGGAGAGTAAATTATTTCAAAGGGGATAAGTTGTATGTCAGTGTTAGATCAGAGTGGTTAGAGCAGAAAAGGAAATGTTCAGATGGTACATAGACGAATGTAATCGACAACTTGATAATTGTAAATTTTATAAACAATTTGACACTGACATTACTAATAACATACAAACACGTATCGCATTTTATGTTCAACGAAGGGGGGGGGGGGGGGGGGGGGGAGGAGGGCCTTCCCATGACCACCGTTCGCGCTTCGTTATGAATGTTAATTAGCAGATCGTCGGAAAAAACATGACTGGATAGCTCAGTTCCACGATGTAAATTCAGCCTACAAAATCGCCCCATGCTAAGTACAATGCCATTCTCTTTAAATTTATCATAACATCATTTTATTTACCCAATTTTTTTTTAGAGTTACCGAATGACACCACTGCTGGGGGTCGAACCGTTGATAATATAGTTTGAAAGCAATGCATGCTGGGAAGGGCTCCCCCTTTGTTCAACGTATGCTTAACGACAAAATTATCGATGACAAAACCAAACAGTATACTGACGTGAAACCTGGACGATTTTACATACTGCCCAAAATACACAAACCTGGTAATCCTGTAGCCTCCGATGCAGACGTCTTGTGTGGTTCGTTTCCCTCCCTCCCACACCAACGTCTGCGAATTTGTGTTCCGTGACTTACGGATTGTTTATTTTGCCCAATCAAATTGCTTGTTAGTTTGATTGGCTGATTTTTTTTACTTCCATTCTGCACGTGCAGCACGTGCCAGTCTCCTCTCAGTCGCCTAGACAACAGAAAATAGCTTAAAAACGCTCAGAGGTTGCCAAGTGGTGAAAAAAACGATATTTCAGTGCATCAAATCTGGACTTTTGACAATGGATTTCGAATATCTCCAAAAGAAAGATCTTCACGTTTTTCCTGTCGCCATAAAAAAAACTTGCTTTGGTGGCAAGAATACTCAGTTCAGAGACTGTGAAGCTATTCATATCGAAGTTCTGTGCATTTTAATGAGCTCCCGGAAAATAGGAGCTCCTCTCTGATTGGCTGAACAAAAAACCCGGCTTGAGTTCGCAGACGTTGGGGTGGGAGGGAGGGAAACGAACCACACAAGACGTCTGCATCGGAGGCTAGTAATCCTTGTCGTCCCATAGTTTCATCTGATAGCCATCCCACAGAACGCATCTCTGAATTTGTTGATCATCAGCTTAAACCTTTAGTATCTTCTCTTTCTTCTTACGTCAAAGACACTAACGAATTCCTTAACAAACTACGCAAACTTGCTAAATCTCCAGCTAACGCTTAACCTGGGTGCCAGAGGTTCTAGCCAAAGTTTAGGATCGACGAAAAGGCTGGGCCTTCTCGTCGATCCTAAACTTTGACTTAGAAAGGGCAGTAGAACCTCTGGCACCCAGGGTGGCTAACGCTATGCTTGTCACTCTTGACGTTTCTTCATTATATACTAACATACCTCACAATGACGGTATTGTCGTCACTTTCTTCAAACTCGTAACAACAAACACATTCTCACTGAAACGGTTTGTGATTTAATACGCATGATCCTTACTATGAATAACTTTTCATTTAATAATAAACAATATCTCCAGATCCACGGCACAGCTATGGGAACCCGTATGGCGCCCTCTTTTGCTAATCTATTCCTTGGTAATTTTGAAACTATTAAAGCTCTTTCTAAAGCCCCTTACCAACCACATGCATGCACACTTGGTTGAGATATATCGACGATATTTTTATGATATGGACGGAGGGCCAAGATCGTTTACAAATATTCATCGATTATCTCAATGCTCTTCATCCCACCATTAAATTCACTTCTTCCTACAGTTCAGTTCACAGACGTTTCATTTCTCGACGTTACAGTCATCCTCAAAGACGGTAGCATCGAAACTGATCTCTACACCAAACCTACTGGTAAACACCAACACCTACTCTACTCTTGTTGCCATCCCTTACATACTAAAAAGGCTATCCCTTTTAGTTTAGCACTCCGCATTCGTCGCATTTGTTCCACTGACGAAACATTCAAGTTTCGAACTAATGAATTAAAATCTTACCTCTTAAAACGAGGTCATAAGCTTCCTTTCCTCGATTTATAAATACAACGTGCTGCTAATATTTCTCGTAACGATGCTTTACAGACTAAAGTTGCACAAGATTCTAATCGTGTTACTTTCGTCATCACATATAATCCAGCATTGCCAAACATTTCATCATTGATTCGTAAACATTCTCCCATACTATTTTCTTCTAATCGCTGTAAAGACGTTTTTAGAAACCTACCTCTCGTCGCTCATCGCCGTTGTCCTAACCTTCGTGACCTAATTGTAGAATCGTAACTACGTAATATATCTAACAAACCTGTTCTTCAATCTGGCTCTTTTCGTTGTGGTAAAAAACTGTGCCACTTGTCCTTACATTCACCATGGCCTTACACGATACACATTTTCTTCCACCGGGGAAACCCGTTTCATTAAGTCACACATTACTTGTAACCCCAGAAACGTCATTTACATGGTACAATGCAATCGCTGCCACTTACAATACACCGGAGAAACTAAACGACCACTTAAAGACCGATTTAATGAACACAGACGAGCAGTTGACAAACTTAATATTAAATCTACACCCACCACAGTCTCTGAACATTTCCTTTCCTGCTCTAACCACTCTAACACTAACATACAACTTATCCCCTTAGAAATAATTTACTCTCCACGAGACTATTCGTAAAGCCAGAGAGTCATTCCTTATCGACCTAGCCCGGCTAAAAGTCTTGAACCACTCGGAATGAATAAGCGTGATGAAACTTAATATTATACGTCATAAACAAGGCAAGAATGCCCCAACCCCGGTCCGTGAGGTATTATATATAATCTGCCGAAGATTCTAAGGATGGATATGAATGAAATGTGGACATATCAACTGGTGAGTCGAGAGTAGTATGTACAGAATATATGAATGTAGTGGGGAGTGTGTGTGGAGTAAAAGCAGGCCCCCACCAGCTGTAAGCTGTAAACACTAGCCTGCTATAACAAATAAAACATTTTTTATTTTATTTTATTTTTTATATCATGGAAAAGAGATGTCTTGCTTTACATCAAATTTCTAAGAATCTAATCGCATTTTTAAAATTTGAGATATCAAGACCACCTTCATAAATGTGCATTCCCGTTTCGATAGTTTATCCACATGTACACAAAACATATGATATTAATGATCTGGAGAAGTTTCAGCGCTGTAGCTTAAAACGCAGTGAAGTTACATCCATTTGAAATTAGAGAGATTTGTATGAGAAAAACAACGGAGGCCTTTCTAGCCTCGCTTTCATGTTTTTCCAGCATTAGAAATGCCTCAACTCAACAGCAATTCTCTACGATGCTCTATAACTGAGCACAATTACTAGTTTTAAATGATCTTTCATCTGGAAGCATTAGTTTCCCTCAACAGATTAATCTTCCAAATTATGCAAATTGGGAGACCCTGCATGTGAACTGGAGCTATGTTGCCTGGCAACACATTCGATCGGCTTACCTGTAGTCTCGTACTGGGTTAGTGGTGATATCTAACATGGCAAGCGCCTGATTCAGCTCGTCTCTCATGTCTGACACAGAGTTGATCTGGCCATCGTCAAGTTGACGGACAAGTGTACGTAATCTGCAAGAGTTCAGTACTTTCTAAAATCACTGGGCCACCCTTACATATAGCAGATTTCGTGAGTGGGACAAACTACGGCATGTCCGTAACCGTGCTTTACCGTAACTCTGTAATTTGATTGGATCAGCAGGACAAACCAATGCCGGGAAACCATTTCAACGTCACGGCATGCCGTACAGTAACCGTGCTGTAGCCAGTGCTGTTGTTTGTCCCACTCATGCGAAATCTGCTCTAACACATATCCACATATGTTATCTGGGTTATTTTAATCAAATGAACAATATTTAATCTGGTCATCTGAACTAAAACAATACCATTTTACCTACTTGAAATTGTCATGTTACCTTTGTGTCCCCTCCCATTTTTCGTCCCTAACGTTTTAATGCTCTTTTGGGACTGGGGTTAACAGGCTAAACTGTAAGTGCCAAGTCGAAATCCACGTCATCCAAAGATGACATTTAGAAGAGAATAGGTAAATAGACAAACAGGTCTGTCACACTGACTAGCTTTATGGAGAATACGCCATCTAACACAAAAGGAGTAACTGTTTGTCTTAGAAGCTCAAATTGCCATAATCGGAATAGAGTAAAAGAGGGACAATTTCGGAAGGCTATGAGCATATTTCTAATTGAACGAAATTTGTGTCGTTCGAATGAAGTACAAGTCAGAGTCTCCGCTATACCTGGACAAAGCTACGGCCGAGGTACCGTCGTATTCACTTGAGCGCCTGGGCCAAGAGTGATGCTCTGTAGCACACCCGTTCGATGTCGGGTGACTTGGGCACACGCCACATCGCTCGTCATCGTTGACCTTGGGGTCACTGCTTGTTGAAGCCATGGTGACGTGGATCAGCGGCTGCACGTTATCTACTACGGTAAAAAAGTATATCTGGCATCATAAATGTTGACAATAAACAATGGCTGCAACGGTTGGGCTAATCAAATGGAAATCGTTGAAAAATAGGTTGGAGGAACAATGAAACAGCGAATAGCTGATAGATACTGAACCTTTGGCTCAGTGGTGGGAATAAATAACTATTTATCAGAACACACTTTTACAATGTCCGAGTGAACTGTCTCTCCTTCGTAAATGTATTTCAGTGCAAGTACGTTTTAATAAGTTTAATTTTGCTTTGATAGAACTCTTTCGTATTCGAAACTGGCTTGCCACTGAGGCTCATTAACTCAGCGCTTCTCTCGTTCTGTTAAATATTGTTAAATATTTAAGAAATAAAAACGTTTCTGTGTAAACATAGTGTTATGTCGGTAAACAGGAACGAGTTGTGGAAACACGAGCCTATAACGTTATACGTACGAACACAGAAAATGTGTTTTTATTTATTTTATGAAATAGAAATGAGAAACATGTAAGAAAATCTCAAATTCTCTCCTTGAAACTAAGAGTAACTACACTGGGTACATGCGTCGGTAGTGATCGCCTACGTACAGCGATATATTTTGAATATGGCCTAGTCATATTTTAAAAGAATGACAATGTTCCTACTCGGCTGTAAAATGTCCATCTTTAAGGTTTATAATGAACTATTCAGGGAGGAATTAGCTAGTTATTAGCAAAGTGTATTCAGAAGTTTCAATGATCTCAATTCATTTGACATTTCTCTACTTTAATGACAAACTCTCTTTTCTCTAAGCGAGTTTTGCATTTCAATTAATTCTGTAAATTCGAACTGATGATCAGTGGTCAGTCACTATGACAACCTCCTGCTCTCAAGATACCATGTTATATTCTAATTCGCCCTCGCTCAACCGAATATAAATTATTTATCCCATAATAATACAAGACGCTCGTAGGGGTAATGATCGACACGCAGAAAGCCTCTTTAATCAAACTGCCATATTCAGTCTTACAATGTATTCTTACAACTGCTTTACGTAATGCAATTTACATTTTCACTTCTAATATGATATCAACCTACAATATTAATTTGTATAATATTCAGAGTATTGCTAATAACACAATCGTTATCGAAAGTCAATAATAATGCTTATCTAATCACTCATATAATTTATAATATTTAGCTCAGTCAACAACAGTGACAAGCCACAACATTAAACTTATAAGTGTCCTTGGATTAAACTTGAACAAACATATTACTAATTTAAATTTAACCAAAGTAATTTTTTTATCCAAGGCTTATAGCTGTCAGTTGCGCAAGGAGCCCATTCGCGTCCTTCGTGAGCTTAATGGGGGGGGTACTTACATGAAAAATGGCAAAATGGGTATTTATGTGAGGCCAAGAGGCTCAAACTCTGACCCTGTTTGACCCAAATTCCGAGCTCCAAAACCCTGATTGCCCCCTTTTTTTGGGGAAAAACCGTGATTTCCTCTTCTTTAAATAAAAACAAATAGGTAATGTGAAATAAATTGGTCGCCTGAAAAGGATTTAAAAATAAATTATAAATTTATATTAAAATACTTTTAATGCACCCAAATTAAAATCAAATCCTGACCTGATCTGCCCAAATCAGGTCAAAACCCTGACCCTACCTGCCCAAACTGAGCTCAAAACCCTGACCCACCCCCGCGGCACATACATAATACGTCACAAACCGGAGTACTCCACCGGAATATACCCATACTAAAGCAACAATAATAACTAGAACGCTAATGAACTGAACATACCATTAACAGGAACTGTATAAACATTACTCGCTAATCATGTACAACCTGTAATAAATATATTAAATTTCAGGCCGGGCCCGCGGGTATTGTGCCATCTGAGCACTCTATAACAACGACCGATACCGTACCCACCGTACCCACGGCCTTCAAACTTGGTTCCGCTTTAAATTATCGGGTAAGCTGTTGTTAATCAGAATACAAAAGCTTACCCGATAATTTACAAAAACTTAACCGGTCACTAAACATAAGTTCCCATTTTTGGTCGTTGTTATATTATGTTCACCTTGTGACAGCAGAATGGGTATTATAATGGGCTATTATCACAGTTCGGCCATCTTGGATAAAACAAAGGTTTTGGCCCCGTTAGCCTCGCACTGATGGGTTTCAGAACGAGTTTACCGAACGAAAACACAGGTTTTTATTCTCCTGGGACTCAGCATGGCTGCCGCGTGATAAAACCCAAGCATATGATTCGTGGCTGATCTTTGAGATATTTTGGACCATGTATTTTCTGATAAGAAAGAATAGCCAAACATAATTTGATAATTACTGGTGATTTCATGGTTTTCTATGGAATACGGGCGAATATTTAACGAGAAATTTGTATTATTTGGTATACAACGAGCCTTTTAATAGACGAATTGTATACCAAAATAATATGAATTTCGAGTAAAATGTTCGCCAGTATTCCATAGAAAACCACGAAATCACCATATTATCCTATAAACAACACATTTACAGGAAGATTTATCACGAAAACAAAGTAACTTACCTGACGATAGACTGCGAATTTTCTCGCCGGAAAACAAAAATTTCGAGAGGCGAACGCGTCTGCAGACTAATTATGTATTCAAAATCTTGAATCCTTATTGGTTGATAACGAAAGGTCGCGAAATTTCCTGCATTTTGATTGGCCTTCATCTAGCCATCAAATACCGCTCTATATTTCATAGAAAAACAATGAAATACCGCCCTGTATTGCATGGTAAAGCTGAGCTCTGATTCAAATTAAAGCGTATGTAAATGTTCGGTTTAGCCATTCGCATGAGAAGTAATTTCAAACACTCATATGCATTGTTCGTGTTTCATCCGGGGATTACAAATATTTCGAAAACAATAAAACCCTCGAGGTTTCGCCTCTCGGTCGGTTTCATTTGTTTTTTTCAATATTTGTAATCCCTGATAAAAAAAATACGATTCGTTGAAAGAGTACTTCTAAAACTCATTAATATTCAATTAGTGCGAGAGCCAATCTGGTGCGATAGATTATAACACGTGATGACCTCTATAAACGACAATAAAAAACTCGATTATCGAACTCGTTCACTTATAGAACTACATTACGTCACCAGATCTATAAGTGTTCCATTTGAATAATCAATAGACTCTATTCCAAAATGCCAAATCTTGTTTGAGTAGTATAGAGGGCAGTAAATAACAGTTGAATGCTACCATGTTAAAGAGTATGCCAAGATTAGCAATATTCTGAATGTTAGGGGTGATAGCATAAAATGGTACTAAGTTATCGAGATTTCAATATATAGCGTTTTGTATGGGTATGGTTTGAGCCAGTTATACCTACTAGCCTCGTTGTCGTGATTTACACTCTATTTAAATGTCAATAACTTTGCAACAATGAAAGACCAAACTCTCAAACTGCTCAGTATTACTTACTTTTGCATGCTTTAATGGGCTTTTGTCACACGGCGGCCATATTGGCTTGAAACAATAGATTTTCCACGTGTAGCCTCGTACTGAGCAGTTTCGGAACGAGTTCACGCGTGCAAAACAAAGGTTTTTATACTCCTGGGATTAAACATGGCCGCCGTGTGAATAAGATCCATAAAGACGGCATTAACTTCGCCTAATATCCTAAGCTTTTTTGGCATTATATGTATGCAAATAAGAACAGCCATATTGGAATAAGGTGTATAGTGTTGTAAGTGTTCCAGTTGAATAACCTCGTGTTGTAAGTGTTCCAGTTGAATAACCTATAGTGTAAGTGTTCCAGTTGAATAGAGGCTTTCCAACGTAACAAAGTGAGTTGGAAAGCGTCTTCATTACGGCACGTAGCTATTTGTTTATCACTTAAGTGATAGTTCATTAGTTCTTTTCTTGTACATATGTTTAATATTCATATTTGAGGTATATAAAGACCAATCAGTTTAGAATTCTTTCTCTCGCTTGCTGGACAGCCACAAGTCAGCCAAACTTTAGTTTTAATGTTTTAAATTATCATTCATCAATATATAACCATTTTGGCTTTAGCCCTCGGAGCCTTGTACGATTGCATTCGATCGAGGAGTACGTTTCCAGAAGTTTTTCCACGAAGCAAGACGTGGTTTTTTACGATGGTTTTTCGTACCGGGCAACGTACATTATTTTCTTTAGATATCTATTTTTCGGTATTATTTGATTTAAGCATGTGATTACGTCATTTGATTGTGCAACCATCCGTTTAGGATGATGTGTGGTTATGGAATGTTTTCTCTATTCCTTCATGTCCTGTTAAATCATGTCCTGTTAAATATTATGATTTTGTAATATTAGTACTATGTAATGATTTGTAATACCGTAGTTTATTAAAGAAACCGTTTGCTGCTGTCCACCAGGCATCCGGCACTGTCACACTCCACTAGTTGTAGTGTTATTATGATTTTGTACGCGTTGGGCGTGTTGCGTAGTATAGGAATGAATAACCTATAGTGTTGTAAGTGTTCCAGTTGAACAACCTAGTGTTGTACAAGTGTTCCAGTTGAATAACCTATATTAGTATATACCACACCAGTGAATATGACTTTTCGCGCGCTCTGATTGGCTACTCAAACAGTGAATATGATTCCATATTCACCTGCGAGCAAAGCAGCGATCATCGTTTTTGTCCATTTGACAGAAAATAAAATAACTATTTGGTGTTGGCTATTCGCCTGGAGTGTGGTATATACTAAAACAATTATTCACCTCCACTTCGGCGAATAATCGTTAAGTATTGTAAGTGTTCCAGTTGAATAACCTATAGTGTTGTACGTGTTCCAGTCGAATAACCTATAGTGTCGTAAGTGTTCCAGTTGAATAACCTAGTGTTTTAAGTGTTCCAGATGAATAACCTATAGTATCGTAAGTGTTCCAGTCGAATCACCTATAGTGTCGTAAGTGTTCCAGTTGAATAACCTATAGTGTCGTAAGTGTCCCAGTTGAATAACCTAGTGTCGTAAGTGTTCCAGTTCAATAATCAAGAGTGTTGTAAGTGTTCTAGTTCAGTAGGTACTTACTGATCATCTCGCACTGACTCCCCTGAAATATTCAAACCAACTCCCAACTTTTAGCCTTCAAATGTAAAAAAAGAAATTATGTAATTGAATAAAATCATTCATTATTTGATTTACTTTTACCTAGCCAATTTTGTTTTTCCTTTCAGTTTGTGTAGCCAGTAGTTTACGACTCCCACGTTTTAGTGGCCGGGTACTCTAAAGTTGCGCCTTCATTCGAGTAGATTGCCAGCTCTGCAGCGTCCTGGAATATGTTTACACCCCATTTCATTGTCGAATATGAAGTATACTGGCTTTAATAATACTACATTCAGGCAACTCTTGTTTCTCCTTTCATGTTTTTGACTTTCAAAATAGCGTCATCTCGGGTTAGAAGAAACGAACCTAAACTCAACTACATGCGAGAACACGCAACTGACTGAACTAGTGAAATTTGAAATGCAAGAAATCATAGATAAAAACATTGTTGTTTTAAAGTACTAAGGAATTATTCCGAATTAATATTCAGTGAAATAAATATTGCACTCAACTAGAACACAAGAAGCCTCTATCAATTTATAGAAATGTTACTCTTTTTAAATTAAATCTTGACTTATTTTGGTTATATTGCGTTTGAATAGTTATGTTTGCGTTTTAGAACGGTAGATAGAATTCTGGCAACAAACTGTTATCAATAACAGTGCAGCTAGTGAACAAGGTCTGGCTGACGAATAATAAACAAAATGGGGTTGGATGAAGAACTTATCTTCTCGTTTTGAAGATTTTCGCATTTTAAACAAAAACAAGGGCCGATAAAAGCATGCAGTTGTCTCCAAAAATATTATGTATCTTGGAATTCTGTTTTGTGTTTTCTATTCTTCAATACTAGGAAATACATGTACATGGTCTAAGAAACCTCAACCATCGGCCAAAAATTGCGAATCTTCACGATGCCAATTCGGCTGTCACAGTATCCGCGAGCCAACTTAATGTGGTTTCATTTGCCATGAATACATTCTGACCGCGCTTTAGTATCTATAATCGCCATGCAATTCTTATAGTTTTTGTAAATTGTTACATTTAGAAAGACTGCATGACACTCAGTGAACCTCTGTCAGTCGGACTGTCTTGTTAGGAGAGTTTCTAAACCTTCAAGTTTCTTTAAAACAAAACTGCAAAATAAGATAAATACCAGGGGTTTCTTGGTGTTATCTTAACTGAAAGTTATTCTATTTACGTAACGTAAAACAAAGACAACTATTCGGTCTTCTAAAGCAAAATAATACTCAGAAATACAAAGAACCATAACCCCATGCAGAAAACGAGTAATCTCTTACACCCTGAATAAGAATCGAAGCACCCGAAATGTCTTGTGAATATATATCCTGATATGCTTTTCAAACTTTTTCGATAGAGGATGGCAAAGATTAAAGTGGATTGCAAAAGCTCATTCTAGAAACCTTGATTTGGGTTAAAGTGAACCGATTTCAAGATGCGGCTAAATCTCTCTTTAAAAGCAGTATTTTTCAACAATTCGAATCTTCGCCATCCTTAAGCTTCATCAAATTATTTTCACATTTTCTCCAGTATACCTGGAAAGCATACTCTGCTAATCTGAGTAGTTATCTTTCAAGTGTCTTTCCGGATGTCTCTTCTAATATGTTATAGTCCAGCTTAATTCTAGATGCTAAAATACTAAACAAAAAATAACAAAATGGTAGTTATTCTGTCTCCTGTGTTTTAAATACCTTTTTAAGATAACTTGCTCCAAACATAATTCATAACTTCATTTCTTGTTAATAACAGGCAGCTCAAATTCGTTTACAGTCATATGTGAATGGGAGCGTCTTGGAAAAACCTATTCATTGAATATGCGCTTAATCATGCAGTTAATCAGGAGGACACTTCAAACCACCCAGCTGGTGCCCCATGCTAAGAATCTAAGCCATATTTCAAACAGAACAAATACCTGTAGTCACCTTAACAATATAAAAAACATCAACAGTGTTTGATGAAGGTTTTGTTACATTTAAAGGTTGGTATAGTATTTCCATTAAAACATCATAGTTTTGGTACACTTGCAATTATCTTTAAAAAGGAACGAAGTATATATGGACTTTATGATTCATTAAAAAAATTAAAATCGGCCAGGAATAGATTAGCTCTCCAGTAGAGCGGTTTTCGATTCATTCAGCTTTCGAATTTGATTGGTCAGTTATCCATGATTGAGTTTACTTTCCCTCGTGATTGGTTGATTGATCAGTTCATTGGGTATTACTTGCTCCTGATTGGCTCGCCGTTTTTGGTTGTACGACACTTTATTGAAAACCATTCTAAGTGATTGCTTTGGTTTTGCGTTTGCTTAGCTTTCTATTGATTGGAAAAATGTTTTGTAATTATCAGCCAATCAAGTTCTAAACTAGAACCAAACATTGTTTGGGTCCGTCACGCAATCAATTCGTCTTAGCGAGAGTTTTACACGATGGCCTTACTTTTCCTCGTGATTGGATTAAGGAAACCCAATCACCTATTACTTCAGTTCGTGATTGGCTCATTGTGTTTTTACTTGCTCCCGTGAATAGCTCTGTAATTACTTTGGGTTTGGATTGACTACACTCAATCGAAAACCGCTTCGTCGTGCCCCGATTGATGCACTGGTTCAAACAAAATACCACAAATTGTGAACGGTGAGTGACCAGACCAGCTGAGCAATATTGGTAACTTCGAATGTTTATGAGTTGTCCTGAAATAATATTTCGGGCTCCTTTTTATTTCTTAATAAAGAAATAAATAACTAATTAAATAAATAAATAATGTTAATCCTTCAAAATTAGAATTAGATGAATTATTGATTTGTCTGGTTCTAATTATAAGGTGTGAAACAGATATATTCAGTTGGTACTTGAGATGATTCGGACTTCGTCAATTCGAAAAGTGTTCTGCTAATGGTGTGGTACCTCAAGGAACAGATCAAGCAGGAGCCGGGTCAAGAGTATGGTTCAACAGCAGGCGGACCGAATGACACAACACGCGCTCAAGTTTATACCACAAATTCAATTCAAACATTCCCACGCTTTTTTCGGATAATCGACCGTCGAAAAATAACCGACAAATTTAAAGAAACTATGATGGTCCAAAAATTCCTTACCAAAACTGCAACCTGTATTATAACGTAATTAATATGACAAGAACGCAACTGAACTAAATCTATGGTAAAGTGCCTATAAGTACTAAAACATTTGCCAAGCAAAGTGATTCAACATTCAGCTAGTTTTACGAAGTTGGTTTCCGTCATATTGTACATGCATCGAGGTTTACGTGCATATTTCAGGTTTAGTAACATAAAAATGTAGAGAAGATTTCACATTTTTTCAGATTTATTTCACACTATTTAATTCACAAAAAGGTTATAGTACAGTAGACTGAATATTACTTGTGTTGTGTAGAGTACGTTAAGACCAAACGTAATACTGACGTGTGATACAGTTGTCAGATTAATTTATACCGATTTAATACCTCAGCTGCACTCTTACTATCAATGAACAAGTTTTATGCAAGAAGGGTGTAGATTGGTGGTTTCCCAACCACACCCCCCCCCCCCCCCCCCCCCAAATCAAGACGCCTTGAAACTGTTATATATTTCTCTGGTGCCCTCAAATCTGTGCTTTTGTTCTCAAGTTTGGGCACCACAGTCTTTGATTTATAATGTAATCGTAATAGAAAAATCCAGAGAAGAGCTACATGTACTAGGTTTATATGTAAAAACTCTGGCCTTAACTATACTGAACGTTTGCTGAGACCTGTTACCAATTAATTACTGGCTAGAATACCTTGATCTTGTTTTTTTCTTTAAATGTAAATCTGGCAATGTCAAGTTAGATATACACAGTTACTTATCTTTTTACTCGCCGCTCTGAATCAGGCCTCAACCTTAATGTACAGAAATCAAGAACTTCTCTTTTCAGAGATTCATTTTTCAACAGAATTGTGCACTCATGGAACGCTTTACCAGTTGATGTTAAATCTATCAATTCTCTCGGAGTTTTCAAAAAAGATATTTGAAAGACTCAACACATTTCGTACGTACAATGTATTATGTCCTAAATGTCGTCGAATTAATGCTATGTCGGTTTGTAGCTGTTATTGTCAGCATTTTTATTTATTTATTATCTTTACACATTTACCTATATACATTTGAATATGTCTAAGTATGTTTTTCTTTACTGCTATATAACAATTAATTTCTGTACACACATATACATATGTTTTTAACTGAGTAGCGTAAGGGTGGCGCTAGAGTAACGATGTTCTTATAGAGGTGGGGGTGGCGGTGTTCTGTATCTAGTAGGGGACCTCGTGTCCTATTATACAACACCTGCCCTTTGGGCGAATCTTGAAATAAATAAATAAAACACTTCTGTGAATCGTGGGACACAGTGATTGAAATAGACGTTTAGTAATTGTAGTAACTGATTCCAGAACATGAATCTAGTAAACTAAGAAAAGGATTCTGTCAACGACCACGCGTGAACACGGAGAGATATAAACATAGTTTTGTAAATAGATACATTTTTTTAAGTATGAGTTTAGCAGCTTGTAAACATGGTCATATTTTAAATGGTTAGTTTTTTAGGAACAGGTTCTATATTTAATATTCTGTAACACTTGATTTGTATTTAATCGAGTGAAATAAAGACTTAAATAAAGACGAAACCAGACAGTGTCATATTTTCAGACTTGTGGTTAATTGTGTCCCAGTTATACAGCTGCGAAGACCCAATGATGACGTCCTACGTAAAATACAATGACGAGGTCAAAAGTAGCTAAAGAAATCAACGACCATCTAGATCTGTAAGCAATCAACATCAAATACAATTTATATGTCAAAGGCTTACCATACGTCCATCAAATCTAAAGTTCACTTTGCAATTCACTAACAACATTGCATGGCCACAGCCTCATTTTTCTCAGTTTTTCTCTGCAGTAAAATATTTATTATTTTAATCTTATCGATTATTTATTCATGAAGGAACACCCCGCACGTATAGTTCTGTTGCGGTCTCAGAAATCCTTTTTGACAGTAAACCATTAGAAATGCCACGGATAGTTATGGATTATCCTTTAGTACTCTCTGTTCTAACAACAGCATGGGAACGAAACCTTTGGAGTTTCTGACGGCAGGACTGAGAACAATTGACTCAGTATCATGTCGCGTCGGCTGACATAAAAATATAGGACTTTTAGCCGGATGTTATAATTGCTCTCGGGAATACCTTAAATTTACAATTATCTAACGTACTTAGATAAGGGAAAGGACTTTTAGACGTACAGATATATACAGATACAGATGCACTTTATTAGCTCCTTAATGGATCGTAGCTAATATAAATACTAGGCTTTACTTTATATTACATGTACAAACAGACGTGTTATAAAACTTATATGTATATATAGTACTGAAGACACTTTGCCACGACATTTAAATATTAATTAGGGATATTCGTACGTAGGTCTCAAATACATGCTATCGTAAACGTATTTTGCAGCAAAATAAGTTACTTCCATGGGCAGATTTAGGACTAGTTTCAGTGGCGGACCAGGGGTGGTTACGGGGGTGACATGTCACCCCCCCCCCCCTTTTGGGCCAAAAACAAATTCTGTATAAGAATTCGTAAAAATAAAATACATTCGTTCAAATTTTGTAAGAAATTTCGCACCAGAAACTGTACCGGTCAAAATAGTCACCCCCCTTTTTCAAATCCTGGATCCGCCACTGAGTTTGGATAATTGTTCATCAGATATAAAACTTGTTTTGACTTTTGATGTAATTTATAGGAATGTTTCGGAATTGATAACAAAATGGAGCTCGTCTTCTACACTTCTGTGTGTACAGGTGGGGCATATTCTCTCTACTGGCTTGGTGTAGGGTCTGATGACGGTACATGTACCTCCTTCTTTCTAACTGTAGGCAGTGATTGTCTAATCTAAGTCTAGTTAGAGCAACCCTTTGCTTTAGTGATATTAGAGACAGCCTCGAGGTATTTTTCTAACTCATAATCAGTTTTAAACGATCTATAACTTCTAAGTTTGTTGCGATGGAGAGGATTTTTTCTTTGGTCCTTAAAAACGTTAGAAAAATATATCTCCAAGCATTGCACTGAGACTCTGATCGACGCATTCATTTCAAGCCGGATCGACTACTGTAACAGTCTCTTGTACAACCTACCGGATTGTCAGATTAACGAACTCCAGCGGGTACAGAAAGCTTGTGCTAGATTAGTCTGCAATGAAAGTCAATTCTGCCACATTACACCACTGCTAGTTAAATTACACTGGCTACCAGTCAGATATAGAATTGAATTCAAAGTTTTATTGATTACTTTTAAAGTCCTTAATGGATTAGCACCTTTATACTTATCGCAATTAATTATGCATAGGCCTCCATCACGCTATAATATTAGAAATTCTGATGACAATACTTTACTTATTTACCCTAGATTTAAGACCAAAGTTACTCTTGGATACCGTGCTTTTACTTGTACTGCTCCAAAGTTATGGAACGCGCTCCCAGTAGAGATCAGGAGCTCAAGTTAGATCGGTTGCTTTACTGAGTCTAATATGAAGATCCACCTTTATAAGAAGGCGTTAATTATCAGTCTAGCCTCATACTCAATAAAAGTGTAAGGCCCTATAGTTTTGTAGTTCTAGTGCTATTTTATAATTATATAGTGTAATGTTTTCGTTTTACTAGTGTTTAGAATGTTTTCGTCTTATGACTATTGGAATGCGCATTTGAACATATACATATGGAATTTGCGCAATATAAATTCATTTTATTATTATTATTAAATAGGCAAGTTTTGAAAGTGAAGAATCTTCCTTGTGTTAGATAGCTAGGAAATGGATATTTTTTGACGAATGTTAAGGCGTAATTAAAACAGTTTGCTTCGTATGATGAAAACCCCGGAATATTCTGATTTGTTAAAGATGGAGCGAGCATTGTGGATTCAAGAAGACTTGGACATGTTTATAGGACTAGCTATATAATACTGAATGACAACTACTGATCGTTGTCAATTGCTTTTCCAGTCAATTAAAGCACATAAAATAAA
This sequence comes from Actinernus sp. WN-2022, assembly GCA_030867875.1. Classification (NCBI taxonomy): domain Eukaryota; kingdom Metazoa; phylum Cnidaria; class Anthozoa; order Actiniaria; family Actinernidae; genus Actinernus; species Actinernus sp. WN-2022. Next base: position 146,768,219 of record JAOWCC010000577.1, on the reverse strand, counting down.
AGGAATTAAAGTTAGAATATACTGATTATACTCAGTAAACTGAGCAATTAGAATACCAAATGGAAACCATCGCACTCGCAAAATTTTATGCTTTTTCGGCTTCACTGAAATGTACGCACCAAAAAGTCACAAAATAGAAGGAACTTTCAACTGAAAGAGAAAAGAAAAATGAGATGGACTGAAAAAACCAACCAATTTCCGTAGTATGAAAAAAAACATGTTGTAAATTGTAAGATGTTGTAAATTGGATTTTCCAACATTACTGTATTTTTCCATAGTTCATGGATGTACTGGATACCATAGAAACCAATTTAATTCATTTGCCGCGCGATGGTTTTTCACACTATGGGCATTGATTGTTCTTTCCAGTGATGCTTGAATGGGAGTTTTTCTCTCTTTCTCTGTTTTGATAACAAGAAAACACATTTAGTTCATTTTGTAGTATCGTTTCTTTCTGTCATCTTACGTTACTTCGTATTAAGACCTGGGGGCCAAAAACTAATTAGAAAATAATTAAAATCACTTAAGAGCTGCGTACTTGAATTGAAACACAGTTTGATAGAATATATGTACGGATTGTGTCATGTTACTGGGCGGCTTAAATAATAGCTCAAAAATACATGACCCATTCCTCTTTATTAACTATGTACAGGTGAAAGCCTCTGAAAGTCTTTATATGAGATAAGACTGGAACAGTGAACACAATTCCACTAAAAAGAATAAAGTGCGAACGACTACTAAATGAAACAGACTTGATTTTAATTTTGGAAATTATACTTTTAAAACTTTAAGTACGAGCAAATTGAATCTTATGAAAGTAAAAGAAAAATCGAATGTTTAATTATTGTCAGCGCTAATAGAAGTAACGCACTTCTGAAGCCTTTAAGTACTTCTGAGTCCGGCACTTCTTTCTTAACCCATTGCTAACTTCGAGCCATAGCAAGAGCGTTGCAGAAATCGTACATATATCGAAAGTAATATGATGAATCAGGTTGACTGGCACTTCCTTTTAGCACGAAAGTACTAATTTTTGTTGACTTTAGTGGTACTATAGGCAGTGCACAGAGTGTACATATATATATAACCTCGACACTTTGCTAATAAGTGTTAGCCTACGATATTGTCGTAAAATTGTGGTTACCTAGAAACCGACGGATGCCCCCTGGAAACCAAACTTTAAGAGCGTTGAGTCCAATAACAAACGGATTTTCCATTGATCCGTTCAAGCCTACTTTCTGTAAGCCGTTAATAAAAGTAATGTTCTAGATAATTTCGAGTTGATTTTACGAACATCAGAGACCCACGTCGAAGCAAGATTTAAGTCCATAATGGAGTGACTATATAGCTTTCTCAAGTGCCACCCTTGAAAATGATATCATTAAACTTTGCTTTGGGCTCGAAATAAACCTTTTAATATATCATGGCTTGTTTACATGCAAGAAAAACACATGTAAATGATTCATTCAGTTAAGCATTATTCCGATGCCATGCAGCCGAATTCTGCTCGAAAATGAAACTTATGTCCTATCACATTTATTTAAAGGTCGCTTTTTTCATTAGCTTCTTCATAGGGTGGAAATTAGTGGCGATAATAAGAAAATCTTATTTCATGAAAATAAAAATAAGATTAGAATTAAAGCTTTCCTTGAGTCGGTTTAGAATTAAAGAATTTTTGATTCGACCACAAAATTTCGACATCCTTCATATGTCTCGATGATCCGGATATTAAATTACGAAAGTAGTGTTGGTAAAAAGGAAAATTCTACAATCTAAGAGGGGTTCGTTTTAACTTTAGTCTGCTTCTAGCAAACTACAAAACGATTTACAGATATTTATATAAGTAAAACGAGTCGAAAAAAGTGGTCATGCTCTGAAAAAATATAAATAAACGGCGAATATAGTGAAAAACACAGCACGTAGTCTATTGATACCAACGAGATAGTAGAATAGACAGTAGTTGGATAAAACTGTTGAGGATATTTGTGGTATTACGGGTAGACTTCAAGGGATAAAATTGCGCATATTTCAAAGACTAAAGGAAATAAACATAAAAGAATATATCTCCCTTGAATACTGTTTTTGAGTATCAATTTGAGATTTCTAATTCGCTTGCCGGTTCGTCTTCGTCGTTTGTTTGGAATGAAGCTGATAGAGGCTCAATTTGTGACAATCGCTACATAAATTACAGATCTATTTCGACTAATACGAATGCCAGCTGCGCCGAATGAACGGAACAGAGCAAAAAATCAAATCAAAATTCGTATCTTCAACTTCTTGAAAACTTGGTAAAAAGACACGAATTTCAATTTGCTATTTGTCGGTCTTAAGTGCTAAGTTCCAAAAGTTCAAGTGTATGATTATGACTGGCAAAATAAATCGCGTTACTTTGCGGCACAAAGTCGCTCGAGGCCATTTTTTTCTCCAGATAGTCTAAATACAGTGTGGATGTTGCTTTGCCAGAATTAAGGTTTCAATAAGAGCCAGGCACTCTGGGAGATGCTTAATTAGCTGTGCGGCACAGTCATGATATTGAGATCTAATTAGCAAGTTTTTTGATATTCTACGTGCGAGCGAACGAACTACAGAAAAATCAAAGGAGACTGTTTTCTGAATTTGAGAGACATGAAAGGGGTGGGAAGTCAATGGTTTACAATCAAAATAAACTATAGTGTCTATACTGAGGCTAAAATCTCACGAAAATGCGTACATAATTTTTTTATAGCAATTATCGTTTTGGCGATAAGAGCTATGGCATATGCGTGTGGCAGGTGATTTGAAAGGTTGCGATTTTTAATGTATGTAGAAGTTCTGCATATTCCCACGGGGGAACAAATAGAAACACCAATCTGCTAACGCTAGCGTTTCATGTTCGTTCACCCGCTTACGACGAACTGTATATTATATATGCACACGTGCACATATGGTTTCATCTTCAAAAGAGAATACATTTAGAACGCTCGCTAATAAGCGAAGACAACGATTTTGAATTTCGAATGATGCGTCTTATACAATTAAATCATCAACTCTTTTGCATTGATCCAGTCTCACCAGAGATGACCTGTCTTCATGTATTGATAGCAACATTGTGTGTTGCTTTGAGGATTCATAATTCATAAATAGAACTCGGGGCTAGAATCTCGAATAAACAAGCGTGTACCATCGAACACAAGCCGTGACTGAGACGGAACAATACGCTCACTTTACTGAAGTTAAACGAGCCTCCTTTTTACGGCAGTGAAAAACAATGATCATAATTTACAAAACAGAACTGGCTTACGCATGTTGCCTTACCTGGATCATCACTGTTTTTAATGTACTTGCTTGTTGTTTTCCCATCATTTTCTGTCTTCTTTGGTCTAGTACATGCTAACCCCATAACCTAGTCGTGTCTTACAGTGCTTCCAGTAGCAGGAATTCCACCGGCGTTACCTAAACTCCCATCTTTCATCACAAGATACTAGAACGCTACATATCTTAATCCAAGCTTTTTCGGTGGTGTATAAAGTGACGGCTCTTGATTTGAGGGCATGGTATGATTGCCACAGTGTTTGGCATCGAATGGAGATAACTCTATGATGATTGCGGATTTCTGCTGCCTCGGCCGGGTAGCCCTGTGGTTGTTTCTCCGGCTATCTTGTCTTAGAAGATATGGAGATTAGGATGTTATGGGCAGGAGAGTTGTCCGGAGAGTTTAGGTTCTTAAAAAGCCGCTGGTCTAAGTCATACGGGGGAAGTAAACAAAGGTCACAATTATGATCTCTATTGTTAATGTAGATAACATTTGGGGATGATTTCAATACAGACCTATATTGATAGCCAGGGCTATAACTACGCAAGCTTGGGCTCGGCGTGAGTGAATTATCAGTTTTTAGCAATTTCGATGTGGTTAGGCCTGAGAACAAGACTCCCCCGTCAAACTTAAAACAACCAGTCTTTGTTTACAGTTTCTCCAATTGAGTGGAGCTCTGGTCAAAGGTAGAGGCCTGGAAAACAAAGCAGCCCGTCGTACTGACTAAAAATGCCATTTCAAAAGTGGCGGAAACACCGGTAATTGCACATTTGTTTAGCTTTGAAGCTATCAAGTCCAACCGTCAATACGAAAGAGAAGGCTTTAAACGACACTAGAGCACGAAGGAGTAGTGAGAATCGATTGTAAAATTTGTATTTAATTCATGAATTGGGTTTTATTGTTTTATTAAAGACAATTGCGACCAAAGATGTCGCAAAGTCTAAAAGCCCAGCCGGTGTGAACGAAAACATGATTTAAATTTCAAATTGCTACTAAAACTCTAATTATACACAGTTATTGCGTTTTATAAATCAACCTGGTTTTGGTAGAAGATAACATGTCACAGTCCACCTGAACAGAGTGGGTTTGGGCTATAAATGGACTTCATAAAAACCATATAAAGGAAGCTAGCATGTCGTTTTACATACTCCTATGCAGTAGTGTACTCATTCATTAAACTCTTCAAGGAAATAAACATTTTGGTTTCTTTTTATACACGTACAGGTTGATTTATTATCTGTGTTTGAATGCGAGATATCTTCATTTGGAGGTGGCTTACGAAGTACTTAACGGTTTTGAAGTGTCGATCGACAAGAGGCTAACATGCCGGAAATGCCAGATATGACTGAAATAGCGTCTTCATGTGTTGCTTATGACGAATCCATCGGCACAAATATAAAGCAAGTCATTCGTCTGTTAGCGTAAGTCACTTTATGTCGCCTTTGTGATTTACAACAAATTGACCTTACAATTCGCTGTTCTCCACTTTAGCCACAGATACAAAGTGAATTGAGCTTATTTCTGGACAGGGATTTGGATAGATATATCAATCTAAGTGCAAGCGATAGTGACGGGAGGGGATTTAGGTATCACGGAATCAGTTATCAAATTTGAAAGCCGAAGTATTTGATTAACAAAAACAATTTGAACGCTTTATTCCTTTATTCTTATGCTCGTGAAAAACTGAAAATAAAACTGAAAAGAGAATTCAAGAATTTGATCATCTTCGCTGGATTATGCAAGGCATACAACAAACTAAAAGAAAGCTGACAGCCCTTAAGTCTTTGCCGAGTGCCTCATGTTTCCGTTGAAATAAATAATTCATCCTTTCATTCTATTTTTGGCGCTTGACTTTAGCAGTAGTGATCTCGTGTTTAGTTAACGATCTCTTTCTTTTTATCATTATAATCACATTATTTTAATAAAATAATCCCATTTAAGACAACCTTAGGGAGTAAGAGTAAAGCTTTTAATGTTGTTGCAAACCCTGTTGAATTACTGATTAGTAACCTACTGGATTAGCACTTAAATCGAACTCAACACATTGATCAGTCTTGGCTTCCTCTAGCAAAGATAATTATGTGTTTTTTAGAAGCCCGGTGTACACGTCAAAGTTTTGGGCACGGCACTCCCAGTAACTTGTAGATGGGCCTGAGCACGGCACTCCTAGTAACTTGTAGATGGGCCTGAGCACGGCACTCCTAGTAACTTGTAGATGGGCCTGAGCACGGCACTCCCAGTAACTTGTAGATGGGCCTGAGCACGGCACTCCCAGTAACGAGCAGATGGGCCTGAGCACGGCACTCCCAGTAACGAGCAGATGGGCCTGGGCACGGCACTCCCAGTAACTTGTAGATGGGCCTGAGCACGGCACTCCCAGTAACGAGCAGATGGGCCTGAGCACGGCACTCCCAGTAACTTGTAGATGGGCCTGAGCACGGCACTCCCAGTAACGAGCCGATGGGCCTGAGCACGGCACTCCCAGTAACTTGTAGATGGGCCTGAGCACGGCACTCCTAGTAACTTGTAGATGGGCCTGGGCACGGCACTCCCAGTAACGAGCAGATGGGCCTGAGCACGGCACTCCCAGTAACTTGTAGATGGGCCTGGGTACGACACTCCTAGTAACTTGCAGATGGGTCTGGCCGCCTGGGCACGGCACGTGACGTGAGACGAGTGACGTGGACGAGACAGTTTTTACTAGAAACCTGTAGCTTGTGAACGAGACGTTACACTGCTTAACCTTAGCAGTATACTTCACCTCTCCCCCTTTCCGACTATAGGCCTGATTCTCAGGTTAGTTTGAGCTCCAATAATTTACAACGTTTTTATACTTCATAGTAAATTAGTAAAACAAAATTGCTATAAGTGCGTTGCTTTTCAAAAGAGACTTCGGGAATTAGGAATTAGGGAAAAAAGATTTTCTGTGTATAAACTACACTCTAACAAAAAATGTTTTTCGTCTTCTATACGGAATAATGACAATTGGGTATTTTCTTAGTTCCGATCAAACCGGTACGTTAAATTATAGCGGTCTCTTTCGATTTCAAGAATGTGGTTTGGTTAAAGCTCTACGATGTTTTTAATCTCTGTCAGATAAGCTTCGAATTCGTTAGTCAGTTTTGAATTATCGATATGTTCTTAATTGATTTCTTCCAAACGATCATAGTCATGGAAAAGGCTGGATCTCTAGTTTCGTATTTCTATTTCTTTCAACCGTAGCTTAGTTTCAGTTCATTGTGATAAAAAACAGCTGTTAATTGGGATTCCCACACAAACCAAAACCATTTAGGAACGAGGAAGTCTCGACTTGTGAGACCCAATTTCTCCCTATGTGATTTGTTATCGTATCTAAATAAGCGGTTTTCACAAGCCTATTCTCATCTAATGTGAGGATACGGGCCCAGAAGGCAACCACTTTTGAAATTAGTTCGGTATTGATGAGATATATCGACCGAGTTCGGCTAGACAAGCCTTGTTATCTGCTTTGTTGGACAGACGGCCGAGAAGTTGTTTGCAAAAATGTATATGGACATCATTATACTTCCCAGACTTCGCTACAATATGTAAGGATCGGCTTTATTAGTGTATCGAACAAATGCATTGAGAGTAAGACATCTGTCCTGAAATGGTCTCTCATGCTCTTGCGTAACGCGTAAAAGGCTTTAAGAGCCACCTTTTCGAGTTCCTGTTTAGCAGTCGAGAATCAGTGATCCTGATACATTTATAAAGTAAGACGAGGATACGTTTTCAGTATTAGGTTTTCATCTGCATAGAAGCAGAAACGATTCAATTTCCTTCCATTTGGATTAAATATTAGTAATTTAGACTTGATTTCATTTATTTGTGAACTGCTGGTTTCACTTTAAAGGGGCTATATCATGGTTCTGCGCATGTCCCGAGTCATCGCTCGGTCGATGGCTGTTAATTGGATACGAATAGTTAAAAGGCCTTCCCCCTATTGAAAGGATTTCCAATATTTTTGCATATTTCCTTTGATTTTAAGCATCCCACATGGGCGAGAGTTTCGTCAGTTCATATCAAAATCGCTGAAAATCGTTGATAATAAGAGTCCTACCCGGACAGACCATATAAAGGTCTCTCACCCTGACACAGCTCCATTAAGCTACCAAGTTCTGAATTTTATTTTGTGAGGCCTAATGAAGAAGTTGATATAATCACCAGGTCATCTGCGTACAAACTGATCGTTCTGTTATTTAACCCTATGAGCATCAATATCTTCGTTTAGTATTTCCGGAAGACCACTTAAATAAATGTTAAAAAGTAGTGGTGATAACATACGGCCCTGTTTTACGCCATTGTAGCAAATGATTCCTCGGAAATATGGTTATATAATATTATACATGCTGAGTCTTTGCAGTACATATCTTTCATAATAGACAGAAAACTACCTGTGACACCGATTGCGTCAAGCTATTCATCAACTACATAAAGAGGAAAAGGAAATGCATGCTGAGGAAACTGTGAAATATTTGATTCGTGCTTTCATAGAAATAGTGCTCTTCAGTGATGTGCAAAAACATGATAGAAATAAAGAATGATTAGTTTTAAAATTAAAACAGAAGCAGAATTCGGCGTATCATAAAAGTGAAATCTATTTTAGTGTGAGGAAGTACCGTAACACGGTATTGAAATGGTCCCTTACTCTTATCTTGCACATCGCGTTCACAATCAGTCTTACGAAGTCTGTACGACGTCCGCTCTAGATGTTTTCCTGGCCTAAAGTCTCATGCCTATCTCTATCTTAGCCTATCTCTATCTTAGCCTATCTCTATCTTAGCCTATCTCTATCTTAGGCAACTCCTATCTGATAGTATAGTTCACCACAAAATTTTGGCGCGCGCTCATTGGCTAAAAGCGATCACGTTCGTGGTAGTTGTCGTCCGCGAATGCAAACTATAGTTCACCACAAAAATTTGGAGAGCGCTCATTGGCTAAAAGCGATCACATGACGTGCGTGATAGCTGTCGTCCGCGGATGCAAGCTATCAGGCGTTATAGTTCAGCACAAAATTTTGGCGCGCGCTCATTGGCTAAAAGCGATCACGTGACGTGATAGTTGTCGTCCGCGGAGGCAAACTAATCAAGCAATAGTGCCCGCTGAGAGCGGAAGACAATTTTGTGATGAACAATAACGACAAATAGAGTGTGCTTGTCTCGAAACTATCGGCTGATAGTTTCCCTTGGAAATTTGATGTTCTTAAAACTAGCTCGAGGGCTGCTATTTGTTTTAAGAACATGAAATTTCCGCGGGCAACTATCAGCCGCTAGTTCCTCGACGGACACATTCTATCAGATTTTGTATAATAGAGCAACAGATATGAAACCGTGCTCCCCAGTCTCGTCGCGGCTCCGGTCCCGATTCGTTCCACTCGGATTTAATGAGTTGCCTGCGGAGGAAGCTAACTATATCTGTAAGTTATTTACAGCTTGGGCTATTTTTATATTTTTCCACGAATAAAAGGTGTTTTCTAAACATTTTTTTTCCCACGAATAAATATTTGTATTTAATTTTTCGAAAGAAAACAATAATGGCGGAGATAGCCTGTACCATTCGTTCATGCATTTAGTATTCGCACTCTAGCAAAAGAAGGTGCATTGTCTATAAAATAGTGAAACCTGGTTCTATAAATAGCCCATGGTGTAAATACGGCAACTCAAAGATATAGTATGGGAGATAGACCCTCCGAGTAATGGCTCTTGACATAGTTAGTTTATTTTAGGTTTAATTTTAGAATATTCTGGGGTGTAACTGTTGTGCAGGAGGTCGCGGGTTCAAACCCCGGCCGGACCAACACTCGGGGTCTTAAAATAACTGAGTAGAAGGTGCTGGCTTTGTGAAACAATTTCGTTCACGAGCTGCAAATGGTTAGACCTTCACGTCTTCTCGGATAAGGACGTTAAATCGTAGGCCCATCAGTGGATGAAGAGCCACCTCGTGGAAATGCCACTGATTAATCCGTTATTATTATTATTATTATTATTATTATTATTATTATGTTTCTCAGTCCACATGTAATGAATCTGTTAAGCGAGAATGGCTAGTAGTATGTTCTTAAAATCGGCCACCAAAGAAAGATGTACCATTAACTGACTCTGGTCGGCTATGATTACTAGTAACCGTGACTTGTGAACAAGCTTGAAAATACTCTGAATACGAGGAAAACTTGTGTCAGTATAAAAAGTAAGTTGGCATTTCCCCTTAGTTTCAAAGATTGATGACTTCCAAGCGATTCATTATGTACTTTATAATAGCGTCTCAGTAATACTTACTTTTACTAGCTCTCTCACGCAACGGTGATTGATTCTCCTCAGATTGAATTTTGATGTTATGCAAATCGGGTTGTCATCTTTATCAGTGAATACAACTTTTGCAATTCTCAGCCCCAAAAACAATTGTAGATTTAACTTATTTGGTTGATGACAAGAAAAATATTAATATAACTCAATTACGTTTTGAGGCGTTAGCTTGTGGTGTATGACTTTAATCCAACTAATTAATTTTTCTCAAAAGCGATTGTGCCTTATCTTGATAAAATATGCTTGTATCAGTACCTCAGCATCAGCAATATAAATAGGATTTCTGTATCTACAAACTAAATACAACATCATGGGAACAACACAAAGTTTCATGCATTGGTAATCAAGTCCGCTGGGTACATAACACTTCTCGTAGGCGGCGGAGCCGTGGAGTAGGGGGGCTAGCCACCCTCCCCCCTCCACCAAAAAACAAACAAACTATAGTGTGGGGGTTCAGCCCCCCTCAAAATGCAGGAAATGCCACACCAGAGACCTTACATTTTCAAACTCCCCCACCTACCACCTCCCATCCCTGAGCTCGTTTCGCCGCCGTTGCTTCTTCCTTTGCGATGAACGATAGTGCTCTAGACTCTATAGTATTGAGCGCGCTTTCTCGTGGAAATAAAATGACGCTAAAACACGATTTAAAATAATGTACACAATGTAGAAATGCGTCATGCTCGTAAAGTTTAACTCTTGCAGTGAACGTAGACAGTGTTACCCGAGACAGGTTCCAAAAGACGATATGATCAGTACTGACTTCACTGGGCCAGTTAAACATTACTGATATGTAATGAGTCGGAGAGCAACAGCGATTATTAAACGAGAAAGATTCTTTTCTACAACAGTATTCACATCGGTAAATAATTATCATTTCATGTAGAGCATAGTGTGAAAAATGGAAACCGAATAACTAAATACTGGCTCCAACAATAGAAAATAGGATACGTATGTAATGTTTTTTAATAAGTCAGGGACAATATGGTATGATAGATTACATATCTTCATCAATATTCAAACAGTATACAATACATTCTGTTTCAAAGTTCGACTGAATAAAATAGAAAAGGTTTTTTGTTGTTGTACGTTGTTGATGATGTTGACGTTATTATTTGATAAAGATGAAGTACAAGTTAAAAAAAAAGAGAAATGAAATGAAAAGAAAAGAAAAATTACATAGATCTAAATACAATGTCAAACATTTAATAAGATATTGGCACAGCAAAAACTAATCACGAAAATAGAAAGTGTCGAGATGTTTTCTCTGCGTGATTCTATAACTAAAAATAATCTTCCCGGCTTTCTTTCTTCCCTAAACATCGATCAGTATTTACTTTATCGAAAAGTCGTCTCAGCATGTGCATCATATATTGCATATATGTGTGAACTAGATAAGAAAATCAGATTAGATGGACTAGGTTAATCACTGGTCAGCTTGAAGGATGGATATACGTAATATCAATTGCAGACTAAGACAAATGTCTAACAACCAGATGGAAAAAAAACAATTAATTTAAAGGCTAACTTCAAAGGAAAAGAGAGAGAAGCCCGAAAAAAGCTTGAACATGGTCTTGATGCTCACCTTAATATTACTATAGCGATACTTACTGTACGTCATCCATTGTCATTAATGTGCCAACCAGAGATCCATTGGTTCTTGACACAAAGCGGCCTTTTGAAATCATGGTTGATACATTAGCATAACAAAAGTAATGTTTATCAACACAAAGTGTCGCTATATATTATCAGTTCAATACACCTTATTCCATTATGGCTGCTCTTATTTGCATAATGCCAAAAAACTTAGGATATTAGGCGAAGTGAACTGCCGTCATTATTAAAGCATGCAAAAGTAAGTAATACTGAGCAGTTTGAGAGTTTGGTCTTTCATTGTTGCAAAGTTATTGACATTTAAATACAGTATAAATCACGAAAACAAGGCTAGTAGGTATAACTGGCTCAAACGCATACAAAACTATATATATCGAAATCTCGATAACTTAGTACCATTTTATGCTATCACCCCTAACATTCAGAGTATCGCTAATCTTGACATACTCTTTAACATGGTGGCATTCAACTGTTATTTACTGCTCTCTATACTATATTGAAATCTCAATAACTTAGTACCATTTTATGCTATCATGCACCCGTAACATTCAGAGTATTGCTAATCTTGGCATACTCTTTAATAACGTTGTAGCATTCAACTGTTATTTACTGCTCTCTATACTACTCAAACAAGATTTGCCATTTTGGAATATCATTAAAGGTGTATACCAACCGCTTGGGAGTTCAGATTGGTGCAAAAATTAGTTAAAGCTTGAAGTTTGGTTTTTCAACTTTATGTCACAGCAAAAAAAACATTTCTGTGATATCCCTGACTTGACTAATGACTCGCTATCAAGAGAATCAGTTTAACATCAGAATATTTGATGTGAAAGCAAAATCATGTTTATGTAGCCCGACTTTTTTGTGTGTTTTGAGAAAAACTGTTTTAAGGATCGAAACTAGTAGGTCTTTCTATAAACGATAATGTCTCGTAATATCGCTTTTGAAAAGGAGTTCACTTAACATCTTTTCTATAATAATCTCAACAAATTGCATATGAAATGAAACGGGGATGTCAGCTGTCACCGACTAGATCATGTAGATTACCGGAAGAACGTTTCAGATTCGGTTAAATTAGATATAAATCAGTAGACGTGTGAATCGTTTAAAATTAGTTCTGTATTTAAAATTTGTTAGTACGTCAGAGCACAACAATACAGTCAGGGTAAGTTTCTGAATGTACGGAGCTCCCTTTTCCCATCCATTAAGAATCACTGAGAGTTCAAAACAAAAGTACAAAAAGAGAGAAACTGAGCTCTTTGAAAAATTGTAACATATCTTGGGCGCTCGTATAGGAACTCCCCCACCCTCCCCTCCCCTCCCCATTCTCAAATGTCAATACATCTGTAAAGCCCTGGTCAAACGGAGTCGCAAGTTAATGCAAGCTGACTTGCGTTACAAAGTTAGGAAGTGTGACCAAACGACCGCACGCAAGCTGACTTGCGTTACAAAGTTAGGAAGTGCGACCGCACGCAAGCTGACGCAAGTTTCGAAAACGTCTGCATTTTGATGTAGATGTTTTTTTTCTTTTTCTTACGATTTCATTTGCTGTTTCGACCACGCTGGTCGGGTCTAGTGAGTGGCCAATAAAAGTGACTCCGTTTTGCTTAAGTCACAGTAATAATCCAGTTCGATGTTCCTGCGCGCGTATCAATTTCTCGCATTTAATTTAATGTAATAATAATAATGTATTTAAATAGCGCAATCTCCATAAATGCCCGAGTGCGCTTTACATCAAGTAGAAATCTACAACTATATGCTATGATATAAAACTATATAGCGATGTTTCGTGTTGATAAACATTGCAATTGTTATGCTAATGTGCCAACCATGATTTGTAAAGCTTTGTGTTAGGAACCAATGGATCTCTGGTTGGCACATTAATGACAATAGATGACGACACACGAAACATCGCTATACAACGCAACACAATGTTAAAATAAATAAAAATAATAATTACTAATCTAGAATTATAAAAAGTAAGCTAGTTTAAAAAGATGAGTCTTAAGTTTGAACTTAAAAATAAAAATGGAAGGGCTACTCTTGATTTCACGTGGAAGCGTATTTCAAAGACTAGGCGCACACACCGAAAATGCCCTGAGGCCGTACGATTTCAGCCTGAAGGTGGGCTGCTGTAGCAGCAATTTATCCGCAGATCTAAGAGCGCGCCGAGGAACATAAGGAGTTATGAACTCACTAAGATAAGATGGCGCCATACCATTAATTAACTTGTACGTATACAGCAGAATCTTAAAAATAATGCGTTGCTCTACCGGGAGCCAATGTAGTTGAATTAATATTGGCGTAGTATGTTCAGCTTTTCCAAAAACGAGGCAAAATTTGCATAAAAACGAGGCAAAATCAAGTTAGCGAGCCACACTCGCTACCAACATAGGGGACAGTATGAAAAATATGTCGACCTTTATGAATGCTCAGGTGAAACACGTGAAACAAACCCTCATTTCATCCCGTAAAATCGCTACAGATAGATCCTACATACCTCGGCAAAGTGTTTTTGAATTTTCCCTTTAGCTTGAGGGGACATAAAATATTTAAGGACCTGAGTGGCCTTAACTCGGGCCACCTAGGAATAGGTGAATACATGTAGTTCATGGAGTTCTAGCATATTTTTGTCATACATGGTTTGTGCTAGGGAGCCGGATAATTGATTCACTAATCATGCTCGTATAAATAATTTATATATAATAGAATGGACCTTTTACAGTGTTATTAGCAAAACCCGTTTGTAAATACTATTTTCCACCTCCAATCGATTGTCGATCTTTCTAAAACAGCGTTTTTAAAGATAGCTTGCCATCCATCAACCAATGGCAACGCCTTTCCCATGGAGATCACAAGCTCAATTCATTCGTTAAAGGGAACCTTGGCTGAAAAACAATGTTTTCTCCCAAATGTTCCTTATGGATGCCTAAATCTATTGCTGTGTTTGTCTCCTGTAAATTGTACACTAACTGTCATTTGTGCACCGATATTTCTGTCCATAAAACTAATTTGAACTTCCTGCGCGCCGCCATCTTGGATCTCATGACGTCATAGTGTTGCCCCTATTGTTGCACAACAAAAGAGCTATTGTTTTCTGACAATAGGGGCAACACTGTGACGTCATAAATTCCAAGATGGTGGCGCGCAGGAATTTCAAATGAGTTTTATCGACAGGAAAATTGTTGCATAAATGACATCTAGTGTACAATTTACTGGAGACAAACACAGAAAACAGACTTAGATATGCATAACAATCACTTGAGAGCAAACATTGTTTTCAGCCGAGATTCCCTTTATAAACAAAGTACTATACCAGAACATGACTGTTTCCTGCAAAAGGCCTATTACAACTGCTCCCAGTAATTATAATAAATCAACTTCACTTATGTTATGAACTTAAGGTTACCGGATACCTTCAGGGTGCGTTTCCAGTCTAAATTATATAGCGCCTCGAGGAAATATCCTAGATAAATCATTCATGTATCATTTTAAAGCTTATAAAATTGGCTACAAGAATACATATGAAAAGTTTTGAGTTCTTTAAAAATCTCGAATTTTCCGCCATCCCGTTTCTCCGATCTAGTGAGATGGCTTTCAGAAGCTCCGACTCCGAAAATATTTTAAAGTTTAAAAATCTGTTTGCTTTGTCGTATTTCAGAGGAATCGTATTACAAAAGGTGTCGGGGAATTTCAAAATTCGATTTAGTTCAAAAGTTATCATGCTTTGCGTGAAAAGGCGAAAAATAATCCGAGTAGATATGCGGGAAACGTTGTCAAGATCTCTTTTTTTAGAATTTCCCAATTCCCCGACACATTTTTGCAGCTGCGATATCAATTGACATTTTGTGAAAATTTAGCACAAATCGAATAAATTGCTCTTGAGTGGGAGCTTTTTTAAAACTCTATTTTTATTGAAAATCGAAAGCGAGAATATAGCACTTCAAAAAAATATACCCGTCTGTCGTGTGTGAATCTGAAGCCCCGCCTCTCCAACAATTAGCAAGCTCTTGGCCAATCATTTCTCATCACAGTTCAACTATCTGTCAAGATTTCCGCCAATGTTGATTTCCGATCAAAGCTACGCGCCGCATCGAGAAAATGTTTTTTTTTGTGTGTGTTACTTGAAAAAATGGTAGCGATAAGAGTCTGGGAAGGGGAGCAGAGGAAATGAAAACTCGCTCAAATCGCTTCATACCACCCCTGTTACCACACAGACAGCAAGTAATACACTATGGACGCAAGGTAAGGCATTTTATTCATTAATTCCTTCGTATTTCAAGCTCGTTGAAATCCCCATAAAAACGCTGTAAGTATTAGCTAGATATTTAGAGCTTGGGCTGCCTGTGGTGACCCTGAATCGGTTGAACCACGATCTCGCTATTGCCGTGCTGTTTCAGACGCCTGCAAATCGCTGTCTCCTCTACTAACTATGCTGGCATTCAAGGCGTCTCTATAGGTGTTCACCTTGCCTTTGCCCCTCGAGGTCTCTTTGACTTTCCCATTTTTCTAGTATGGGAAACCAGCCGACTCTTATCGCTACCATTTTTTCAAGTAACACACACAAAAAAACATTTTCTCGATGCGGCGCGTAGCTTTGATCGGAAATCAACATTGGCGGAAATCTTGACAGATAGTTGAACTGTGATGAGAAATGATTGGCCAAGAGCTTGCTAATTGTTGGAGAGGCGGGGCTTCAGATTCACACACGACAGACGGGTATATTTTTTTGAAGTGCTATATTCTCGCTTTCGATTTTCAATAAAAATAGAGTTTTAAAAAAGCTCCCACTCAAGAGCAATTTATTCGATTTGTGCTAAATTTTCACAAAATGTCAATTGATATCGCAGCTGCAAAAATGTGTCGGGGAATTGGGAAATTCTAAAAAAAGAGATCTTGACAACGTTTCCCGCATATCTACTCGGATTATTTTTCGCCTTTTCACGCAAAGCATGATAACTTTTGAACTAAATCGAATTTTGAAATTCCCCGACACCTTTTGTAATACGATTCCTCTGAAATACGACAAAGCAAACAGATTTTTAAACTTTAAAATATTTTCGGAGTCGGAGCTTCTGAAAGCCATCTCACTAGATCGGAGAAACGGGATGGCGGAAAATTCGAGATTTTTAAAGAACTCAAAACTTTTCATATGTATTCTTGTAGCCAATTTTATAAGCTTTAAAATGATACATGAATGATTTATCTAGGATATTTCCTCGAGGCGCTATATAATTTAGACTGGAAACGCACCCTGAAGGTATCCGGTAACCTTAAGTTCATAACATAAGTGAAGTTGATTTATTATAATTACTGGGAGCAGTTGTAATAGGCCTTTTGCAGGAAACAGTCATGTTCTGGTATAGTACTTTGTTTATAAAGGGAATCTCGGCTGAAAACAATGTTTGCTCTCAAGTGATTGTTATGCATATCTAAGTCTGTTTTCTGTGTTTGTCTCCAGTAAATTGTACACTAGATGTCATTTATGCAACAATTTTCCTGTCGATAACTACTCATTTGAAATTCCTGCGCGCCACCATCTTGGAATTTATGACGTCACAGTGTTGCCCCTATTGTCAGAAAACAATAGCTCTTTTGTTGTGCAACAATAGGGGCAACACTATGACGTCATGAGATCCAATTTTTTTTTTAACGGAGTTTTTGGTATACGAGACACTACTACTAAAACTACATTTCTGTGCGAAAATAATATTTCCCCACCTTTTTCGTTTTGAAGGTATCCGATAACCTTAACTTGCAAGAAATATTACAAAATTAATTGACATGTTTTTTTGTGTGTATTTTAGAAAAAAACACGTTTTTGCAGGGTTTACAAACCCATACTATTCAACATTTTTAGAAATCAATGCTTTTCATTAGGATTTATGGACTGATAATATTATTTCTAACTTCACTGTCCAAGCACAGGTGCTATAAGCTAATAGCTAATAGGGATTGTCGTTCTAAATGTGAAATAAAGTCATCTGTCTAGATCTGCATGCAGTTTTATTTTCGAGTAGAGTGGTTACTTTTCAAATATTAGTGCTAGTGTCCATTTTCTACATCTTGAAGGAGGCTGAAATTTATATCGAAACATGTGATTTCCACTCGTTTTATTTGGTCTGGAACAGCTGAGGAAGCGGGCCATTTACTGCTATATTTGATGCCATTACTTTTAACAGAAACGAATATTAAAAACAACAATGCAATCTGGAAAGTTTTATGTTGTGTTTTACTTACAAATATCGGTTCAAATTATTTCACACGTCAGGTCACGTGCGTTTAGCGCCAGCTAAATCCCTAATCCTTTCGTAAAATGTGAGAAATGTCCACCCAAAGTCCTCCTAGAAAACCTCAACATCTTTCCATTTGCATCGAAGAAACCTTTGGTTTCAGCACAACTTCGCTCGCGTTTTGGCAACTCCGGAACTCGTATGTTGCACGTGTTCGTCGTGTAGAAAAATCTCTTAGAGTCTGAGTAAAAAACGTCCTTCGGCTCCGGCAAGGGCACCAGTTGAAATATCCCGAGCCTGTTGGAAGGCTTTTCCCACGAATGAAGTTAAATAAAACATTAAGCGGTTTACATTTCAGAGATGGGACTCCAAATTTGAGTGAAATTTCCTCCGCGACGGACTTTCTCTCCCGGGTCTCCGCCATCTTGTTTTCACTACGTTAAGTTATGTAAATAAATTAAGCGAACCGCAGTGTCCCGAACGATATCGAATATGATTGGTTGACCCTGTCACGTGTTGAGTAAACTCGCGACACAGAAAATAAAATAATAAATAATAATAATAAACACTTGCGATTCTTGACTCGGGCGGCCAAAGGCCTGGCCGAGTAATAAACACTTGCGATTTCTGACTCCTGCCGGCCAAAGCCTGGCCCGAGTAATAATATAGTTAATCTTCGGGCAGGCGGTGTTGGATACGGTATCGTGTAACTTTGTAATAGAACATGTGCAAAAATAAACTGAACTGAACTGATGCTCAGACGATGCCACGACCTCAAGATATTTTTGACTCTTTGTCGGGCGCGAAATTTTTCTCAACTCTCGACCTCCGTGTCAGGCGCCGGATTGTACGAGTTTGTTTGCATGCCGTTTGGTCTGTCAAGAGCACCGTCCACATTTCAAAGAATGATTGTTCTTTCCGATTTGAATTATGATATATGCCTATGCTATATGGACGACGTTATCATCCGTGCGCAAAGTATCCAACAACACTGTATCCGACTCGGTCTAGTGCCTGCACGATTCAGACAACATAACCGTCGGATTAAGGCGGGTAAATGTTATTTTGGCGAAGAGCAAGTAACCTTTCTGGGTCACTTAATTTCGGGTGCCGGTATTCAGCCAGATCCTTCCAAAAATGCGGCTGTTCAAGACATAGCCTCTCCTCGATCGGTTAAGGAAGTGCAAAGTTTCCTAGGTTTGGCAGGTTATTATCGGCGGTTTGTGTCTGGTTTTACAACCATCGCAACGCCGCTTACGGATTTAACAAAGAAAAACAGCCAATTTCGGTAGTCGGATCAATGCGAGGAGTGGCTTTCAACACCTGAAACGGCTTCTCTGTTCGGCTCCCGTCCTAATGTACCCGCGATTTGAT
This sequence comes from Actinernus sp. WN-2022, assembly GCA_030867875.1. Lineage (NCBI taxonomy): Eukaryota > Metazoa > Cnidaria > Anthozoa > Actiniaria > Actinernidae > Actinernus > Actinernus sp. WN-2022. The sequence goes on along the minus strand of JAOWCC010000577.1, from coordinate 146,749,392 downwards.
CGAGAATTCTTATTTCAGACGGACACCTCCGATGTTGGCCTAGGAGTAGTCCTGTCGCAGATAGACAACGATGGATTTGAGAAACCCGTCTGCTTTGCTAGCCATGCACTGTCACCTAGGGAACGCAATTACTCACTACCACCAGAAAGACCGTCATGCATGATTTCAGTTAACCCAAATATCGGTATTAGGCAAGCTCAGGCTGAGAACGAGATACTATCTAAGGTCCTGGAATCTAAGCATGCTGGTCGGGACAGAATGGAATTTAAACACGAATGGTTTCAGATCCCCGAGTTAAGATATTACTGGCGGTGCTATAATAAGCTTTTCATAGACGACAGGCTTCTCGTAGTCTCTCACCGAAAGAAATTGTATTCCTAACTAATTTGAAAAAGACTTCACATCTCCCTTAGCGGCAATTTTGGAAACTCAAAAGCTGTCAAATTACAGATATGTCATGAAAGTAATGAACTGACTTCACATCGCTCCACCCATATTTGCAGTAAGAAATAAGGCCAGGAGGGTCTGCGATCGAGAAAGCGCTCCGCCCATCCTTCCTTTGTCTTTATCCACCAATCGGAATTATTTTCTCTGGGCAACAACTGCAGTCCGTTTATTTTCCTTTTGTCCTCTCCCCCACCCACTACGTAAAGGAAAGTTGACTCGTGCTCAATCTTCGCTCGGCCATGAAAAGATATAGCGATCACAACCGACACGGCCAATGACCAAACAAAATAAAGGGACCTGCTCGCATTCTGATCAAAAGTTAGCATAATCAATGCACCGCACCGATTATGGACAAACTCGCAATCTAATTGGCTACGCAGGCGATAGACGGCATTGAGCAACAACGAATAACGAGCGGCGCGCAGACAAAAATCAACAAGAAAATTGCTTGTTTTCCAACGTTTTTCTCTATTCTCAGCGGCACGTCTAGATCTTCAATGCGTATAAAAGAGCTGAGCCACATCGTCTTTCGATACTAAGCGTTCACACCGTATAGATGGCTGCTCTCATGCTCTCGAGTAAAACTAACCTTTATTCTTCCTTAGTTCATGTTTGAGTTCTACAGGTTGATTCGTCAACTCCGACCCTTAATTCCAGGAGCAGCTCAAACCATATTTGAGCCTTGGGTTATTACCACTCCGCGAGTCGTTCCAGCAGTCAATTTACAACAGACAGTTTGACTTCAAACTTCGTGCTCAACATTCACCTAAGGACTTCAGAGAGCATCGGGTAGTAGACTGTGCTCGCTCTTCTTCTTCTTCTCCTTCTTCCTCCTCCTCCAAATAACCAACAACGTCAAGATTGACGGCTCTGTTGGTAGGATTGGGTGTCCATGGATACATATATGTACATGACGTTACAATTACCTAAACAAATGATGTACAAACAAAACAACAAAACGTCAATAGTCTACATAGCTTGAAGCTGGGCTCGAAGGGAGTGAATTCCAATCTCATATTGTTCGTATGACAAGCGATGATAATCGGCGGTACTAGACGAGGGGACTAAAAATCCATCATGGCAACTGGAGTATGCCGAGTAGCTCTTATAACTGAAGGAAATCCATCGATAGCACCAAGGCCATGGGTGATCTTATATAACATGGTAAGCCTATAGTTCTTGCGTCGTTCTTGTAGGGTTTCCCAATTCAGCTCTTCTAGCATGTCAGACACACTAGATGTATTTCTATACCTCTTTTAAAAGGATATATCGAGCAGATCTACATTGTACCATCTCCAGTTTGTTAATGTTCGTTTGCGTGTGCGGATACCATACTGTCGGGGCATACTTGACCTGTGGACGTACCAGTGCTTTGTATGCTGTGGTCTTCAGGGATGACAAGTCAATTTGTAGATTGCAGCTCAGAAGCCTGATCACTTTATTAGCCTTACGATGTTTGGTACATGTATGTTCAGCGCAAGTCTCCAGATATCATTATCCTAAGATACTTAGGAGAAGTCACTCGCTCAAGCTCATGGCTATGAAGACTATAATTAAAGAGGATTGGGTTCCTCCTGCGAGTAATGGTAACGATTTGGCACTTATCCGGGTGGAAATTCATCTGCCACTTAGTTTCCCATTCCTCGAGCTTGTTCAGATCTCGCTATGATGCTTCAGCATCAGCATCGGAAGACACCGTCAAATACAATATAGTGTCGTCCGGAAAAAGTCCAAGTTTAGATGTTAATCCGTTAATCCGGTAGGTCATTGAGGAAAAGGGTGGGGCCTAGTACTGACCTGTGGGACACCCAACACGATATCTCACATTCAAGTACAACAGTTTGTTTACGAATATTATAGATGCATCTTATTCCTCTTTATTATATGGACGATAGTGTTTTACTGAGAAATAAACCACTCATAGAACTCATACGAAACTGCATCCGGGTACTGAGTAGCGTACTGAGTAGCCTCAGACTGGAACTAATTAATTGCGCGGACTGGAAACCCCGTCTAGTCCTCATTGTCGGCTAAGTAGACTTTCTCAAAGTCCTTCTTAGCCCCCCGCACGAAGGACTTTTTCCATTTGCAGCGCGCCAAATTCACCGGTTGATTTTTCAACCGGAGGCGTGGCTTATGACGTACTAAGATTTGCCCAATCACAAAGCGTCAATTCTTCAGGCATTGTATGTTGACGTGTCAAGTCAATCGATCGTGGATGTGGTATTTACAATTTGAGTGTACTGAGAAAGAGTTTGTCAAAGGCGCGAAATGTAAGCTCCGCCCCTGAAACGTGTTTTCGCGCCAAAACATAATCCCCCGATTCAATTTCCTGCAAGTGAAACAAGTCGAACTCGCCTCTCGCTTCGATTCTCGCGCTCGCTTTTTGACTCAGTAATCGCTTGCCCAGTGACTCAGCGAGTGCGACTTGGAGCAAGTCTATTGGCTAAGCGTCTTAAGCTGTGCTCCAAAAGTATTTCCCGGGTTCGATGCAAATTTACGTTGGCTTCTCTCGCGGGCACCCAACGGTAAAACCTCATAAATAAAAAACATCTTAAGAACCTTTTTTTCAGCTAGCAGACGAACAGCTATTCTGCAGTGCCAGCCAGCCTAAAGCTCCGGTGAAGAATTTCTAAATTTCCCAGCTGCAAAATTTGAGTGCAGAATTTGCCAACAGCAAATTACTTTTACAGTACGTTTAATTTACACTGAGTACCAATGCAGTGGTAGAAAATGAGTCCAGATACAGAAATCACCAAATATTGGCATTGAAAAACTGGCAAGTCAACAAGAAAAGCTTGAAATGTTTCAAATTTAATTACATAGTAGGTGTGTCAACCAAATTTTGATAATACCCTGTAGAATTCACTCTTTTGAAAAAATAAAAGCGAAAAGTGCAACATTTCCTAGCTGAGAAATATCAGATTCATAATTTGCCATCCGAGTGGCCCAGAAGAACAGATATTTTGCAGAACAGTTTGTTGGGTGTTCCTGTTCTCTCTCAAACTGAACACTGATATTTTGAACTCTCAACTTCAGACATAAATGGCGCCATGGTTTGGTAATTAGTTGTTATGACAACATCTTCGGACTTTTCAATCAGAGCACTGATTGGTTCTCCACAGGAGTATATTACACAGGAGTGTTCCTGTGCCCTTGTGTTGGCCCCTAACAATAACACGGTAGATGGTGTGTCTATTTATAGTCGCGAAGTTCTGGTATGCGATTACGTTATCTTTTGTTCTCTTGCGCTTTAGTATTTTTTAGCAGTTTGAACCGTGTTATTTACAATTTTTCAGTGTATCCTGATTAGTTAAGAGTGACGGCCTTTGTTTCTTCTCGCGGGAAACTCTATGCTGAAAATAACTCTACCGTCTACAGTGTTGTGTGACAATACAATGTGGGAAGAGGAACAATCCTCTGTATATACTCCTGTTCTCCATTAATTCGTTGACCAGTCAAAACACTCGCTTATCAGTCAACGTACTCGGGATTTCCAGAAATCTGATTGTCAAATGGATTCCTATGTTCAACGTACCTACACTCGTCTGCATATTTGGTCACAGGAAACGCAAGCGAGAAGACCGAATGCACTTAATCAGAAGCCTCACGAAGTTCGGCACTTCGCGCCGAAATTCCAGTGCCGGTCGCGAGGCAATTATTACTACAGAGGGCTTTTCAGCAATAAGTAAAATATAGCTATATCTTTTACATGTAATAGAAACGACAGTTCTATGTCACGGGAACTAGCAATACATTAACCCCATAGTAGCTCGCTCGCTTGGGTTCTTGTGTTTGCAAGCTGGAGCACTGCACTGAAATGACAATCACACTGACAATTTATATTCCATCATTATCTGGGGCAAGGTTGGATAAACCCTGTTCAAAATATATATCAACAACATGAACCTGGTCGGGAGTCTTCTCTATTTAACTGACACCTGACAAACGTTTTAAATCTTAACTGATAACTAACAAGTAACCGAAATGTGAACTTACTGACAGCTGACAAATGTGAACTTACTGACAGCTGACAAATGTGAACTTACTGACAGCTGACAAATGTGAACTTACTGACAGCTGACAAATGTGATCTTACTGAAAATACTCAATTCTGATTGGCCGAGCATAGACATGTTAATCACTAATAGCAGTGCAAACACAGTTAATTCGGTGCAAAATTAGTTAATTCAGTTCAAACACAGTGAATTCGATGCAAAAACTGGTTATTTCGATGCAAAAACTAGTTAATTCAGTTCTCCTTTTTACTTTTGCATCCGGCTATATTATTAACCGAAATCATTAGTTTGCAACGTTTAATTAACGATTAATAGTGCTCGTGATGTTTGCAAAATCCATCATCGTATTGCGGACTTGTGTTATTTTGTTAGAATTTCAAACATCACTCACACTATTAATCGTTAATTGAACTTGCACACTAATCATTACCAATACAAATTGTATTCTTGGTGGTTAGCTGTCAAATGGCTTAAATTTTAACTGCAAACTAACCCTCCAAACCCCCTCCCCCCTCCCCAAAAAAATGTGGTATTCAAGTACTACTTAGATAACCCCAACATTGACTGGATTTGCTTGCTATGTTCTCTACCGTTTATGATGGATGACTCTACATGTGATTCGGAAAGTGAGACAGATTCTGGCACTTAAGGTGCCAAGGTTCAATGCATATTTTATGAAAAACTCTATAGCCCACAGAGGCTCCATGGTTTGGAATGCTCTAACAGCGCACTTATCCGACGACACATATCTGTCAAATCGTACAGGAAAATGGCCAAGAGGGTAAACACACTTCGCAACCGTGACTTTAGTGCACTATCTGCATAGTGTATCCCTGATTTTAACGAACATTTTGGATATTATTAGCTATGTCAGTAATGATATACATGTAGATTTTATATCGTATCATATATACCGTACCCGTGCTTCAAGTAGATTTTTAGATTTCTGTCGGCTATTATCACACATTTTTAGTTTTAATATATAGATATAGAATTATGATTTGTTAATTTCTGTTATTTTTATACACGACCCCATGAGCAGTGATGCTTAAACTTTTATCGTATTTAAAGTAAAGACTATTGTATTGTATTGTACAGTGGTCCAAAAATAGATTCTGAAGGACGCCATAGAGGAGATGAAGGTAAAAATGTTTTAAAATACAAACATTGCAAGAAAAGGAGACAGTCGAAAGCTCATATGTATAGTTTGGTGTAACAAGCCTATTGAAAACAATAGCCTGTATTTGTGTGACAACTTCATCAGATACTAAGTGGTGGTGCACAAAACATTTAAGTAATGATCCGTGTAAGAAGTACAGCACCGAATGACATTCAGATGGAGCAAGGTTTTAAGTAATGATTCGTGTAAGAAGTACAGCACCGAATGACATTCAGATGGAGCAAGGTTTTAAGTAATGATTCGTGTAAGAAGTACAGCACCGAATGACATTCAGATGGAGCAAGGTTTTAAGTAATGATTCGTGTAAGAAGTACAGCACCGAATGACATTCAGATGGAGCAAGGTTTTAAGTAATGATTCGTGTAAGAAGTACAGCACCGAATGACATTCAGATGGAGCAAGGTTTTAAGTAATGATTCGTGTAAGAAGTACAGCACCGAATGACATTCAGATGGAGCAAGGTTTTAAGTAATGATTCGTGTAAGAAGTACAGCACCGAATGACATTCAGATGGAGGAAGGTTTTAAGTAATGATTCGTGTAAGAAGTACAGCACCGAATGACATTCAGATGGAGCAAGGTTTTAAGTAATGATTCGTGTAAGAAGTACAGCACCGAATGACATTCAGATGGGGCAAGGTTTTAAGTAATGATTCGTGTAAGAAATACAGCACCGAATGACATTCAGATGGGGCAAGGTTTTAAGTAATGATTCGTGTAAGAAGTACAGTACCGAATGACATTCAGATGGAGCAAGGTTTTAAGTAATGATTCGTGTAAGAAGTACAGCACCGAATGACATTCAGATGGAGCAAGGTTTTAAGTAATGATTCGTGTAAGAAGTACAGCACCGAATGACATTCAGATGGGGCAAGGTTTTAAGTAATGATTCGTGTAAGAAGTACAGCACCGAATGACATTCAGATGGAGCAAGGTTTTAAGTAATGATTCGTGTAAGAAGTACAGTACCGAATGACATTCAGATGGAGGAAGGTTTTAAGTAATGATTCGTGTAAGAAATACAGCACCGAATGACATTCAGATGGAGCAAGGTTTTAAGTAATGATTCGTGTAAGAAGTACAGCACCGAATGACATTCAGATGGGGCAAGGTTTTAAGTAATGATTCGTGTAAGAAGTACAGCACCGAATGACATTCAGATGGAGCAAGGTTTTAAGTAATGATTCGTGTAAGAAGTACAGTACCGAATGACATTCAGATGGAGGAAGGTTTTAAGTAATGATTCGTGTAAGAAATACAGCACCGAATGACATTCAGATGGAGCAAGGTTTTAAGTAATGATTCGTGTAAGAAGTACAGCACCGAATGACATTCAGATGGGGCAAGGTTTTAAGTAATGATTCGTGTAAGAAGTACAGCACCGAATGACATTCAGATGGAGCAAGGTTTTAAGTAATGATTCGTGTAAGAAGTACAGCACCGAATGACATTCAGATGGAGCAAGGTTTTAAGTAATGATTCGTGTAAGAAGTACATGCAGTACCGAATGACATTCAGATGGGGCAAGGTTTTAAGTAATGATTCGTGTAAGAAGTACAGCACCGAATGACATTCAGATGGGGCAAGGTTTTAAGTAATGATTCGTGTAAGAAGTACAGTACCGAATGACATTCAGATGGGGCAAGGTTTTAAGTAATGATTCGTGTAAGAAGTACAGCACCGAATGACATTCAGATGGGGCAAGGTTTTAAGTAATGATTCGTGTAAGAAGTACAGCACCGAATGACATTCAGATGGAGCAAGGTTTTAAGTAATGATTCGTGTAAGAAGTACAGTACCGAATGACATTCAGATGGGGCAAGGTTTTCAGTAATGATTCGTGTAAGAAGTACAGCACCGAATGACATTCAGATGGAGCAAGGTTTTAAGTAATGATTCGTGTAAGAAGTACAGTACCGAATGACATTCAGATGGAGGAAGGTTTTAAGTAATGATTCGTGTAAGAAATACAGCACCGAATGACATTCAGATGGAGCAAGGTTTTAAGTAATGATTCGTGTAAGAAGTACAGCACCGAATGACATTCAGATGGAGCAAGGTTTTAAGTAATGATTCGTGTAAGAAGTACAGTACCGAATGACATTCAGATGGAGCAAGGTTTTAAGTAATGATTCGTGTAAGAAGTACAGCACCGAATGACATTCAGATGGGGCAAGGTTTTAAGTAATGATTCGTGTAAGAAGTACAGTACCGAATGACATTCAGATGGAGGAAGGTTTTAAGTAATGATTCGTGTAAGAAATACAGCACCGAATGACATTCAGATGGAGCAAGGTTTTAAGTAATGATTCGCGTAAGAAGTACAGTACCGAATGACATTCATATGGAGCAAGGTTTTAAGTAATGATTCGTGTAAGAAGTACGGCACCAAACGGTGCAAATTCTTGATCTGATTGGTTGAAACATGAAAATCACCCTAAAGGTTAGGAAGACGTCTAATTTCCTCCAATTTTTCAAAATATTAAAACTACGATTTGCACTGCGGTTCCAAATGTCGTTTATATATAAAGCAAATCGTATGTTCGGAACCTTATCAATCGTGCCTGTTTCGTAGCTATTGTTTTCGGCTGTTCCTATTGGTTGGAAGATAATGTGTTCATAAAAATGGAATGAAACTAAGACTTCGTACTACTTTTATTTCAGAATATTCATAATTATCACCCAGTGTTTTCGTAGTATAAAACTACTTAAATGAGTTTATAGGCAGGAAAAGCCGGTTCATGTCCCCAGTTGTTCAAATCTCCATTTAACGCAAACTTAGATTAATTTAAAAAAATATTTACTCAGGGTTAAATTCAAATCGATTATTAGGTTCTGTTACTCGAAGCGTTAAAGAGTCTGGGTCACTTTATCTTCCGTGTCTGGGCCGGACATGGTTATTTTCAGCGATTTTCATATGAACTGACGAACCTCACGCACATGTGGGATGGTTAACATCAAAGTAGATATGCAAAACAATGACTAACAGAAAATATTGCATATATCATTGAAGGAAGGAACTTGAACTGCATGTTTATAACAAATGAGCAGATACCGATGGAACATATGCATTGACTCCACACATGCGCAACAGCATGACATAGCCCCTTAAACTATGACTAAACTGGGAGTTAATTTTAACCCCACCTCTTTTTTTTATCCACCAATAAACTAACCCGCTGTTAAGAAATGTAATATGGGATATGTCATAATCCCAGGTTATTTTATTTTGAACAACTTACAAATGGCAAAGACGCCAGCTACAGCTTTCAATGACGCCTCACTACTCACGCGATGACTTGTAAGATTTGAGGTGATTACCATTTACAACGAAAAACCAAATATTCTGGTTGGAAAATCAAATAGTACACGTCATTGGTTCGGATCGTTTTGGAAAACGTGGGCTATACCAGTTAGAGTAATCCTTTTTCCCGATCCAGTTTCGGTCTTTTCGGTGGACACGCCGAGACTTTAGGACAAAAGCGTTATTCACGAACATCTCCTAAGCCTTAATTCTAAATTTAAGAGGTCAAAATCGATGTCTTAACTTTTAGGATATGTCCTTAACACAAAAATGGCGGCGATGTTATTGGCACTCTAACGTACGTCGGCAAGCGTTAGGACGGAAACGAGTCTTTCGAGATCGCGCCAATCCCTTGGATTTGGAAGAGGAATCCTGTTGAGGCAGTATCGCTTCACCCATACATAATATTTAATATTTTCTTCCCTATTTCCTTAAGTTGTGGTGGTGAAGGACCTCCCCCAGTCTTCCTTGCTTCTTACATACATACATACATACATACATACATACATACATAAACTTTATTTAGACACGGTAGTATCATCACTTATTTACATATAAAATGTAGATTAATAATTAAATACTGTTTTACACGATAGCCGTGTACAAAATGGTAGTAGAAATGGTATGGATATTGTAATTAAAAATATATAAGAAATATTTTAAAAACCGTTATATCACGGTTGAGCGTGCGCACCTGATAATCACACTAGGGCGAGGTTTCTCTTAAAAGCACGCATAGATTCAGATGTTCTCACATGATCTGGAAGTTGATTACAGATCTTGGCACCACTATAGGATATACCTTTTTTTTAGAAAATCAGTTTTGGGTTTGGGTAGGTTAAGCTTTTTTGTCAAAGCCCTTAGGTCATAGACACTATGTCTGTATGTAAATATTTCCAACCAGAGGGTTTGATGTTAATGGTACACACCCTGATATGATTTGTTCTTGTGATAAAGGGGAATCTGGAGTCCAACTACATGTATATGAAAAGTATACCTTGCAGGTCATATGACTGTGACCAAAATGTAATGAATAGTGTCACCTTATAGTTCTCGGCAGTAGCCCATTACTAGGAGAGGGTCTGAATGGGGTTAACTGATAACTGACAAACGGCCTTCAAAATAACTGACAACTGACAAATGACGATTTTTTTACTGACAACTGACAACCGAAACATAACTGACAACTGACAAATTTGTTTTTTGTGGGTCAAACATATAGTAATTTTCTCTAGTAATGATTAACTAGGCCTAACTGACAACTGACAAATGGCCAAAAATTAAACTGACAACTGACATGTAGACCCCCCCCCCCCCCCCCCCCCCCCCATTCAGACCCTCCTAGAGGCATCCGTCTGTTTTGCATTCGCGAGCCAGCGTGTTTCCAGATCATGCTATTTTAAGAATCAGGTTGCCGCGAACAACAACAACGAGAAGCCTTTAGTGATAGTAATGTTATGCAACAATGTACTAGGCAAAACATGCTAACACTGTTTTATCGGCCTTGCGCTAGAATGGAATCTATACTACTCGGGTGTTCTAAAAATAAGCTGGTATCGGAATGTGCTGACTCGCAGACCAAGTATGCATACATCGAAGATGGTGACTTTTTTTTTTGTGGCTCCTCGTAATGGCTCGTATTCTCGGCAGTGAAATAGTCGTTTCTTCCTTTGAGGTGAAACAATATGATTAGGATTGCAGTTGTATGTTTGTGTTAATAAATGTATCCATCTTGTTTTTGAAGAGGTCTGATGATGCCAGAAGCAAAAACAACCGACAGCCAATTTCAAATACAGCATAGCTAGAGGGTGTTAAGGAGATTTACTACCTTGGGAATCCTCTCATTTACGATAAATAATCAATAACAACAAATGTTTTAATTAAGCCGTTGTTATTAGAAGCCGTAGAGTACTTCTGATATAGCTAATCGGTCACTGCCAGGGCCTGTAAGTTATCAAGATTATGCTGGAATGTCCGCGCGCATGCGAGGCTTACTGTATTTTTGCATGTCCTGTCGCAAGCTTCGTTTCGATGCTTCCTGCAATGGATTAAAAAAATCTGCAAGGACCACTTTTAAAGCAAATTAAAAGTATTGCCGGATCGTGGAGATCAGGATCAGAAGAAGGATTGAAATATATGAAGACTGCAAGGCTGATCGGACGGCTGTACGATGTTATTCAGTATTGTACTCATTGACGGAACCGATGATAAGTTGCTGCAACTAATGCAAGAACAAACCAAGCACGATAGAAATGTTCATGTTAATTAAATCTCTACTATTAAGGTTGCTAAAAAATTATCCACTCAGAAGGTCGTCCAATTAAGTAAAAGCTGTCACTGTTTCTACCTTGTAATAAGTGCAGTCTTTATGATATATAATCCTAAAGTATAACACTACACATGGTTGAAGCGTGGTTACACAATCTCTCTAACTTTGTGAATGCAAAGTTGATATTATAGCATCTATACTGTGATCTACTCAGTAATGGACCCTATATATATGTTACGTTTCATGGTGATGTAGCCCACAAGTGAATGTAAAGAGCAGGATTCGATTAAACTTTACGGTAACTTGATATTAAAGTCAAGCAGAACTGAGTCTAGAATACAGGCATACCCCTGTTGATTTGTTCTTCAATTTAGCAGCTTTAAGTCAGATAATTTTAGATTTCAAGTTTCTTACCTTACTCTTTGGCTTCTGAGGTAGCTTGAAACAACTGGGTTTTCAAGTGAGATGCTGGAACTGTTTGTCAGCTGACAGTATGTTAAAGAAATCGGCGAGAAACGGCGCGGCAGGAACAAAGATCATTGGTTTGCACGTCGAAGTATTTTGTTCGGAATTCAAATTTGATCTATACCTCTTTGACAGGATAAAGATATGGATCTAAAGTATATCTAATAGCGTTAAGATCTCGTCTTAATCTCCATTAAGAAAAAAAAACACGTACAGCTTTCTTATCGCCTTCGGTTCAGGTCTCAAGAGACTGAGTAGGTCATCGTAGGTGAGTATGTATTCAGTTCCACAGAGGACATGTGTTTGAACGCGCTCGATCCAGACAAGATGGATGTTCTGTTGTAACGTTAGTGCAGCAGAATAGTCGTTACATTCTATAATTTATAGTGTAAAGCATCGGATCTCTTAAAACTCGTAAATTTTAAGAAGCCTTTAAATTCAAAATGTAAATTGATAACAGTAGAAGAATAAGCTTGCTTCATCCTAAACATTGAGTTACCAAATTGCACTCCTTAACCAGTTTCGTCATTGCAACAAACTCTGACGTCTATTGAGGGCATACAATGTCACACTTTGGCAAAACGCAGCCATCACGGACAGTAACAACTTTGACAATATAGCGACAAAAATCTCAGGTGCCAAGGTTTTATCTTTAGCCCTAGTTTTGGTGAGTTAAGCTTATTTATATCTACTCGAGCTAGTTTTCCAAAGATTGAAAAATCCTTGGAACCACCGCACTCTATTGAACTAAGAACTAATTAGTTCGTGACGAAACTCAGTCACAGCGATCTCGTGTTTAAAACAAAAGAAAATGAATATCATCATAATTAACGTTTATACTATCTACAAGTGTGGCTAAGAATATTTGGTCTCAAGCCGAATATCAAGGCACCGGAAACATTTTGTCAATAGCTTAAGTATGTAAGAGTAGATTAACGATTGATCTATAATGCCAATTGTACAAACGTCATTATCAGGTGTCGAAAGAAAACACTGCCAAATAAAATATATTTCTTATCTCTTAATAAACAAAACGCCGGATTTTAAAGTTTTTCCACAGGTTTAGTTAGCATTTTTGTGATTAGCGTTTTAATTTAGTTTTTGACCGGTTTTTCAAGAGGATTTCTTAACAATATTTTCAACTTTGTTCTTCACTCAGTTGGCCATTTTTTTTTCTGTGGCATAAGTCAAGTCCGCAAGTTTCTCAAACTGACACTTCGCTCTATGATCTGAATGTACACGCGATCGAATATCTTCAGTAACCCGTGCTCTCATTGGATGAGAAACATTCCTTTGTGAGAGTCTATGCATACCTCGATTATTGAAAATATCTAAAATTAACACATTTCTTTTCACACTTAGAATCAGGGGATTAGAGATCGATAGGATCGCTTCACATCTACGTATGCAAAATGAACTTGGCAAAGCATTCGTTTCTAATTCCAGTATTAGGTCAGTTCTAGAATAACACATATATAGATAAGCTCCCAGTTAGCTATTTGTCTACCTAAATTAAAGCCCGGGCCGAACTATGTGCACGATCAAGTTGGTCCAGCATGGGATGACCGAACTAACGAACAATATTAATCCAATATGGGATGACAAGCTATCGAACAATGTTAGTCCAACTTGGACGTTTATTACGAAAGAGCATTTTATTGGCTGGTCACACAAACCGTTGCGAGATAAGTTGAATGAGGGATGTTACACTGAGCAACGCTTAAAAATAGTAATCGCGTAATCGCTGCGAACTTGCTTCTACTTCGTGCAAAGTTTGCTGCAACAAACACATGTTGATTTCTTTGCATGTTACCGCAATTTCTCGTACAACTTGTGTCACAACAACATAGCGAGATTGAGTTGCGAATTTTCCATACGCCGAATTCAATACTAAGGAATCATAACAATAGATTCAGTAGCTCATTAGCAGTGGATGCTAATGAACCATAACAATAGATTTATCTCATTAGCAGTGGATGCTAATGAACCATAACAATAGATTTATCTCATTAGCAGTGGATGCTAATGAACCATAACAATAGATTTAGCTCATTAGCATTGGATGCTAATGAACCATAACAACAATAGATTTAGTTCACTAGCAATGAATGCTAATGAACCATAACAATAGACATTGGTTCGACGCATGAAAAGTTGGCCATCAGAAACGGGTCTAAAACTCGGATTAGGTAGGGGGTCAAAACACACGCCCTCAAGACGGAACCCATTTTTGGGCAGGGGAGGGGGCTGCTCCCAGCCATTCCCTCTGGAGAAAAACTCAATATTAAAAAAATGTTCTTAAATCGGCTCCGAAGCATAATCTAGAAACAAATGCACTGCATGTTTTGTCTTATGCTATCATTTCATTTGCTGTATTACAATTGTCCCTATAGCATCCCCAGAATGGAAATGGATGGTCAAAAAAATTAAATTAAACGAAAGGTAACCTACCTTGAAGTATAATTGTAGTTCTCTGAAGATATGTGGAGCATTATGGGATAATTATGCACATGAGTACCATATAAAACCCAAGGCGCAATGAATAATAATCAGTTCTTTCTGGAGTGCAACTAATAAGCTGGCGAAGGTCTCATGTGGATGAGAGGTGGGATAATCATGTTAGTATAGGGAGTGTACATTATCCCATAATGTTCCACATATCTTCAGAGAACTACAATTATACTTCAAGGTAGGTTACCTTTCGTCTAATTTTAATTTCTCTTTCGATATGCTCCACATCATTGGGATAATTATGCGATTTCACAACACAAGGTGAATTGTTATAAACCTGAGATAATATTTACTAAAGGTGCGTCCATTTTTCGGGACATACTGACAACAGAGGTATCTATCATTATGACAGATGCTCCTCGAAGGCTAGCTATGAGCCTTAATATCGATGCATTTATAATTTACTGATTCAATCCATCTCGCTACATATGGTGACAATTGACACTGGCTTATGTGGCGAACATAGGATATGATTGAACTGATACTTTGATACAAACAAACCTGGATTTGATCTCAGATCTGTCGTACGACGAACATATTCTAGTACTGTAATCTAGAACATAAATATAAGTGTTTTTTTTTTAAGTTAAAATCTAATGCGCAGAAAATCTGATCTCTTTGAGCAGATGTTAATGCACCAAGCATTACTGTCTTTAGTGTTAGGATTTTTAAATCAAGTTGTTCCAAAGGGAACAATATCTTGACATAATTGGCGACTATCGGACTTGATACATATCTCATGTCGAAGACAACCGAGACTGGTGTCCTAATGAGAGGATGTGAAACAACAGATACATGATGAGCGGTATGTATTTACAGTACAATAGTCAGCATAGCATTATGCCAGAAAATTTTGCAGCCTCATGCGGTATAGGAACCTGAAGTTGATTGATCTGTTTCTGACCATACCAGGTAGACTGCGTTGTACTGCTTATCAATTCCAGATGATAATGACACTCTGGTGATCTTGATTACTTCATCAGAAAATCCACGGTCTGGAAGGGATTTCCAGATCATATCTAAGCAGCTAGCTGCAGACTGGTAAGGGTGAGAAGGTCTTCCTACTCTGGTAGGAAAACAAAATGGTTTATAAAAACCTCAGTAAAAGGAGGTACTATGCTTGGATGGTCCACCCTGAAGCAATGAGAAACACTAGGGCTCTATCGTGGCGTATTTACCCCGGGGGGGGGGGGGGGGACTCCCTTATGTGAAGGGTACATGGATGCTCGTCGTACCTTTTAGGGGTCAAAATCAGGAGTTTGGTACCACTTAGGGTATCCACCATCAAACACAGACATTTCTATGTAAAGCGGTACCTTTTAGGGGTCGGGTGTCAATTGAACAAAAAAGCTGTTATCAATTTACATTTTTATTATCTTTTAGTGGTAAAAATAAGCTTGAGCCACGCCCATTTTAGTACCTCTTAGGGGTCAAATCGAAAACGTCCGACGAGCATCCCTACCCCTTTTATATGGGAGTCCCCCCCCCCCCCGGGGTATTTACACGGCCAAAATGCTGAAAACGAATAACACAGCAAATACTAAAGGCGTCAAAAACCGCCCGTGGCACCGGGTTCCGGATGCCAAGAAATAAATTAACTAGTCTTGTCATTAAACCTCGAGGCAAACAATTTATTTCTGAAATAAATATAATGCTAGTGAACAGTGTCTAGAGATCCAACTTGAGTGAGAAATCTCTAGATAAATAATCTGGTATGAAGTTCATTTCTCCTGGGCAAAATATAAATAGTCCTTGCAATGCACCACTCCCGCAAGATTTTGCTAAAGAATCTATACAAGGCGATATCATGCCTCCCATCTTATTAATGTAAGAAACAGCAGTTGAGTTGTCAAGCTTAAGTCTAAGCTGAATACTGTACAAGTTGAGAACAAAAAGCCTGTTAAGAGCTGCTAATATATGTGTAGACCATTGGTCATAACAAACGGCTCCCCAGCCACTTGTATTGGCATCGCACTCTATATGCACACATCAATTTGATGATGGTCGAAACATAACCATTCAACAGGAACACCCAACGAACTGTTCTGCAAAATAACTGTTCTTCTGGGCCACTCGGCTGGCAAATTCTGCACTTTGGAATTTCTTGGCTGGCAAATTCTGCAGTCTGATACTAAATAATAATATAACGGAGCGATATTTGTCAGCTGGTAAATTCTGCAGTCCGATATAATTACATAATAATAATATAACAGAGCGATATTTCTCAGCTGGCAAATTCTGCACGTACCTGTTGTTTCACAGGTTTTTAAAAATACCGAATTCTGCAGGTCAGCTCAGGTTTTTATTCTTAAAATAAAAATATAGCGTTCTATATTTAAACCGTTTCAACATCGGAACAATATTTATTTTCTCTACTCTGTTACGAAAATAACTTCTTTATGCTCTAGTCCTCCCTTTACAAAAACCAGTACAACAATATAACAAAATCATTTATTATTGTTGGTAGGAAGGAGCATACAGAACTAGAATGAACGTAATTCGTAACTGATTATGGTCTGTCAGCAACGCATAATTCCGTTTATTACAGGAATTACATAAATTAAATAATAAAATACAATTATTGTATTGACATGTTACAATTGACTTAAATGTTTCCAGCTGTACCAGGGAGGCCAGAAAAAACCTCCAACCTTCTAAAAACCACTTGGGGAAAATACAAAGGTAATAGAAGGAAATCTGGGTCGGGGCCAAGGCACAGCTGTTGTCCCCCGACAGAACTGTACAAGCTTCTGAGATGGTATAAGTACCGAACTTGTGACAGAACAAGTTACTGTATAAGCCAAGGTTTTGTGAAACTTTACTTAGACTTTAAACGTATCCGTCTTTGACCTTTTCAGACTTCTATCTACCACCCAATAAATAACCTATCTGGTACCCCCTAAAACTATGAGTACGATAACCTGACGGATCAATGTCCACCTCTATTAGCACTTAGTTGTTTATCAGAAAGCACATTACTTTTAGCAGCCTTGTCATATCTAATGGTTCTAAATATAAAATCAGTAGATTCCTCTGTGATACGAGCGTGACTTAGGTACTTCAGTAAATATTGGTAAGGGCATGTCTTATTGGATGTTTTCGCAATGTAGACCCATGACCCTTCTCTGTACTTATCAGTTTTGCTTGATTCAACGAAAATCTTAAGATGATCTGCAAGAAAAAATATATTATTTCTTCTGATGTGCAATAATTCCGATATTCTGAAGAATCCGGCATAGGATAATAAACACATGGAAGTGAACCTAGTATCAACTAGATTACAACTTTCTCCGAAATAGTTATGAATAGATCTGATAATATCCTGAGTTATCGGATGTACTTTTCTAACAGGTTTGGATGGTACGAAACGTTTCGAAGCCTCAACGATAGCCTTAACGATAAATTTATTGCAAGGATTGTCATCCTCAAAACCTGCTATTATGTGTGCCCAATTTATAGCATAGTAAGTACTTTGAATCGTGGAACAACCCTTTTTATCTTCCAACATTGATTGGAGAAATAACGAAACGGATAAAATCGTTGCTGGCAAATATGGAAGAAGATGGTCGCTATCTTGACACCATCTCTTGAACTTAATGAAACTTCTACAATAATTTAAGACAGTATTATCTGCTCTTGCATTCAATATGGAAGACCACAAGCTTTTATGAAGGTTTCCAAGGGTTGGAGAACTTGAGGCAAGATTAGCATCCGTCCAATTTGCTGCCCTTGCGATATATACAAATAAATTCAGTATTCTGTAATATCACGTGTAGTATTTGCTTCTATATCCAGGTGGATTTAACTAATTATCCAAACTATATATAAACTCAAAATTACAGTTTGACTCAGTCGCTCATCACAATTTCCCACGGTCCTAGACACGAGTCCAAGTGGTCTCGTTAATGACATAGGTGTTCTATGAACATCATATTGTATTGCTAAGTAGCATTTTGAGTTCCAAGTGGAACTTCATTTATCACCAATGGTACAACGTACCGTCCAAAGGTCCAAGTGGTCCTAAGGTATAAACATTCACGTCAACTTACTTGTGACCTGGTCCAAGTGGACCCAAAATGTATAAATAACATGCGTGACAGTAAGTGCCTAGGTCCAAGTGGTCCCAAGGTATAAACATTCACGTCAACTTACTTGTGACCTGGTCCAAGTGGACCCAAAATGTATAAATAACATGCGTGACAGTAAGTGCCTAGGTCCAAGTGGTCCCAAGGTATAAACATTCACGTCAACTTACTTGTGACCTGGTCCAAGTGGACCCAAAATGTATAAATAACATGCGTGACAGTAAGTGCCTAGGTCCAAGTGGTCCCAAGGTATAAATATTCACGTCAACTTATTTGTGACCTGGTCCAAGTGGACCCAAAATGTATAAATAACATGCATGACAGTAAGTGCCTAGGTCCAAGTGGTCCCAAGGTATAAACATTCACGTCAACTTATTTGTGACCTGGTCCAAGTGGACCCAAAATGTATAAATAACATGCATGACAGTAAGTGCCTAGGTCCAAGTGGTCCCAAGGTATAAACATTCACGTCAACTTATTTGTGACCTGGTCCAAGTGGACCCAAAATGTATATATATAACATGCGTGACAGTAAGTGCCTAGGTCCAAGTGGTCCCAAGGTATAAACATTCACGTCAACTTATTTGTGACCGGGTCCAAGTGGGCCCAAAAGATATAATTAGCGCCTTCAACTCAGATTAGGTTTGCAAAACCCATAAACATGACACGTGTGAACTTATTTGTGACTGGGTCCAAGTGGCCCTAAATGATCAGATTTCCTCTTAGAACTTCCGTTACCTGAATTCTATAATCGATCGCGTCCTGATGAAATTATAATAAAATAACAACTGTACTTAGTTCCATCGAATCGTAGAGTACTACGGCCGAGCAAAAGTTTAGGTGAACTGAACATGGAGTTCTCGTTAGAACCTAACTCGTAAACCGATACGATAATTATCAGCAGGTATCGATAAAAAATGGCGACGGTGGCCTGTACCACTATGTATCCATGGGCAAAAGATGTTCGAGGGCCAATAAGGCAACATAAAAATAAATCCCTACGCATCTAGCACAAATATGAGTAAAAACTCTAGGGATGAGATAAATAGGAAGAACGAGCGATTTGTTCTCGTACTCGCGAATATGTCAACTGTGTAGGAACCCAATTTGTATGGGCCATATCAAAAGATTCTCTCTTAACTCGATCTACAATTCTACTGATAAAATCAGCTCGCTGATTCTGATCTCTAGGGATCCATACGACTTCAAATCTTATGTTACTAAGTAGGTAACAGTAAAATATTTATAAAGCGATGCTTGCATGCTTAAATCTTCGACACACGTGTAACACTGATTATCAGTGTACCATTTTGATCGTATACAACAGTATACAAAAAGATCCCAGACCTATTTTTGTTTACGTGTCTTAACTCCAAGATGACCACTTTTACCGGATTTTTACACCGAAGCCGAAATCGGGTTTACTACAGTCGGTTCTTCTGTAGCACCGTCTAATCTAGACTGCTTCGCGGGAGTTATTAGAAAACGTTACTGACGAAGGCGTGGTAATAAAAGGAATTGTATCTCCCTTCGTCTATAATCTTAAATGACATCGCTGGTGGTTGATCTTCATGTCTCTCGGATATTGACAATAATTAATATGAGCTCTGAGTGTAGCTTTGCCAATATAACTGGGTATAACACTTATCGTGTGACTTAGTCACCCTTGAACTCGTAACTGTCTCGTTTAGAGTGTAATGTTCTTTACCTTCAATAAGTTCCTTTACTAGTTCGTTATTAGATATGCTACTAGTATATTGGAGATATTTTCCGCTTGTGCCACTGGTTTTCGTTGTAGAGCCGGGTGTATGTTGTGTATACAGGCAGTTACGTCTCCAAAGACCTGAAGCAGATGTCGACTTGGTTCTGGAAACGGGTGCTGGATGTTTTCGTTGACGGACGAAATTACTGAAGTTCTGAGGGGAGATGGTATCAGAAGTGGACGACGACGTATGAGCGAACAGAGGGCGCTGCTTGACAAACTGAAATAAAGTATACGAAATTAACTGTCGAGTCATTCGTAGTAGTGTAGCCCTGAGAGTGAAGAACGCTTAATCTAAGTATCTTATTTATGGTAAAGATACAATAGAAGAAACACAAACAAGTGTGGAATGTGAAATTATTTGCAATGCAAATACTGTAAAATCCGGACACGAGCATAAATACATTTATTTTCTCTACTCTGTTACGAAAATAACTTCTTTATGCTCTAGTCCTCCCTTTACAAAAACCAATACAACAATATAACAAAATCATTTATTATTGTTGGTAGGAAGGAGCATACAGAACTAGTGTAGTTCTGTGATGAAACATGAGATAAAAAAGAACGGGTAAAATTGGCGGGAAAGAAAAACTCTTATTACTCGGGCTGCCTGTGGCAGCGCCGAGTCTTAAAATGCAAGTCGTTTTTTTTTTTTTTTTTTAATCAGTGTCAGACGGCTTCTGCGCATGCGTTAAAGGTCAAATTCAAACCAATCAGATTGCACTGTGCTGGTCACGCAACAATCGCCAGGTTAAATGTATTTACATAAGTGAATACAGTAAATCAAAATGGTCGACCCGCGAGGGCGAAAGCCTTCCAACAGGCTCAGGATATTTCAACTGGCGCTCTTGTTGACCATAAAAATACATGAACAACCAGGAGCCGTAATACATTCGATCAGCGCTGTTTGGACAGATCCAATGTACATTTAGAAACGTAAGCGAAATACAATATCCAAACACGTTTGGATATCAACGGGTATCGAATTATAATCAAAGGTTAGATCTCGTTTTTTCTTTGTTCCCATGTATTAAATTTCAAGCGAACTTTTCTACTTTCAACACACCGGTCGCTAAACTGTACGAAATCTCCAAGAATAAATCCCTAATGTCCAAACCAACGGGAAAAACTGAAAGAGGAAATCCTTGTGAGCAATCGACGTACATATGAAGCTATATAAGTTATCATCGACTATATGGGAGTCAAACATCGAGCTGCTATGAAACCGCTTGTGACAGTTTGTTTACGCACTTTCGTGGTCGCTAAACTGTACGAAATCTCCAAGGATATATCCCTAATGTCCAAACTAAAGGGAAAAACTGAAAGAGGAAATCATTGTGACCAATTGCCATGCATATGAAGCTCCAGAAGTAATTATTGAATACATGAGAACCCATAGAGAAAACCGATAATAATGAACACGGTATTAGTTTCACGGACATTTGTGGCTTAATTTGAAATACTGTACGAAAACTCCCGTTTAAAAATTTCCTGATGCCGAAAGGACCGTAGCATTTAAACAAGATATCCTTCTGACCAATCGACATACATATTAAGCTGTGAAAGTATGTTTCCATTCCATAACAGCCGATAGTGCAAACTAGTAAACTGCCACTAGTAAATTAACCTTGCGTACTTCCACGAGTACTGAACTTTCTAGCGTCAAATGCATGTGTTACGTTTCCAAACTTTAGGACAAGAAATCTTCCATAGAATGTTCTATTTTTTTTACAGCTGAGAACTGTATTATTAAACATAAGAAATAAAACAATGGTGCCATTTGAAGAATTATATCATGTCAAAAATGCAAACGAAGAAAAATATATATCTACGGACGCGAGCAGCTCGATCGTTTCACTTTGGTCAAATTCGGACTGTTTACGACTGGAACCTGCAGTTTTACCGGACCTGCAGACTAAATTGTAAACGTGCCGTTGCATGAATAAGTAGTGTTTACAGTAAAATATCAACTACTTTAATTTACATACGAGAAAACAAAAATATTAAATTACATACATGTATATATACTAGGGGAGCAGAGAATGAAAGTCACCGCGCTACCGGCCACTCCTAAAGACTGCTAATAATTATTCCCTTTGGTTATTACTAAGAGGGTTTCAAATGAAAGTGTATTTCATCTTCAATCTCATGTGGCCCGAGTGAAAGCCCAGATGGGCTCTTGTTATGAATCAACTACGCAAGAAAATACTCAATACTTAGCTTGGGTCCTTGAACTTGTCTACGAGAAGTTCTCTTCTTCTTTAAAGCTCTGTTCTGCGGGTCGAATCTTCTTTTCGACTTCAGATCCTAAGGCGAGTTCGTCAGAAAGGTATTCATCTACAGCGGCCTTGACTTCTCTATGAGTCCCAACTGACGACTTTCAGCTGTGAACGTGCTCCTACAGCGGCCCGCCGCTACTTTGGTTTGTCTGCAACGTGCTCAAGGTTTTCCGAATTAAACTCAAACTGTTTCTTGTTACTGTGAACTTGAAACTAACCGGTTCACTATGTCGTCGATTCATCTCGAGTCATTCGTAGTAGTGTAGCTAAAGAATCTATACAAGGCGATATCATGCCTCCCATCTTATTAATGTAAGAAACAGCAGTTGAGTTGTCAAGCTTAAAGTGCCTATGAAATAAAATTTTCGTCATTAAAATTAAGATTTCAGTTGAAAATCCTTTCGAAATGAGGAAGGATGGCGTTTTCTGTTTTTCAGTATCTCATCTCGTTGCGGTGATAGTTAGGTTCTTCGAATATGGAAATTAAATGATTTATGACGTCATTAGTTGTGCAAGGCCTCAAGACAAATCACAAAATGAAGAATAACTCTGCTTATAATAGGTAGAAACAATTAAAACTTTGCACATGTACAGTAATAAGGAAAATACACATCAATAGGCAAACTATGAGGTTGTCATGGAAACACTATTGGATCCAGGCTCCTTTCACCTTGAACATAAAATTGCAGATTCTGTCTATGTTACACACAATCATTTACTCTAAGGCACTTACACACAATGCCTACATTGTGGCAAAACCTCTGCTGCACCCACAGCAATAAAATTGTGTTTACCAAAGGAGAAATCCGGGAATTTCTTTTCATCATTCAAGGAGTCTGGAGCCAAGAGTGTTTCCATGGCAACATTGTGGTTTGCAAAATGCTGTGTGCATTGCTTTGTACTACGCATGTGCAAAGTTTCAATAGTTGGTACCCTATTGTTACAGAGATATCACTCACTTTATCAATGGGTCTCCCGATGTGCACAACTAATGACGTCATAAATCCTCTAATTTGCATATTCGAAAAACTTGAATATCTCTGCAATGAGATGAGATATTGAAAAACAGAAAATGCCATCCTTCCTCATTTCTAAGGAATTTTCAAATGAAATCTTAATTTTAATGACGAAAATTTAATTTCATAGGCACTTTAAGTCTAAGCTGAATACTGTACAAGTTGAGAACAAAAAGCCTGTTAAGAGCTGCTAATATATGTGTAGACCATTGGTCATAACAAACGGCTCCCCAGCCACTTGTATTGGCATCGCACTCTATATGCACACATCAATTTGATGATGGTCGAAACATAACCATTCAACAGGAACACCCAACGAACTGTTCTGCAAAATAACTGTTCTTCTGGGCCACTCGGCTGGCAAATTCTGCACTTTGGAATTTCTTGGCTGGCAAATTCTGCAGTCTGATACTAAATAATAATATAACGGAGCGATATTTGTCAGCTGGTAAATTCTGCAGTCCGATATAATTACATAATAATAATATAACAGAGCGATATTTCTCAGCTGGCAAATTCTGCACGTACCTGTTGTTTCACAGGTTTTTAAAAATACCGAATTCTGCAGGTTAGCTCAGGTTTTTATTCTTAAAATAAAAATATAGCGTTCTATATTTCAGTTAAGCCCTGTACAAACCGTTTCAACATCGGAACAATATTTAGTGTTGGAGCCGATCTTGAAACAGGTTTAAAATGTTGAAAGGTGTTGAGATATAGAAATCATTTAAAAACAGTTTTCGGTCTCTACAAGTCACCAGGGGAGGGGTATGTACCACCCTGGTCATCAAATGTGGACCCCGTTTAAGAGTAGTTTCGTGTTAATTTTGATACCCCGTTTTAGAGTTTGATTAATTTTGATACCCCGTTTTAGAGTTTGCCGGTATTGTCCCAAGACGGATTGAATGTAATACGTAACACGCGTTGCGCTGCTTGACAGAGTCTGCCGGATCAACACCTTCAACATCTTCAACTTCTAATGAACCACACACAAACTGATCTTCAAAAAAATATACTTTAATTCAACAACGAAGTGTGCTGGTGTGAACTGAATTAGAATCATTTATTGCAATGTAACTTCCTTTGAAACATTTTAGCTTCTCTGAATAAATATCATACCCCGTTTCAGAGTGCATTCCAGGCATTTTTAAGTCTGAGGTCTAAAAATTGATACCTGTCAAAAATGTCAAAAATAACGACTCCGTTGGGCGGCACATACCCGTATAGCTTATATATGGGAGTATATATGGGGTTAGGTATTTAGGTATTTAGGTATTTAGGGTTAAATATTTCAGCTGGGAATATATTGAAAAAAATATTTTTGCTGCTGGCAAATTCTGCACTTAAATATTTCAGCTGGGAAATTTAGAAATTCTTCATGAACTTTAGGCTGGCTGGCGCTGCAGAACAGCTGTTCGTCTGCCAGCTGAAAAACAATTCCCTTAAATATGTTTAAATACATCTGATTTGTTATAAAAACATCAGAATGTTTGTTTTTATGAAGTTTTACCGTTGGGTGTTCCTGATTCAATAAACTTTGAATATTATTTGTACTCCAATTTGGGTCCAAGGAAGCCTGAAGGATTAAAGTGCCTATCACCCTTTTGTAATTTCGATAGCTTATAAACCTCCGAAACGTTTTGAGTACTTCTGTGAAGAAAGTTTTGGTTTAAAGTGAATACTTTATGTTCTACGCTTGTTTGAAATCGTGAAAATGTGACCTTTCCTGACCTGGGTAGACGTCATCTTGACGACATATAATTAATTCGGCTTTGCAATCATTTGAAGAAATACTTAACATGTTGACTAAAATCACTTTTTCTTTACTAACAACTCAAAAACTGTGTATATTTTCTATGCATCGATGTTGTTGTGATAAAAAGGCGGCATGGAGAATAATGCATTAATGAGATGACGTCTACCCAGGTTTCGACCCAGGCTTCTACTTACGCGGTCATGGGTCAGGAAAGGTCACATTTACACGATTTCAAACAAGCGTAGAACATAAAGTATTCACTTTAAGCCAAAAATTTCTTCACAGAAGTACTCAAACCGTTTCGGAGGTTCATAAGCTATCAAAATTACAAAAGGGTGATAGGCACTGATCAAAGTTTGGATTCTCCGATAACGCTTCAGTTTCATTTAACTCAATGGATCTGTTATAACATAAACATGGATAGTTTACAGCAGGAAGAACTGAATTTTTTTTAGCAACCAGTCACATGAGTTGCCTATTTTTGCTCCGTGCAAGCAAAGACATTTTTTTAATTACTCTGTTGACATGAACAATGATTTGGTATCAGTCGAAGTTTAAACGACAAATCCCAAACTTTGAAAGGATTGTCTAATTAAAGAGAGTTGTGCTCGCTGTGCTATGCACGGAGGAGAGTTGGCAACAAGTGGAATAACATCCATAAAATGGCAGTGATCCTTGAAACCATTTAATCTGAACCCTGAAAAAATAGGTTTAAGGACCTTGGTGTAAACATTATGAACTCTAAGCAGTTGAACTTATACTGAGCTCTCCACATCAACGGAAATATTTCCGGTGCCGGTTAAATATTTTTTGATGTTTGTTTGTTTGCACACTAAAAAAGGGCGTCCTTTAAGAGGCCATATAGTACCCCTTGATTAACAGAACCTAGCTGCCAACTCAATATCTTTCATTTTTGAAATGAATTCATTTAACGGTTTCAAATTTACAACTTCTCACATGACCAATTTTCTTGGGTACGAAAAACAAACTTCATATAGGCAATGGTTCCTTTTCTGATCAGTGTATCAACCTGATCGAATTATAAACCTACTGATTCATCAGTTGTTTATCCCCGTCATTTTTAAAGGGGAGATGGAAAAATGGCCTACATGTATGTAGAAGCTCGCGATTATCGCTTGAAGCAAATTGTGTCCGATACTAATAGTCATTGTTTTCAATGGACTTTAGTGATGACTCATAATCTAGGCAAGATGGTATCCCGAAAACACAAATCAATATCCCAAAACACAAATCAAAATTCCAAAACACAAATCAAAATTCCCAAAACACAAATCGAAATTCCAAAACACAAATCGAAATTCCCAAAACACAAATCAAAATCCCAAAACACAAATCAAAAATCGAAGGCCTGGGAACTAACCTAAAATACCAATCGAGAAAGTCTGGGAACAGATCGTACGGGAACGCCTGCTGTAAATTTACCAGAATTGAAAATATGGTGATCAAGCAGAAGAAGATTTCCAATATTGTCCTAACTGCGCATGCTCCGTTACTCCATCTGGGTCTAATCGCCTGAGGAGACACTCGACCCCTCTTATATAGGAGCATGAATGCCGTACTCAATGCGTATAAAGGTGTACCACATCCCTTGATATCCAGAAACGCAACCTGGGCCATCTAACTTATTCCTTATCATTACCTGTACGTCGGATAAGTTTATTTCCCACTTGTTCCGTTTAAGGTTATACTGAGATAATCGCCTTTTCAATGTTGACATCGAAATGCCATGGTACTTGGAAAGAAAGTTCAAAATGGCCTCGTAGCTAAATCCGCTGTAGAAGTACCCTTCGATTGCCGGGCTTCTTTCTCCGGCAGTCGGACGTTGAAGCGGTCAGTATAATCTGCAGACTGCAGATAAACTGACGGGGTATAAAATGCAGACTACAGACTCGGTATAAAATGCAGACTGGAAAAAAATATAAAAAACTTATCTGAAGTCTTTATATGTTCTTCATTGGGCTCTGTATGCAATTTCAGCGAGTTCTGTTAAAATTTCACCCCTCGACCTCAATATTCACCGGGCCTTGTTACATGGAGAAAGTTGTCCCGGGTAGAAGGGATAACCCTTCTAGCCGAGTTACCCGGGGAGGGACAACTTTCCATACATTTCTCTGTAAACCACAAGTAACTGTTTACATTGTGAATACACTCGTCCCGGGTAGAAGGGTTGTCCCTGGCCCAGGGATATCTCGTCTCGGCGAGAAGGGTGTCCCTTCTTTCCGGGACAACTTTCCGACATCAACACGCCATATAAACACTTTGTCCCTTCTAACCGGGACAACTCGGGGCAAATCGATCACACAGAGCACGCGCACTGTGATGCGATTCTTGGAATCAAAAATGTGTCGGCGAGGTTAGCTTCCCATATAAACGCTCGGTAGAGTTGTCCCTGCTAAAGGGGTAACCCTTCTACCCGGGATCATGTAACGCAACTAAACCTCAAATAATAGCACAACAGTATCTATTCCATGAGCCTCATATCCTTAAATTGAAATAACCCCTATTTCTCGAGCCTAAGGCTCGTATAAACAGGGCCTAAATCGAACAATTTCAAACAAGTTGACAACGCTTAAGTTCCCAAAGTTCACGGTCTCAGAACTTTTACATATATTCCTTATTTTGAAACCGAGCGTGATTTTCTAGACTCTTACGTGGAGATCGAGGCCGAGGGGTGACATTTCAACATAACTCGCTGAAATTGCATACCGAGGCCCAATGAAGAACAGATAAAGACTTCAGGTAAGTTTTTTTTCCCAGTCTGCATTTTACCCCGGCATTTTATACCCAGTCTGCATTTTATAACCAGTCTTTATTTTATATCCAGTCTGCAGTCTGCACATCATACTGACCGACGTTGAAGTCTGATAAAAGAACTCTATACTCTTCTGCTTGTTTTGGCAAAACATTTTACAAGAGATTCAATTCTGGTAAATTTACAGCAGGCATTCCTGTACGATCTGTTCCCAGACTTTCTCGATTGGTATTTTGAGTTAGTTCCCAGGCCTTCGATTTGTGTTTTGCGAATTTTGATTTGTGTTTTGGGAAATTGATTTGTGTTTTGGGAATTTCGATGTGTTTTGCGAATTGTAATTTGTGTTTTGGGAAATTTATTCGTGTTTTGGGAATTTCGATTTCTGTTTTGGAATTTTGATTTGTGTTTTGGGATATTGATTTGTGTTTTGGGATATTGATTTGTGTTTTGGGATATTGATTTGTGTTTTGGAATATTGATTTGTGTTTTGGGAAATTCATTTGTGTTTGACCCTTTTGGGCCACCGTACAATAGACATCACATCATATTTTTCGGGTGTCGGATACTAATAGCCATTGTTTACAATGGACTTTCTGTGATAAGACTTATAATTCAAGTCATTTGTTCCGAACCTGTAAACCTTCAAACTGAAGGTTTCGGGGAGGTAGAGCACGGAGAGAGACATTTTTAATAACCCGTCGTGCGTTGCAGTGGCCGAGTTGGCTCCACTGTTGGCTTCTGAACAAGAAACCGCGATTATAGCTCGAAGCAAAGGGTTTCATTGTATTCCGAGATACTGTGCTCGGAACATATTAACATATCGGTTTCGTCACCCAGATCCTCTATTAAACCTTCGATTCGAAGATTTCAGTTGAGGTCGAGTACGGAGAGTGATTAACTGCTCAACTCCTCCGGCATGACAGCGGCCGAGTCGGTCCACTGTCGGCTCTTGAACTTCAGTGATTCGGTTATAAAGATTCCCGTCATTATGTTCTGAGATATCGAGCTTGACAGTCCGTCTGTCGGGTATGGAAGGCCGTCTAGTTTATGATTCCTCTGCACTGGAGTCTGACGAAGTCTGCATCGGTTGACCCAACACGCGTGCAGACTCTGAAGTAGAGCTGCAGAAATTCATGACCTTCATGAAACTCGTGAATTCAGTGACTGTAGCGGAATGTGGTACATTCCAAGTTGATAGCGGGACGAACCAGCGGGACGAACCAGCGGGACGAACCAGCGGGACGAACCAGCGGGACGAACCAGCGGGACGAACCAGCGGGACGAACCAGCGGGACGAACCAGCGGGACGAACCAGCGGGACGAACCAGCGGGACGAACCAGCGGGACGAACCAGCGGGACGAACCAGCGGGACGAACCAGCGGGACGAACCAGCGGGACGAACCAGCGGGACGAACCAGCGGGACGAACCAGCGGGACGAACCAGCGGGACGAACCAGCGGGACGTAGTCAGGGGTTTTGAAAATCAATTCTCGCTTATTAAGCTTCGACGGTTGATTCAACCGCTGGCGAATTCTGCGAAATACATCCATTCTTCGAAGAACCGAGTCGGTTCGTCTGTGGAAAAGAATTTAGCGGATTTCATTGGCGAAGTTGCCATGATGTTGCCATGATGTACGGCCATGTGCTCGACCAAACGGATCGATCGAGCTGACGTTTCTGTCCTCCGTTTGTCTTCTTCTGTCCTTGCGTTTGAGGTTCTAAATTTGCTCAACGAAAACAGAACAGAAGGAATAGTTTAGAGAAACAACAACAAGCGTTTCGATTGAGACTTGAAACATAAATGAACAAGAATAATAATATAAGAGACTACTGACGTTATTGTAAGCACGAAAGGAAGAACTGATTATTATTTTATATGGTACTCATTTGCATAATTATCCCATAATGTGGAACACATCGAAAAGAGAATGGGGAATGGGGTTGGTACCCTCGCTGATAGCTGTGTCTGATGAAAGAAATGGGTCCCCCTCTGGGGAATGTGTTTTGACCTGCTCCCTCATACAACAAGCACTTTGAGTACGGCACTCCTAACTTGGTCACGGCACTCCTAACTTGGGCACGGCACTCCTAACTTGGGAACGGCACTCCTAACTTGGGCACGGCACTCCTAACTTGGGCACGGCACTCCTAACTTGGGCATGGCACTTCTATTGCACGAGCCTTTAGGCGAGAACAACACTTTTATTTTGTGCAAATGTTTTTCAAGGTTTTTGCTCTATAGTAGTAATAGTGTAGTAGCAGTAGTAGTAGTATCTTTATTAGAGTGATTTTACTATACCCGTGAAATAGATATTAGACTAATAGACACTATTAGACCCTAATTCCTTTGCTTTCTATTTGACTATTAGATACTGACTATTAATTTTTGTTTCACGGGTTAAGTAAAATCACTCTATTGAGGGTGGAAAACTTTATTACCGGTAGTTACATCATGATGGGCCTCTAATTGGACTCTAATAAGACACGATTATATTATTTTAATTATTCATTGGAATCCTGCGAAAATATGAATTAACTAACATGAGACTGACACTGCGAGCTAGTGCCGAAGGCTTCACATAATTTACAAGATCAGGAGAAAATTACTAGAGGCCTCCTTGGATATGCATCGTTTTATTAATGATTAACCATTAAAGTTAGGGTGAAGTGTTGGGGAGGGTGAAGTGTGGGGGAGGGGTGGGGGAGGGGTGGGTGAAGTGTGGGGGAGGGGTGGGGGAGGGGTGGGTGAAGTGTGGGGGAGGGGTGGGTGAAGTGTGGGGGAGGGGTGGGGGAGGGGTGGGTGAAGTGTGGGGGAGGGGTGGGGGAGGGGTGGGTGAAGTGTGGGGGAGGGGTGGGTGAAGTGTGGGGGAGGGGTGGGGGAGGGGTGGGTGAAGTGTGGGGGAGGGGTGGGGGAGGGGTGGGTGAAGTGTGGGGGAGGGGTGGGTGAAGTGTGGGGGAGGAGTGGGGGAGGGGTGGGTGAAGTGTGGGGGAGGGGTGGGGGAGGGGTGGGTGAAGTGTGGGGGAGGGGTGGGGGAGGGGTGGGTGAAGTGTGGGGGAGGGGTGGGGGAGGGGTGGGTGAAGTGTGGGGGAGGGGTGGGTGAAGTGTGGGGGAGGGGTGGGGGAGGGGTGGGTGAAGTGTGGGGGAGGGGTGGGGGAGGGGTTTCCCAGAAACCGGGATTGATCAACTAAGTACTTGTTTTCAGTTGACGTCATTAATTGCTTGTTTTCACTTGTCAATCAACATTGCCGCCACCTCTTTGTTATCTGAATCTCTGGTAATTGATTGCAAAAAATGAGTAACAGAAAACTCACTGAATGTGTTAATTAGTTTAGCAACCAGCCAATCACGGAGAGTAAATGTGGAGCTAAATATAGCCATGCTTCCAAACTGATGGGTCAAAACAAACTAGGACAGATGACTCCCCTAGTAATTCCCCCCCTAACAAGATTCCTTGTTTTTAATTTGCTATATTTATTTACAATTTAATAAAACAAACAACAATAAAAGTAGTAAATTACTCAAGACCTATCCGCAACTTTTCATACCTTGGATGCCTGTCATGCATAACTTGATCGTGGGAACTGTTACCATAGCAACATACTTGTGTTATTATTTCAGCTAATGAATTAGGTGGATCAACACACAGGGTAGAATATCAATGTGTCACTACATATTAAAGAATGCAAAGGAAGATTGCAGAAAAAAATTAGTTCTATTTTCACTTAAAGTGCCTATGAAACGAAATTTTCGTCACTAAAATAAAGAATGAAAAGTCCGAAGACTACAGCAAAGCTGATATACAACGTAAAAATCTAACACAAAGCACTACGGTTAGCTAGGCCTGACACGAAAAGCGCTCGGACCAGATTGCAGCCATAGACAGCTGTTTCGTTCTTATTAGAACTCGTCAGTATGGCATAGCAAACAGCACGCAGGCTTCGGTACCACTGCACCATCGACCCGGACTGAGCTAAAAAGCATCTAGTTTCGAGCAACAGAAATGCTTGGTTATCGGCTCACACATTCACACATTCTTTAATATGTAGTGACACATTGATATTCTACCCTGTGTGTTGATCCACCTAATTCATTAGCTGAAATAATAACACAAGTATGTTGCTATGGTAACAGTTCCCACGATCAAGTTATGCATGACAGGCATCCAAGGTATGAAAAGTTGCGGATAGGTCTTGAGTAATTTACTACTTTTATTGTTGTTTGTTTTATTAAATTGTAAATAAATATAGCAAATTAAAAACAAGGAATCTTGTTAGGGGGGGAATTACTAGGGGAGTCATCTGTCCTAGTTTGTTTTGACCCATCAGTTTGGAAGCATGGCTATATTTAGCTCCACATTTACTCTCCGTAATGACGTGTGAGCCGATAACCAAGCATTTCTGTTGCTCGAAACTAGATGCTTTTTAGCTCAGTCCGGGTCGATGGTGCAGTGGTACCGAAGCCTGCGTGCTGTTTGCTATGCCATACTGACGAGTTCTAATAAGAACGAAACAGCTGTCTATGGCTGCAATCTGGTCCGAGCGCTTTTCGTGTCAGGCCTAGCTAACCGTAGTGCTTTGTGTTAGATTTTTACGTTGTATATCAGCTTTGCTGTAGTCTTCGGACTTTTCATTCGTTATCGTTTATATTTTTGGCTGCATAGGTCCTCACTTCGGATCCAACGTATTTTTACAGGATTTTTGTCCACGGTATTTGCTTATTAGTTTACTAAAATAAAGATCTCATGTGACAGTCTTTTCGAAGTGATGAAGAATGACGTTTCTTTTTCTCAATATTTCATCTCGTTTTCGTATTATTTATAATTAGTTAATTGACCTATATCGCTATGACGTCATATCAAAACAATCTATTGTTTAAACGCTAAGGATCACGGTCGTGGGAGGGGGACAAAACAGGGACAAAACAGCAACAACACAAAGGAAATCGCTATCAAATGCATTTTGAAGAACGTAGAATAGCGGTAACAGCCACCAAATACGGTAAATATTGTGGGATAAACATTGATACAGCTGATATCTGGAAACCAGACAATTCAAAGTTAAATTTTCCTCAGCAGAGCAGATTTAGTTCAAAATTCTATTGTTCAAGTCGATTCTGTCCCCCTCATAAACAAGCCGTGACGTCATAATGATATAGGGTAATTGTATTAGCTTATCGAGTTGTCTGGCGACTATCCAACAATAAACTATCCTTAGGGAAGGTACATTTTTAATGAGGGGGATTGGGCTGGAGTAGTTGTGGGGAGGGTCATCGGAAAACAAAATGTAAATTTTGTGAAGGTCATCCTAGTAGGGGAAGGGTCACCCCTTTTTCTCCATAGCACTGGCAGAAAACATCTAACTGCTCTAGTGAACAGTTGTTGCGGCGGTTCTTACGTTGTTAGAAATAACGTCAAAGCTACTGGTGGAGGGTCATCCTATTTTCCGCGACTTAAAGTGAGGGGCCATGGATTTCATTTAAAAAGTAACGGGGAGGGCCACGTTTTTCCCCTTGATTGAAAAGAAAAAAACTCCAGCCCACCCCCCTTCGTTCAAAACGTACCTTCTCCCTTATGAAGTCTCTCGTTAGTGTAATCAGAATGGAAGCTATTATTTTTGGTAACAAGGCATGATATATTAAATATTTCTTGTCCCGATTCCCAGGCCGGCGGAGAGAGCCACCAAGTAAGAACAACCACTAACATAAATAAGAATAACAATAGCAGCTAGTTTTGATACAATGTATGTCTATTGTTTCTAATAATTTTCCTGGTATCACACCTCATTGTCCCTGACCCATGTTTTGATTTGATTTGATTTGATACATTTGGATCAGAGCCTGATCAGAGCCTGGTCACAGGACAATAGCACTCAAGGTCCCTTCTAGGCCTGCCTCCGTCAGTGGACCTACGATTTTACGTCCTTATCCGAGAAGACGTGAAGGTCTAACCATAAATTTGCAGTTGTTTCACAAAGGCAGCACCTCAGTACTCAGTTATTTTAAGACCCTGAGTGTTGGTCCGGCCGGGGTTTGAACCCGCGACTGCCGCGATCTCACGTTCAACAGACCGGAGCTTATTAAACCAGTGAGCTAACCCGGAGGCGTTACGTTTAGCTCAGTGTTCCCAGCGGTCAGCGGGCAGAGCACAGTATGGAGTCCACACACAGCGGTCAAACGTCTGCGCGTCCGTATTACGGTCAGTCTGGTGGGCGGCCGCCTTCTACCCCCAAAAGTTAAGAAAAATACGTGGAAGTTAAGCTTTTTATTTTCACAGTCGGCGGGAAATTGAACAAACTTCAAACTGTGAGTTTACCAAATTTTTTCGTAATTTACCAAAAAAGTTCTCAAGGTTTGAAAACGGGTGTGCGAACAGTGACGGCCACCGGCTCGCTTTGAATTTGTTTTGGAATATGTTGTTGCAAGACTTTTGACGAATGCGCAGACGTTTGACCGCTGTGTGGGAATGGACATTTTCGACCGGTGTTAGTCAATGCTTTGTTGCTTTATTTATTTTTATTTTATTTCCTCGTATTTTGTTGTGCGTTATGGAGGATAAGTTCGTACAACTGGATGTTCTGGAAGCCATTTTTGACAAGAAACTTAATTGCCCCTCTCAGTGGGCAGATCGCCGAACTTATAATTCAACCGTGGGAGGTATTGTAAAATCAATTGAAGGGAAGCCGAGATATTTACAAGGATAAAACAGCTCGAAGTTGAAAATAGTCTTCTCAAGATTGAAACGTTTAAACTGAAACACGAACTCTCACGTCAAGGACTCGCAGAATAATTTGGAACAGTACTCACGTCGTGAATGCCTTGAGATACGTGGAATACCAATCACCAAGGATGAAAGCACTAATCAAATAATTGGCAAACTCCTCGATATTGATGTGACTTATACTGATATTTCTGTGAGCCACATATTGCAAAGGTCGTCCAGTCGAGCAGAGTCGGGTCAATCTAATTGTCCAGCTATTATAGTCAAAGTCGCCAGGAGGAACACAAGGGAAATGTTCATTGAATGTTCTACAGGGCAAGAAGCAAACTCAAAGGATTTACCACGGCTGATATGTACGGAAGCCCAGGAGGGTCACTGATGGTTTTTGTTTTTGCATTTCTCAATTTCAAATCGCTGCTTTTGGATTTTGTTTGTCGTGTTTTCAATTCCAAATCGCTATTTTCGCTTTTTGATTTTTGCTTTTTCGATTTTGTTTTTACGTTTTTCAATTTCCAAATCGCTATTTTCTATTTTTGATTTTTGCTTTTTCGATTTTGTTTTTACATTTTTCAATTTCAAATCGCGTTTTTCGGTTGTTTTTTTAAAATTTTATTTTTACATTTTGTTATTCCAAATCGCAATTTTTGTTTTTCGGTTTTTGAATTTTGTTTTTCGGATTTCGGTTTTTATTTTTCGGTTTTTGAATTTTGTTTATCAATTCCAAATCGCGTTCTTCGGATTTTGAATCGTTGTTTTCTTACAATTACAATTTCAAAAACAAAATCGGTGAATTCAAAAACAAAAACAAAATTAAAGATGGCGGACGGAGGAGGCGAAAAAGCACATGCTGTTACTCCTGGTACGTACAGTGTTTTGTTAGTACACGTAAGTTATTATTATGGATTATGTAATCGATAAGGTCCTTATCAATTCCCAGAGATGCAGATATTCTTAATTGACCTGGTGAAAAAGTCGAAATCAAATGAAATAATAGTGGAATATACGGCGTGGAATCGAGGTACATGTATAAAGCTTCACTTTTAGCTGTTACGTTTACGTAGGATACTATTAAAATCTTGGAAAACTAAAGTTCACAGTCAGTGTTAATGGTCACATATTAATCATTTAGTATTAGCACCTTGAAGAGACGACTGAGGGCCCTTGGTATTCGCCGGCATGTCAACGTGCCTCCGAATGACATAATTCTGGATGCACTACACTGTCAGGACTCTTACAGTTTTAAGTGATTTTGTAGAGGGGATATATGTATTTCTGAGATATCATTATAAGGTATAAAATTTACAGTTAGGTTCCCAGTTAGAACCCCATTGAGGTTCCCCAGTTAACATTCCCATATTGGATCCCATGTTACTAGTAATAGATAAAAAGCAAGACAGAAATAATAATAAAAAATATGGTTATTAACCCTCTCACTCCCGGATACAGTTGAGCTGAATTGGTAAATGTTGAGTGTAAAATTAACCCTCCCCCCTCAATTCAAGTTTGGCTAGCCCTGGGTAATTATGCACCACTGAACTTTTAAGCCAAGGGCTCAAGCTTCCCCACAATTCCATTTGGGATAATTCTATGGTGCCATCCAGGTAAGTTTGGATCTGCTATAGGGTGTTTTAAATGAAATCTGCTCCAATTTTGGACCAATAAGCCAACTTCAGTTAAGAGAGCCAGAGGACATCATACACTGATCCTGATATGTATGAAAAAACTGGTAAAAAATTACAGAAATGACTTCTACAATATTAGAATGGTAAAAGGTTGGTTTGGTTTAATGCTCTCAACATCTATTATCTTCTAAAAAATTGTTCTCTCAAGCTTTTAGTTCCTACATGTATATCTTCCTCTAGATATATATATTTTTATTTGTTCTCTCTCTTTCGTTTCTGATCTTAATTAAGGTGATATTATCCTGCCATTTATCTCAGTCTCAACTTGTAAGCTTTCGCTACTTTGACCACTATGCACAATTTACTTATGAAGCCTTTTTCTCCCTTAATTATTTACTACCCCTTTTTATCATAATATTACTCAGTGTAATCTTAGTCCACCATTAGTGTGAAATAAAAAGAAATCTGGAAATTAACTTTATTATCCTTTCTTTCAAGAGTGAAATTGATGGTCCTGGTGTAAACATTGGCTACAGACACATGCATCAGCGATTACGGCTACAACACAATCTTCCTGTTAAAAGGTCTGATATATTTTCATTGTTTCCACCTGGCAAAGAAGAAAATAACATTTCATTCCCTTTTAAAGAGACGTCTGTCTGTATAGTAAAAAAAACTTGGATATTACCGTACTTTGGATATTAATTAACTTGATTTTTACATAATGCCATTCATAGTAATGATGTGTACCAAGTCATGGGTTTGGTAAATCCCAATAAAGTGTAGGCTATGCAGAAACAAGAGCCCATCTGGGCTTACACCGGGCCACATGAGACTGAAGATGAAATACACTTTCATTTGAAATCCTCTTAGTACTGAACTAGGTATTGAATACATAGAGTTCTAGCATATTTTGTCATATATGGTTTGTGCTAGGGGAGCCCGAGAATTGGTTCACTACTGATGCTCTTGTGATAATCTATATATAATGGCACTACAAATGTCAAAATGCCCATGTACATGTATGCCCAGAAAGGAGGGGTGGGGGTCAGGTTTGGAAATGATAGAGCCAAAATACACACACAACACACATACATGCTGTACATGTACATTTCAGCCACAATTTCTTTCAATTATGTAGTTTAATATTACTTTCTTTTCAATAATAGTTCCTTGAGGATCTTTAGAATTATAAAAAGTTGGTATGGGTGTTGTTGATTGAAGTGCAATGGTTAACATTTGAGTAGTTAATTCCAAATAATGTTTCTCGGCTATTCCTTGTGAATATTTAGAATGTGTCATTCTACATGTGAAATAAAGTCATCTATCTAGATCTGTCTAGATGTTTGAGTAATTCTCAATAACGAACCAGAGGAGACGATTGGGGTTGTAAACTACAGCTAGACCACCATTTTCAAATATTAGTGAGCACAGCACTAGTGTTCATTGTCTACATCTTGAAGGAGACTGAAACTTATAATGGCAGGCCACAAACAAACATGCAATTTCCACTCCTTCTTTTCTATCATTGGGGTCACAGCAAGTTTAATTTTCAGTCCCGAATAATTCTTACAGTACGACTACTGAAAGTGGGGCCACTTTGACAATGAGAACCAATCACATTGTAGAACGAAAACAAAGCATATTCAGATTTCTGCCAAGTCAAGTAGCATTGTTCTTTGCTATCTGTTGATTGGCTGAAGTTACCGAAGTTGTAATGCTTTGTTTTCGTTCTGCAATGTGATTGGTTCTCGTTGTCTAAGTGGCCCTGCTTTCAGTAGTCGCACTGTAAAAGTACTGGTACTCCTGACCAAGTGAAAGTGCCGATGCTGAACTGGAATGGTGTTACGATCCAGTGCCCTCCAGTATGCTTGTGCGAATTTTTTTTTTTTAAATTCCATTTAGCTTTAGTTATTATATAGCCATTGTTCAATTAGTCGTACCGTAGGGAATTTGTAAGATTTTAACAACAAGTTACGTAAAACCATTCCAGCATTGATTACATAACTGTTTTTGTTTCAACAATAGTCTTTTAGTAAACTTAAAAAGGAATGTTTAGAACCATATATATACGCCATTAGAATAGAAGCGTTGCGTCAGTCGAAGTTTGTGTGTGAAGGTTTGGGAGAACGAAGAGGAAAGAAGGAGAAGACGGATAACGGAGCACGTTCACAGCTGAAATTCGTCAGTTGGGACTCATAGAAAAGTCAAGGCAAAACCCGCTTGCTAAACGGAGGAGTCTAGTGCGACACGAGTGGAAACAGAAGAATACGTAAAAGTTTGGGGAACGAAGGAAACCGATAAAACGAGTGGAAACACAAGAATACGTAAATGTTTGGGGAACGAAGGAATCCGATAAAACAAGAGTGGAAACACAAGAATACATAAAAGTTTCGGGGAACGAAGGAAAGTTGTGGAGTTTGATATTGGAATTGTTTAGGACGCACGAGAAACGGATAAGAAAAGAAAGAAACACTAAGTATGTAAGGACAACAACAACAAAGGAGAAAAGAAAATCATTACTGTACACAAAACAAAAACTTTGGCAAACAACACACACACTGCACGAGCATTTCGCGCGCCAATCTAATCAAAATTGACGCGGGCTCATTTTGTGAAATAATTTATGCGTGCGCTATTACTTGATTCTTTATTTTCGTGGTCAAAGCCGCGTTGCCGGCCGGTTTGTAGTTATATATCGAGTTTTTCTTTACGAAATAAAGGTAAAATGTGTGATCTGTCAAACATTAAGTAGCTCTAGGTTCATACATTTAACAACGTTTCCTGTCGAGGAGCTTTACTTGAAAAAGAAGCGCCTTGGCGATGTTTAATTGTTTCGATCGCTCGGAAATAATCTTAGAGTTAGACTTCAGTCATTTTGTCGATTATCTCGGTCAGTAAAACGCAAATTGTAGGGCTAAGGTAACCGAGTTTTGGTGCAAGGAGAAGTGTACGGGAAGAGATGGCTACGGAACGCAGGTTTAGGAGATGGATCATCTTGCAATTGTTACCAGTATGTCGGCAGCAGTTGAAGTGGTCGTCATTTATACCTCCAGAAAAAGTGGTGATTTTTAGTCGTCTTGATGTATTTGTAGATCTGGTACAGTGGTTGTTATAAAACATGCACAGCATTATATATCTTGATTGTGTTGGGAAAGAAATGGTAAATATTCTTACCCTGACTCTTCATATTTTGTCTAAAGATACTCTTGGAGAAACATATCACAAACTGTTACACAAAAGCAATGAAAGGTTTGGAGTAGTTGTGTTTTTGGATCCGATTTTGGAAAAGAGAAATGATTTTATGAAAGCCTCAAAAATATTTTATTCAAAAGGTTCCATGAAAATTAATTGTAACTAAATTGTTGAGAATAACTGATATTAAAGAAGTTATTTCAAAGACAGATGTAGCTATAAAATTTAACCGACTTCGAAAGAACTTAATTCAGTTTAAATGACAAGGGTGCTAATCTACTGATATATCCCAAATAACAGCCATCAACATTTGGGTTTACTAATTGGTGGTGACAAAGGCATTTACATCAACAAAACTTCTCCTACAGTTTAATAATACAAAGAAACATCAGTCTATAAATAGAGTTATAAAATACTGGGAACTTTTGAAGGACTTCTTGTCCTATAATTAAACTTCCATGCCCCACTCCCTAGCCAGCAACTGCTAATATAAGCAATACAAGAAAGCCCTCAAGACCTGTAGAAATAAAACCAAAAACTACCTTAAATGCATCTAGATTCAAACAATAAAATTCAAAGACTTTCGTGCAACTAGTATTGCAAACAGATCTTGAGACCAACAACACAATCTGAATCAACTGAATATTTTTGTTGTCAGCAAATGCTGTTTTAGTGGAGACTATAGCCCAGCTACTTGGTCTCACTTGGCTATCAGATGTGCCTTAATGCTCCTCTAATTATTCAAAAATATCAAAATAAGAATGTACCTGAACAAAAGCTTGAAACTCTAATGGCAAGAACAAATGAAGTTTAAACAGAGTTATAGTTGCAAGAATCCAGCTCTATTCCACCTCTTTTTCTTGTAAGAGATAAATGAGATGCAGACTTTGATTTGCCATTATAGTTGTTTCAAGGCTTATTAAACTTGTGTTTTTTAATCCTGTTCACAGGGTCACATAGCTCTAATGGCCTAGGTCTAAATAATTGAATGCAGTTGGTGTATATATGCCACCATTCAAGAAAAAGAAGCTCAGATGTCACTATAAACTGCTCAGTAGCAGTACATGTATAGCTTCACAGCAATCCCAGTGCCAAATTTGAAGAAAACAGAGGAAATGTTCCAAATAAAGCAACTTAAGTCATCTTTTTAAGTGTAAACAAGCCAATGCTTCCTTTAAATTTTTTTTATTGCTAATTAAAGAATAGCAAAATATAAAAATACATACAAAGACTGTACTACTGATGTTAAAGTGATTTTCATAAACCTGTGAAACAATTATTGCTTGTTAACATCTAATAGTCAAATATACACAAAAGAAAACAATAGAATTAGCATTTAATTGCACTAAATATTCTAGTATCTGTTTCACAGGTTTATGAAAATCACTCTATAATACTCAGATATCGTTAAGAATACTCAATACTCGGATAAAACAATTATAGCTGAATTTTGTTTGAATCTTTTCATTTTCATATCAACATACATGATATGTGCGTGTAGCTTATTTTCATCATTACAATTTGTTTTATTGCCCAAGAGCATGCAGGTGTACAAATTGTGTTCATGCAGCGAAATCTACCCTGCGAGCAGAGGTTTCTCATCTCTTTGCCTGTTCCGTCCGCCGAAAGAAAGGGAAAGGACAGCAATGGCAAAGAGATGTGAAACCTCTGCTCGCAGGGTAAGCGAAATCAAATCATAAAAAAATTGGCTGGCGGTCATTTTTTTTGTAAACTGACACGCCAAATAGTAAGAATTTGTTGTTTAGCTTTCAACAAAACTGATTAATGAATGAGATAGACAAAATAAATAATCAAACTATAAACACAAAATATCGCAATCAGCGCAGCTACCAAAATTAAGTAATATTTACAATGTCTGTGGCATAA
>JAOWCC010000577.1:145274182-145508009 GCA_030867875.1 Actinernus sp. WN-2022 | reverse complement strand
GAGACTGTAATCTTCTTCAATGGTCCTGCATGAGAACTAATCCAAATCCTTTGGAACCCTACATTTAAAAACACCCTAACCGTCCACAATGGGTTCTTGCTAGTTTAGGGTGTTTAGAGCTAGTCACTAAATAACAGAGACTATAATTCTTCTTCAATGGTCCTGCATGAGAACAAATACAAATCCTAACCCAACATTCTAAAAATACCCAAACCATCAGTAAACATAAGTTCCCGGGTAAGCCAAACCAAACCACTAAAAATATGAACAACACAGACAAGGTAATAGTTACATGTACTTTTATTGCAAAATATTTCTGACAGTAGAACTTGATATCTTCTTAAATTACTGCAATGCCATCCTCAACCTAAACACAAAGAACTATGAAAAAGTCATACTTGTTTAGGAATTTTGAAAGGTTGAGTTTGATTTGACCTAAGTTGATTCAATTTGACCTACATGTAGGTTGAATCAATTTGACCTAGGTTGAAAAAAATGACCTACATGTACATGTACATGTAGGTTGAAAAAAATGACCTACATTTTAGGTTAAAAAAATGACCTAGGTTAAATTTGTTTTGACCTGTAACATACATTTCCTTTATGACACAAAATAACACATCAGCTAAGAACTACATGTATTAAGAAACTAAGAAATTCCTGACCAACTCCAATTTTGCGACTTTTGGGCCAACTGGCCTCGCTGTGATACCATTGTTACCAGACTTATTTCTGTGCAGGCATGAGATGTGAATATATGGCATGCATGGGTACATGTCTAAATTATGTATACACCTATTTCAAAAAGGTTTCCATGGACGAGCGATAAGCGACAAAGGATTGTTATTTAACTGGTGCCAGCTATGCGGAATAAAATAAAGTGCAATTCAAAAATCCATTCGAAGGAAACCATTAATATTCTTCTTAAAGCCTTTGATATTGATACCAAAAACAAACAAATTCACCAGACGTTTAGCAACAACCATTATCCATTTTGGCCTGGTTATGTCGTGTGTCCGGGACTACCTTTTTTGAAACAGGTGTATGGTTTTGGGTGCAATTTGGGATACATTATTTTTAACAAGTGGGCTTTTCAAAGAACATCAATTATAATGCCCTGAGTAGGTAGGGTATCGTTGATTACAACTTGCATGCAAATTCGAGATTTATCAAAATCAGTGTAAGCCATTGCAAGTCATTATTGATTAGATACACTTAAATGTACCGTACATGTATTTGATATTTCGTCACATGTGTAAACATATTTATGCTAACCTTGATCTGATAGGTGGAGTGTTATGTCAATAGCACACAAAATTTGAATAATTAGAACAGGATTTCACAGAATATAGATTGCTACATGTACACTGTATAATGCAAAATGCTGTGTTTGACCATAGTTAATAGAGTGGAATGGTTATGAAACCCGGCAAACTTCAAAGGGGCTAACAAAGGCGCTGCGATTTATGTTGGAAGGGGGCAAGACAAAAGATTGTGCAGGGTCA
Organism: Actinernus sp. WN-2022; assembly: GCA_030867875.1. Lineage (NCBI taxonomy): Eukaryota > Metazoa > Cnidaria > Anthozoa > Actiniaria > Actinernidae > Actinernus > Actinernus sp. WN-2022. Next base: position 145,506,504 of record JAOWCC010000577.1, on the reverse strand, counting down.
TACATGTAGTTCATTAGCGTCCCCTGAACGACTGAACTCACACGTTTCTATTGGCTGATTGATTAACACATTGGAATTTCTATTGTGTTTTGTGCAGGGTCACGGTTGAAAAAAGCTAACAAAGACATATAACAAAGAAGGTCGCTGGGTTTCATAACCATTCCACTCTATTAACTATGGTTTGACAGACCATTAATTTAATATTTGTGTGTTTGCTAGGAATTCAGTGAGATGTTACATGTGCGGCAAGAGCAGATCAAACAGTCAGTGGTTTTTCTTGCATTCTTAGGGGGAAAGTCAAACAGGTACAACATTTATATCTATTATTCTAAAAGTTGGGTGTTGCATAAATTGATCTGGTCTTTCAGTCATTTTTGTTAACACTAGTAAGAATGTTAAATATGCAGCTCACATGTATATAAGCCACAATAGCAAATATTTCTAAGATGGCCACTATCAAGTCTCTAAAACAACATAATTTATATTCTTGAGTGGCATAAAGATAAATTGTACCTAACTTGTTGTGTGGTCATACATTGTACACTGTAGATATACATGTGTTTATTATTAATAATAGTTTTTAAAGGAAATGATATTTCTCTTTGGATGAAAGAAAAAGAGCAATGAGTTCCTGTGGATACAATCCTTATATGGTCAGCTAAGTTTTTGCGGGAACTGTAGTACTTAATCTGTGTCTCGCTACCATCTTTCAACTCCTTCATCAAAGCGTGTCTAACAGTTTTGGTGCATTTGCCTGTAGCCTAGACAGCTCCCACTTCCCTGGAGTTCCATTTCTATGGCGTCAATTATTTCATCTGGACTACTGTAGCCCTTTCTCCTTTGTAAATTCTTGCTTCTCAGAACATGTTTAAGCAGGCGAAGACTCATCTTGATGGCATTATAAATTAAAAGAAAAGCGAGGATTTCCATATAATTCAAGCCTAGGTTAAAGTACTCAGTCGACTAATGCGTCCCTGTTATTTTCAATAGCATTTTGAATCGCCGGTAAGTATCCAGGTAAAGCGAAATTCGTTGTAGGACGTAAGTGAAACATATAAAGGAGAAGAGCATTACCACGTAGCGTGTTCGCCGCCATTGTGTCTTGCTAAGTAATGTACGTATTTTAAAATAACACATTATCGCGCGATATTAAAACACTATCGCGCGATAATAAAGCAGTATCACGCGATAGCCTTTCATAAAATGTGCTTGGTGATGGCCCTTACAGGGCTCTGTAGTGACCTCTCCGCTCCAATTCCGCCATGACTTCGATCGAGGAAACCACGCAGCACATAATGTGAAATCGAGATAACTTGTTCAAATCCCACCTCTCCCTTCCGGTGTCAAATTCCCCACCCCAAGGATAGCTACCGATGTCAAATTCCCTACTCCCCGGGCACGAAAATGAGTCAAATGCCCGGGGGTTGCCTGGGGGGGATGTTGATGTTTCCAATTGATCGGTACATTAGGGGACGCTTGAAACGTTGCTTCGACCATTGGAAATCCATAGGAACATCTGCCTGGGTTCTTCGTGTGATTACTGATGGATATCACCTGCCCTTGGTCTCTATTCCGCGATCTAGGAAATTTGGTAATCACAGGAGTGCTCATCTGAATACTGAGTTTGTGAAACAAGCCATTCTTGATCCATTGAAATGTGGCAGTGTACAAGAAATTCAGCAGTGTGATATGTGGATTTGTAATCCCTTGGGGGTTGTTCCAAAGAAAAATAACAAGCTTCACCTTATATTGGATCTGAGATATCTGAATTCACACTTATTGGTTGCAAAGTTTACCTATGAGGATTTGTGCACTGTGTCATCAATCTTGGAAAAGGGTGACTGGTTTATTTCATTTGATTTAAAGAGTGGCTATCATCGTATTGATACATGTATTGGTTTGGATCACTGGAAGTACCTAGCATTTTCGTTTAGAGTGCATGGCTTATTACGGTATTTCTGGTTTGCCTCATTACTTTTTGGATTGTCCGCTGCGCCTTATGTATTTACCAAGGTTCTTCTCCCTCTGGTTAAGGATTAGAGGTCTAAGGGCCACAGGACCCTGTTATATCTGGATGATGGTATTGGTTTATGTTCTACAAAACATGGTGCTTCAGAGTTAGCCTCTGTAATGCGAAGCGACTTGGAAAACTGTGGATTTTTGATTAACCAAGACAAGAGTAATTTTGCACCTAGACAAATTGGAGAATTTTGGGATACATCCTGAACTTAGTAGATATGGTATCTTTACTGTCCCAGAGAGGAAGGTCAATCAGTTGTTGGAACTTTTGGATTTTGTTGTCTCTCATAATTATCGTGTATCAGCTTGTGCTATTGCTCGGCTTACTGGAATCATTATATCTATGGGCCTAGCCCTGGGTCAAGTTTCTCGGCTGATGACCAGATCTCTACATGTATATGCAGACCTGAATGGTGTTCCTGGTGAAATGATCATGAACTGTTCATGAATGTTCATGAATATATTCATGAACATTCATGAACAACTGTTCATGAACATCCATGAAAGTTCTTCAAAATGTTCATCAAATGTTCATGAATGTCCTTGAACAACAAATCCATGAACGTTCATGAACAAATCCAGGCAAAATGATCATGAATTGTTCATGAACGTTCATGAACGACTGTTAATGAAAGTTCTTCAAAATGTTCATAAACTGTTCATGAATGTCCTTGAACAACAAATGAGACATTTCATGTTCATGAACGTTCATGAACAAAACCAGGGAAAATGATCATGCATTGTTCATGAACATTCACGAACAATTCATGAACTATTCATGTGTTCATGAACTGTTCATGAAATTTTTCTTTAAAATCATTTTCAATAGGTAGTTCATACACTAATTTATTATTTTAATTCAACACTGAACATAAATGGCTAAAGGAAGCTTATAACTACTGAATAACCAATTTCATGATTTCCAATGTCGCTGTTCTTGTTCAAGCACCCTCGGCATACTCTATGAGAAATTATATATTGAGATGTATTGTTAGAATTTGTTGATGAGATCGAGGAATGTACATGAAAATGTATCATGAGTTATGTTTTCAAAATGGTTATTGTGAAGAATATTGTACTATTAATTACTATTGTAAAATTCATTAATAATTCATAAGGGTACTAGCCAATCCTGTGTGCTGAATGACACCACATGATCGCCTCTGTATACCCACGTAGAAACCTGATTAATAAAACATCAGGTTCTGTATCGATATAAAAACCCCATGGTCCGCGATACAGACACTTAGGTCCGTGATACAGACAACATGGTCCGCGATACAGACCCCATGGTCCGTTATAGCTCTAGTAGTATTCTGTATCAGGTACAGAATACTAGCTAAGCTAGTGAGGGAAGTCTCACGACCGATCACTGACTACCCCTATCCCGGGACGGGTGAAATGACAAAGTACATCTGCTCTCTTATTATGTACACACCATCTATTCCATGTGGGACCTGTTTTTCTGCATGCTACGCTCTGCTCTCTTATTGCATACACATTGTCTCTTCGATGTGGGATATGTTTTTGTGAGAAACTAATTCATCCCACATCGATAGCAGGGTGGGAGAAATCAAAGGTTAAAATTTTATGTTGTGCATATCAATGGTTTTTAGTTATCTATTCATTTCACAAGTAAGATAAAATATTCGCGTCCGATCTGTATGGGCTTTGCAATGGCTCGCCGAAGCGGCTCGCCATTGTAAATGCCCATACAGATCTCCCGCTCATATTTTAACTACTACTTAGAAATCACTTGAAAACATTTGAGAACAACAAGACTTCACAACATTTATTAGCAGGGAATAACAAGTTAATGTGGAATTTTGTTCTCTAATGCAAATTAAATGACATAAAAATACCCAAAAACTTATAGTGGTATTCTTTTCTACAGCAAAGGAAGCCCAGGTCAAAATAAAACCAAAGGCTTAGTTAGTTTGTATGAGAATTTGCGATTCGTGCAATAGACAAGTTTGCAGTTAATTCTGACATTTTGAAAGGGGTGCAAACATAGCTCAAAATATAGTGTTTGTATGGAAATCCAATGCCCAATAAAATCCGTAAAATCGAATTTCTGAAATATTCTTCAGATACAAACTTAAGAACCAGGTAAAGGATTAACTGATCGAAATTTGAGGGATGTAGCTGTGCTTGGAACCGTGCAATCGTGTTTTCAGTTTTTCATACGTACATGTATGTCTGCAAAAACGAGTCAAAGTCTGTGGGAAAATTTACAGACAATGTATGGAAAACTACATCCCACAACAGCTACATCCCTCAAATTACTATCAGTTAATCTTTTACTTGATATCTAAAGTTTGTATCTGAAGAATATTTCAGAAATTCGATTTTACAGATTTTATTTGGCATCGGATTCCCATAAAAACACTGTATTTCAAAATGTTGGAATTAACTGCGAACTGCGAATCTCGATAAATATTTCAATAAAGAAAATTGAACTTGCCTGAAGAGTAGATGATGTCATTCTTGTTGTCTGGTGGGAATTAATGAATCAATATTGAAGACTTTTATCCAATCTTTACACTGGCCGTGTGGCCACTTCACCATCCCAAATTCTCATACAGAAGTTTTAGGGCTGCGAAAAAACGTACTTTGCTAAAATATTCTATATAAACTTCATAAAATACCCGATGTGCTGATTAAAAGGGATGAGGTATGATATAATAATCATAGCATTAGTCATGCCAATCATCTGTCCACCACTTAACGTTAAGTTAGAGCAAATCGAAATTCCTCACAAATTCAAGTTCCTAGAAGTTGCAGATCCACCAAATGCGATAGATGATCATACAGTGGACATACTCATAGGAAATGACCACTATGGTCAAGTTATTATTGGAAACACTAAGAAATCCCACGACAACAGGTGGATGGCAATACAGAGTGTGGGTGGCTGTTCTCAGGGCCAACACCCACTCAAAATTTTATCAACGACAACAAATGCAACACATTATGTCACACACTAGATACAAGGCCAACAAATAACGATAAACTCAACCACCTTCTGATGAAATTCTGGGAGATAAACGATATTCCCGCTGATCAAGCCAATAATGCAGATGATAAAGTTATTAAGTTGTTCCAAGAAACAATTCAATTCAACAAAACTACAGGAAGATACAGCGTCAAACTTCCATGGAAACCAAATAAGGACGAGTTACGGTCAAACCTCAACTTAAGTAAAAATCTACTAAAGACTTTACTATACACTCTCCAAAGAAAAGACCCAAGTCTAATCAACAAGTACAACGAACAACTGCAGGAACAACTCGCCCTAGGATTTATTGAGGAAGTTAAGGATCCCAAAACACAATAAGGACTTATGCACTATATCCCACATTTTCCTGTGTATAAAGAAAGCACCACAACAAAGACAAGAATAGTATACAATGGGTCAGCAAGGGCCTCGACTAAAGCTTTAAGTTGTACACAGGCCCAAATCTCATGCAAGATTTAGCATGCATCCTGCTAAACTTCAGATACCACAATTTTGCGCTCACAGCAGATATAGAGAAAGCATTTCTCCAGATCGAGATAGACACATCTGACAGACGCGACCAGATTTATGTGGCTAAAAGATATAGAGAAACCTGCTAGTGACGACAACTTAGCAACGTTCCGATTCCGTCGAGTGCTGTTTGGAGCAGCACCATCACCCTTCTTACTCAATGCAACACTACAGTACCACTTTGACAAGAAGAATGATTGGGTGTCCAGAGACTTAAAAGCAACAATGTACATGGATAATGTAGTGACTGGAACAAATAGTGAAGAAGAAGCAATACAATACTACAACAGAGCACAAAGCCATTTCCAAGATGCCGGCATGAATCTACGACAATGGACAACGAATTCAGAGAAGCTGAACAACAAAATACAAGAGGACAGAGCTGGCACATCAAAGACTGTTAAAATTCTTGGCCTTACATGGGACACTGAGACAGATAAGTTATCACTATCGCTAGGGAAGGTAATCAAAGAAGCAAAGAAAATTAGCAAAACAACCAAAAGAACTGTGATTAGCATATCATCACAAATATACGACCCACTAGGTTTCGTTGAGCCATTTACTGTTAAGGCGAAAATCATGATACAAGAATTATGGAAATTGAACATCAACTGGGATGAAAACATTCCCAACGAAAACAAATAACAATGGCTTAAATGGATAAACGAAATACAACACATAACACTTAATAGTATACAAAGATGTTACGACTTGTACACGTCCGATTCACAACTTCACATATTCTGTGACAGTAGCACACTGGCTTATGGAGCTGTTGCTTACTTAAGAAAAACGTCAAAATCCGGCATGTCTACAGTTTTTCTAATGGCGAAGAGCAAAGTGGCCCCTATAAAAAAAACAAGTCTACCAAAATTGGAACTCTCAGCAGCACACTTAGGAGCGACCCTCTGTAAATACATTGTACCTTAATTATGGGAGCCCCAAAATTCCAGCTTAACATCAGTCGCATAATAATGTGGAGTGATTCAAAGATCGTACTGTCGTGGTAGACTGGAACACTCAGACCTAGAAAAAGACGCAAAGTTCCCCATTCTGCTACCGAAAGACGACTACCTTACTGTGCTTGTGGTGCAAGCTATGCACAAAGCAGTCATGCATGGAGGTGTAGGAGAGACACTTACACAAGTTAGACAAACATACTGGATACCACAAGGAAGGCAACTCGTAAGAAAGATTATTACTAAGTGCGTCATATGCAAAAAGATTAAAGGACCTCCTTTTCGTTCCGTTACCAACCCACCCTTGCCTACATCGAGAGTCACGACATCACAAATATCCCAAACAACAGGAGTTGATTACACTGGACCACTATATGTGCGCACCACAAACTGTCAAACAAAGATGTACATATGTCTATTTACATGCGCAACTGTTAGAGCAATACACCTAGAATTAGTAGAAGATCAAACAGTGGAAGCCTTCATAAGAGCATTCAGACGATTCTCATCAAGAAGAGGAATACCCACGCACGTCATATCAGATAATGCCAAAAAAAATAAAGTGGGAGCAAAAGAACTGCTAGAAATATTCAAGCATCCAACATGCCAGAACTTCCTATCTGAGAAAGGCATCATATGGGAATTCATCACAGAAAGAGCCCCATGGTGGGGAGGTTTCTACGAAAGACTCGTAGGCCTGGTAAAGAAATGTTTGAAGAAAGTACTTGGCAAAGCGTCACTGAACATGATAGAGTTGAATACAATTCTAACTGATTAGAAGTAGAAGCGACATTAAACAGTCGACCACTGACATATCCTAATGTAGACATAAACGATATACCTCCACTCACACCATCGCATTTCCTTTGTGGCCAAAGATTGCTGACTCTACCAGACCCCTCGCAAGAAGAGGGAGATTCCGACTTCGATCCGACAAAAACTAACAGAAGTGATTTAACAAGAAGAGCAAAACATCATCACAAGCTAATGAAAAACTTCTGGGAACGATGGAGAAATGAGTACCTTACAAATCTAAGGGAATACCATACAGTAAAAAGAGGAACCAACATAACGAAACACGTCAAAGTAAGAGATGTAGTGCTCATTCACGATGAAACACCACGCAACCAGTGGAGGTTAGGAGTAGTGACCAAACTTCACCAAGGAAGAGATGATTTGGTGAGAGCCGTTTCTCTGCGAGTTAGTACAGGCAAATAATTATCAAGACCATTCGAGAAACTTTACCTTCTAGAAGTGACAGATGAGACGGAAATATCAAGCGAGAAAACTGAACCTAACAAGAGAGAAGAAGACACCTGCCAGGGCACACAAGTGACACAACGTCGTCCACAAAGAGCTGCAGCTCAAGCAGCAGCTCAGAAAATCAAAGAACTAGCTAACAACTAACTTATCAGAAAACAGAACTGTTACGCATAACTGAAACCTCATAAATTACTGTAAACTAATTTTGATGATTTAATCACTTGGGCGGCCCAGGAGAGTATTCGAGAATGGAATTAACTACGTCACAATCACTGTAATTAGGTTTTCCCCAGTATCAGAATAAATATGGATGAACCAGGTTAACATCTCGTAAAAATACATATCATTAGTTCATGATTTGTTTATGATCTGTTCATGAAAGCATTCATGTACATTTAATGAACTTTGGTGAACATCAAATTTCATTTATTAGTTCATGATTTGTTCATGATCTGTTAATGAAAGCATTCATGCACATTCAATGAACTTTGGTGAACATCAAATTTAATTTATTAGTTCATGATTTGTTCATGAAAGCATTCATGCACATTTGATGAACTTTGATGAACCTGATTTCAGTTCATGATAGTTCAACAGAGTTCATGAACTGATATAACTGACTAGATCAACTTTTCATGAACACTTGATGAATGTTCATAAACTTTTCATTAACGTTCACCATAGTTCATGACATGAACTTCGTTTCACCTGGGTAATCATTGAGTTATTGGATTACATTATCAGAGGATGCTGTCAAAGAGATCCACTTCTGGGTCGACAACTTTGCGGAGGTTGTTGGCCAACCTATATGGAAATTGCCCCCTTATAGGGTGGATGTTGTATCCTTTTCAGATGCAAGTGGCACTGGTTGGGGTGGTTATGTGGTTAACATGAGTGAGTCTGTTACTAGAGGAAACTGGTCAGCAGAGGACATACACAAGAGCTCTACATTCAGGGAGCTGAATGCGGTCAGGCTAGTCCTAGAGTCTCTTGCTTACCTAATTATCAATAAGGAGTGTGTTCATCGAACTGACAACCAGGTTACTTGTTCCGTTCTTTGCAATGGGAGCCAGATTCCAAAGTTGCAGAAGGAGACTGTTCACATATTTGCTCTTTGCCATGCACAAGGCATCATACTCATTCTGGAATGGATACCGAGGCAACTTAATCAGAGAGCAGACTATTGGTCCAAAGTTATTGATGTTAATGACTGGATACTCAATCCCCTACACTTTCTGGAACTGGACAGGCTTTGGGGTCCACATTCTGTAGATAGTTTTGCCAGCTACAATTCTAAGCAGTTAGTACGTTTCTGCTCAAGATGGCCATGTCCAGGTTGTGAGGTAGTGGATTCCTTTACAGTTGACTGGAGAAATGACAACAATTGGTTGGTCCCTCCAATTTACATTTTGTATATAATCCCTAGGGTTCTAAGACATATGCATTATGGCCGTGAATTCGGGAATCTGATTGTACCCCTATGGCCGTCTCCTCCTTGGTGGCCCCTGCTTATTATGCGGAACTTCAATTTTCTAAACCTCAACATGTTATAATGTTGTAAAGTTGCAAAGATACAACGTATGCTTATTACACTGTACAGTACAGCCAGGAATTAAAGGGACATTTACCGCGGCTGTGCCGCATGCAATGCCCGCGGTTTTACCGCGAAAAACCGCGGTCATTTTTTAGGTGTCCTGAGGTCATTTTTGAGGTGACCACGGTCACTTTTGAGATCGCCGCGGTGGTCGTGCCGCGGCACTAACCGCGACCTCATGTAACATCTACATGTAGATCTCATACATTTTATTTTGAAGCAGTTGGCTTCGTTAGAACGTGAACCGCGGTCTCGAGTAAGAAAGACAACTTACGAAAGTTAAAAGAAGATTGTTAGCGTGCCATGTGTTAAGAAATGCTTATTTTGAAGCAGTTGGCTTCGTTAGTTAATAAAAACGCGAATGCCGATCTGAGTAGAAAGACGACTGATGAAGTGTGATCAAGAACAAAAGCTAGCGGCCCGTGTGTTACAAAATGTTTATTTTGAAGCAGTTGGCTTTGTTAGTTGATAATAATGCGAACGGCGGTCTCAAGTAAGAAAGACAACTTACGAAAGTTAACAGAAGATTGTTAGCGTGCCGTGGCTTAAGAAATGCTTATTTTGAAGCAGTTGGCTTCGTTACAGTATTGTGCAAGTCATGCAAACATATTTCGACGAATTTCGCTCTTTGTTCAGCGACATTTTGACAATATTTCCCTTTATATTGTCAAACAAAAATTCGGACCAAGCTATCGAAGTATCATGATCCGAAATTTCGAAGAAAATTCGGCAAACGTGTGTGTTCATTGCACAATTTTGTATTTTAACCTTTCTTTTACCAGGATTAACGTGTGACAAATTCGAATTCATAACAAACAGTTTTACAAACATACAGTAAGATGGTTTTGGTAAATACCCTGCGTGCCAGAGGCGTCAAAAGGTCAAGATTCTTACTGCGCAGTATAATAAAAGTTCCTGTCAATTGTGATACTGCTGAGTACAGTCATGTTGCAACACATTTAACCAAGATGTCTGCTAGCCCTAGCCCAGTTGTTGCTGCTGCTTGTGCTGTGGGCTGGATACACAGGAAGGCTTGTCTTCCAAGTCCAGTTGACCATCCACTTGTGTCTCAAGTTATCGGTGCTGCTAGACGCTTGTTGGCTAAACCGATCCAGAGAAAGCAAACAATACTTCTAAAACATGTGAAACAATTTATTGTTTACCAAATATGGTGGGCCTACAACAACTTCCCAACCTCCAAATCTTAATGCTCATTGTACTGGGCTTCGTTGGGTTCCTTAGATGGAATGATTTGAGCAACATCACACTTTGTATCTATCTCTCTGAAGCAGAGAAAGAATGATCAGTTCCGCAATGGCCAGACATGTCCAGTAGTTCTTTTGGAAAGATTCCTGGCAAAGGCAGTTATTATGGAGGGTTCCCTATTTCATTGTGTGAAAGCAACTACACAGGGATTTGAGCTTACACCAAGACCTCTGTCTTATGGAAGAGCCAGGGAACGTGTACTGACTATGCTGTCTTCCATTGGTCTAAACAAGAATAATTACGGTCTACACAGTCTACATTCTGGTGGAGCTTCTGCTGCATCATACCACGGTGTCCCAGATCGTCTGATCAAAATAATGTCATGGTGGTTGGAGGTCTGACATGGCAAGGGATGCATGTTTATATCAAGGACTCTTTGGAATCACGGTTATCTGTATCCAGGCTGATTGGCCTATAGTATGCACTGAACACTCATGACTGTTGGGCAGATCTTCAAGTTGCAGTCTTTGACAATTATATCTAACCTATGCTTTTGCAATCGTGTGTGCTGTTATCTGTCAGGACCGCCTCCCGCATATTGTGTATGTTGTCAGTATTTGGGAGAAGGAAATTATATTTCTCTTTGGATGAAAGAAAAAGAGAAATGAGTTCCTTATCCTAAAGACTGTATTGGTATCCCTGTGGATACAATCCTTATATGGTCAGCTAAGTTTTGGCGGGAACTGTAGTACTTAAGGACGTGTCAGTTACATTTCATCATTTATGGTCCTGACTCTACATGTAACCTTAATTATAGACTCTTCAAACATTTAATTTCGTTATAGCAGTTTTCCTGACATTGCCCAGTCATTACGGTTTTTATAGTAGATTCAGACTTTCACCCCTCAGAAGTCAGTACTCCTGCATTGGGCTGGGGAATACGTTTCCACTAAGTTTTTACCACATATACTGTGGAATTTTTTGTGGTTTTTCGAATCCAACAGAGTACCTCAAATGTTTCTCATGTTGCAGATTATTACAAGTCGTTACTTTTTATTATTATTTTATTTTTTATTCCGTGTAGCAAGATTTCTGCGCATGCGTTAAAGGTCAAATTCACACCAATCAGATTGCACTGTGCTGGTCACGCAACAATCACCAGGTTAATTTATTTACATACAGTAAAGCAAGATGGCGGAGGACCCGCGAGCAACTTTCTCTCTAACTTGGAGTCTCATCCCTCAAATGTAAGCCAGTTTAATGTTTTATTTAACTTCACTCGTGCGAAAGCTTTCCAACAGGCTCAGGATATTTCAACTGGCGCTATTGTCGGAGCCGAAGGACCGCATTTTTTACCCAGATGGCCAGTGATTTTATATACGACATGTACGACGACCTGAAGCCAGTGAAGTGGCCAGGATCTGGAAAGCTAAAATTCGAAGAAGTAGATATTGGAATCTATAAGCCATCAGCTCGCTGTGCTGCATTTAAAACATCCGAGGAGAACATCTTATTTTGGGTGAAGGCACTTCAAGACCAATATTATGAGGCTCTTAAAAACTGTCAGAGATTTAAATTTACCATAAGTTGGATCGACCACTTAAATGAGGCAGAGACACAGTCAGAGAGTATTGAGATCAAGTTATTTCGTTCAAGCGAGGATATTGACCTAGCGGAAACGGTACAAGCTGTCGAAGGATTTTACTTATAATCATCCACGTCTACTTAACAACAGGAATAGTTATGTGCCAAGGCATGGGCAAAGATTGAGTTTCCCAGATTACAGATGAAAGTAGAGAACTTAATGAATGAAGAAACAGAGGTCACGCGCGACATGCTTGAGAACATGTTCAACACTTTATGTTATACTAAGAAAACAAAACAAATTACAGAGCCTGCAAGTTCATAAGTCAATGAAAAACCCCAAGAGCCTGTAGTTTTGGATCAACATATCCTTGAAACTCCAAAAGCAACATACACACGAGTCAAATTCAAACCGGAAGAGACGGAATTCTTTAGATTGTTCATGAGGATTGTTAGCCCGCAATAAGAACTCTCTCGCTGCTTTAACGACCTTGATTTGTAACATGGAGGCTGACCTAACTGATATGCGTAATGAATTCTTACTCTCGTCACATCAAAACACGAATCAAGAAACCAAACTCAGTCATTTGGAAGACAAATTAGTGCAGCAAGATAATATATACAAGACCGAAATCAAGATGCTGTCATCACGAATATATTATTGAACTAGAAGTTGAAAATGGCGAGTTGAAAGCGGATATAATAAAGCTGAGATCCCACTTTCAAACTTAAAAAAAATAATCAAGAATACAAAAAAGAAGACAATGAAAGACCAAGGTCTCCAGTGTTCCGAGACTACCCAACCTACTGAAGCTTATCAGTTTGTCCAAGAGCCATCTTTCTTACATGACAACCCGATCCCTATTCATCAGAATACATTTTCTGTGCTAAATGACGAGAGTTTACAATCACCTGACCGACAACCCACTACTAAAGAAAGGGACCATGAAGTACGGTAGTACGGTTAATTCTCGGGTTCAAAACAATGAATATATGCCTGCTCAAATGCAGTGTGTTAAACGAATAAGTAGTGTTTAAATTAAAAGGTCAACATATGAGAAAAACAAAAATATTAAATTACATATACATGTATACTAGGGGAGCAGAGATTGAAAGTCACCGCGCTACCGGCCACTCCTAAAGACTGCTAAATTCAGCTAATAATTCTTCCCTTTGGTTATTACTAAGAGGATTTCAAATGAAAGTGTATTTCATCTTCAATCTCATGTGGCCCGAGTGAAAGCCCAGATGGGCTCTTGTTATAATATGTATGTAGTGTCTTCCACTTCCACTTACCACGTTGTGTGGTTTTCATGCCAAGTGTTGGGCAATAACAGTCTGAGTAATTGGATCTCACTTACATGTACAGTGTAATAGCATACGTTGTATCTTTGCAACTTTGCAACATTATAACATGTTGAGGTTTAGTTAGTATAATAAATCGTGTGTGCTGTTATCTGTCAGGACCGCCTCCCGCATATTGTGTATGTTGTCAGTATTTGGGAGAAGGAATATATTTCTTATTTTTAAAATGTATATCCAGATATTAAATACCAATTTAGAAAAATAATTAAAATTAAATCCCCTCCAGCCTAATTTATGAGTGAGCAGGTTCTGAAATTAACTTTTTCAGCCAAAAAATTTTAGTCACCAAAAGACCAATAATTATTGTGGTCACCACATTTCAAGTTCCAAGTGACATGTGACAAAGAACATTTGCTTTCATGTTTTATTGGCTAAATTTACTTAGAATATTGTGTGACTTCTGGACATTGTGAAGACTGGTGACTAACTCTGAAATTTTGGTCGGCAACACTCAAAATTTAGTTGCATTGGCGCCAAATAAGGCACAATTTTGGCCCCTAGTGAGTCTAGTCTAAATTATCATAAGTCTTTTTTACCATTACGATACAGATTCACTTATGAGGAGTACCACCATGGGCACCTTGCAAGTCCAGGAAGGTGCTGTGCCGTATTCTGTTTCAAAGATCCTGACAAAGACAGGTAATAAAACATAATTATATAGAGTGGTTTATATGTTACTAATACACCATGTAGAAATAATTATAAAATTGATTAGCAATTCATTGGGGTGCTAACAATCTAAATGCAGCAAGTGACATGGATATCCCTGTAAATCTGATACCCAACAGTCTGTAGTTAACTCAGTCTATCAAATGATACAAAATACATGTACATGTACTAATACTAAGCTAACAAATTCTGTATCAGTTACAGAATAGCAACTACAACCAATCACTGACCTTCCCTACCCTGGGAAAAAAAGCACAAGTGCAGAGGATCTCGAAGTAACCCCTCGTATTCGTTACACTCGGCTTTCCAATTGGAATAAAACACTGACTAGAATTAAGAAAATGGAAGTACGCAAATAACAAACTTTTAATTCCTGACAACAAAGAAGTGGCTCAAAAAACTCTGAATTTCTAATGGCACCAGAAACAACCATAGGGGCTGATCAAAGTCAGGACCTGGCTAAACCACAGATCAAATTGGAATTTAGCATGTTGGCTTTTGTGGGGGGAGGAAAACTGGAGAACCAGGAGAAAAACAAACTCAACAAACAAACTCAACTCAGTATGGCACTGCATCCAGGGATCGAACGAAGCGCTTAACCACCGTGCGCTATGCTGTATAACATTCTCTTATTCTCTCATCAAAGAATCACCCACAGAGGATGTGAAATCATACTAAAATGGATAAATGATTGAGAACTACAGTACATGGACTTAAATCACTCAAAAAGTACAGTATTGTGCAAAAGTCTTGCAAACACCTTTCGGCGAATTTCGGGACTTTTCGGGGCTTTACGGCGAAAATGAACGAAAATTTTCATGAGCCGAAGTTTCGGCAATATTTCGACGAAAATTCGTTAAGCCTTTTGTTTAATCTGTGCGAAATTTCGCAGTGCTCTGCGACAGGTTAGCACGAAAATTCACTGCACTCTGCGAAAGATCGTGCGAAATTTCGTTTGATACTCTGCGAATATTCGCGCAAAACTTCGCTTCTTCGAAATTTCGGTCTTTCGAAATTTCGGTCCTTCGAAATTTCGATGCCCGTCAAAGATCAAGTACATGTACTTTTTCCGGCACACTCGGTCAATTCGACAAACCTGAGTTGTAAACTTAATTTATTCGGACTTTGACTAACTGAACATTACGACTCTCTTTCGAACGGTACAGGACAACAACTGCAGAGTTTACTTCAGTTCAGTCATTATAATGATATGGCTAAGAATAGAAATCTGATGCTTTGATTCCCGGTTTGAATCGAAGGCCGGATGGGTAATGAACGAAAGGAATGTTACTTAAATCGCACGCTCCAACTTCGAACGTGTTCAACTGTAAACTGTACCTTCTGTATGTCCACAATAATATTCAGACCGTCAGCCTTCCAGTCATCTTTGTAAAAAAAAACATTGCATAACGTTTCCAAGAAAATGGCTTTTTGAATATTTTCCGAAGCGGAGCAGACATGTTGCCGGCATGTTTGTCTGTTTTTTTTTACACAACATTCCCGCTTTAAAGCTCGACTCACTCGCTTAGCGCAAAGCATAACACCAAATAAAGTTTTGCTTCAGCGCAGTTTCACATTTACGGCAGATCCTTGTCTTGTTAAAGGTTTTGGCTGAAATCATTGCAACTGTTTGCGGTCCTAATTATCTCAACTTCTTGGAGTCTGAATTTCCACGTGCAATCAGTCAGGCGTGAACGTGTCAGTCTCAAATTACGCGGTACTAACGAAGCAACGTTTGTCATGAAAGACGTGAAAAAACTTCTATACTCTTACCAGAAAATTTCTACTGGGAAAGTGCAATCTTTTTGAATTAAAAGCCCTTTATGCATCAGTTCACGTAAATGGAAAGTGCCCGTTTTAATACCGGGAAATTAAGTTGCACCACCGCGGTATTTTTGTCAGCAATGAGACGTGTCTGGCTGACCGTTCACAGAATCTTGACTTTTTGATGGCGGCTTAGAATATGCCGCGGCGTAAAACTTAGAAAACCTCTGGCACCCAGGGTATTTACCAAAACCATCTTAAAAACCGTGTTTGTTTGTCATGAATTCGAATTTGTCACGCGTTAATCCTGGTGAAAGAAAGGGTAAAAATACGAAATATATTCACGCAAGAATTGTAGATTGTACACGTTCGCTTGCCGAAATTTCTTCGAAATTTCGTATGCTTCGAAATTGCGGATCACGATATTTCGATAACCTGGTCCGAATTTTCGTTTAACAATAAACGAAATATCGTCGAAATGTCGCTCGCAGGTTGGCGATATTTCGTTTTGGATCCGAATTTTCGCGTATCTGCTCGATTCTTCGTCGAAATTTCGAACGACATTCGTAAGAACAAAGAGCGAAATTCGTCGAAATACGTTTGCAAGACTTTTGCACAATACTGTATCAAGATTTCTGTTTCACTTTGCCGTTTCCATGCAGAACAAGGGCCAATGACCCTGGCCATATTTGCCATATGTGCCATATGTGAGTTGAGTTTGTTGGTATCTTGCCCTTGCTCCAAAGGTTTCTCCAGGTTCTCTGGTTGTCCTCCCTGCACAAAAACCAACATGCTAAATTCCAATTCAATCTGTGGATTATCTGGGCCTGACTTCGATCAACCCCCATGGTTGTTTGAGGTCTCATTAGAAATTCATAGTTTTTATTTTTTATTTTTAACAAGCAGATGTATTAAAGCCAGTTAACACTCCACTCCAAGCAAACTCATTTCTAACAATATTATAAATCGATTTACATGTAATGGTCCTGTGAACTAAACCTAATTCCTAGTTGAATTTTGTTTACATGTACCTACGGTAGTTGAAAAACAATTACCTAGTTGAAAAAAAATACCTGCAACATAAATTTATACATTGTGCAATGGCTTGTTCGGTTACTCATAAATTGTAAATAAAACAGTACAATAATAAATAACTTTTCAAGTGTGAAACATGTTCATAGCACTCAAGGGTTAGTCTGCGAATACAGCCGTCTCACATCGGGAACCACAATCAAAACATGGCCCCCGAGAAAGACATCTGCATCTTGTGACGGAAAATTCCATACTGACGATGTTATGTGGCCAGGATCTGTTTGCGTTATTTGATTGGCTCGTATATGACAATTTGGCATACAAGCCAATCAAATAATGTGACCAGATCCTGGCCGCATAACGTCATCAGTATGGAATTTTCCGTCTCAAGACGCAGATGTCTCTCTCCGGGGCCACATTTTGATTGTGGTTCCCGATGCAAGACGGCTGTATTCGCAGGCTACTCGAGGGTGTGTAGCTAAGATTGTCCGATTTAATGAGGCAAGTCATGTACATGTACCATGCATTGTTCATTTAGCATGTTAAACCTTTATTTCAGTACAAGCCGTGTAGATGTACAGTATGAACTACACTAGTTATAATAATTATACCATCTTTTAGATTTTAACATACGGTAATTAAGTTTCCTTGGTTTAATTTTTTTGTTAATTTCTTTTTAAACCAGTTCAAAACTGTAAACTGGTTTGAAAATCAAGATTCTAAAATTAAGAGGGATTTTACTTTTTAGTATTCTAAGGAGCACAAATAGAATAATATTGTTTGTCCTATGCCTCCCCTTCCACATCCCGGCCGTCCCTTCATGTAGGACGACACAAATTGCTACCAAATTGTATTCTATTGTATTGTATTGTGTTGTACGTGTTCTATTGTTGTATTGTTGTATTGAATTGTATTGTGTTGTATTCTATTGTATTTTTGGTAAAAATTTGTGTCGTCCTACATAAAGGGATTGCCCACATCCCCTTTATTTCCTCCACCCCTTGGACCCTCCATTACTCTTCCCCAACCCCTTTATCTCTCTCCCCTTAACACACACCCTTGATTTGCAATAATATTTATTTAGTATAATTTATACACATCATTATTACATGTTTTTCTTACCTCTTTGTTCCCCTACTGTGAATCGAGTCCTATTCACTCATTTTGAACACATGTTAATTATTGTGGTTTAAAAAGAATTTACCCAGTTTTAAATTTTAAAGCAAAAGAAAATAACATTCAGCCACAACATAATTATACTAAATTTAAATGCTTATACATGTATGTATGACTTGTTATACAATCACGTAAGCATAATTAATACAATTGTACCAAATGCACTTTCCAATGTTTGTATTGTTATAGTGATCCTGGTGTTACAGATGAAAGCATTCACTTAGCAGAAGAGATGAAGATGGAAATTAGGAAGTCTTCAAATCTTAAGGTACTCTACCTACAATGTACATGTAGATGGCCTATCGATTTCAAATTCACGAACAATGTTTTTATCAGTGCAATATTCAAGTATATATGTGCATATATGTACATGTATATGAACATGCAATGTCAGTTAATTATTTGAATTCAATGCAAAGTCTTTGTCTAATGGACAGAGTGTGCACTAACTACTTCATTAAAAGTGAATCAAGATGGCCGGCGAGCGGGAGTGGATTGTAGCTCTTTTTCAGGGACCTCTCACAGCTCAAGATATACCACGATTACTTTATTACTTCACACCATGGACTGATATTCTTCAGTGACTTCTCTGAGCCCAAATAACACATAATCCAGACCACTGAAAGAATGCTACAATTGCTCGTTCAACTCTGTCTTCAAGAAAATCGAACCATTTCGTGAAGAACGGATTAGTTTATTTGAGAATCCGGATAAATGGGGGAGCCACAACTCCGACAAAGGAGAGAATATTATCATCTAAAAAAAAGAAAACACGGTAAAGAAGTACAGGCGAAAAAAAAGAAAGAAATGCAGACATGGCTGAACTTGAACCTGCCTCCTTCCACAACAGCAGAATGCACTGACTGGAACGCGCTCTAAGCATCGTGCTATGGGGACTTGCATGGCTACAGGGTAGAAAAATACTAGTAAAGTAGTAGTGAGACTTGCAATGATTGGAGCCTCGGAAATTTACTAGTAGCGACTTAAGTGTCGGTCCCATGTACAGTAATTTTGGTCAACACGAATGAATTTAGCCAGTAGTTTAATAGCAAAGAAGCTGGAGTAAAATACTGATCGAGGAAGTTTACAACTTTTTAAAGGTGTTCTAAAACAACTAGAGGAGGCTGACTTTTAGATTCTTTAGAGTGTTTGTTTATACTGGTTTATGACAAAACTCTCGATCATTGCATCAAAACTTCATAGAAGAAACTGATCTCTGTCACTATAGCGGAAGCTTTTATAGCCACCTTCACCCACAGTG
Organism: Actinernus sp. WN-2022; assembly: GCA_030867875.1. NCBI lineage: Eukaryota > Metazoa > Cnidaria > Anthozoa > Actiniaria > Actinernidae > Actinernus > Actinernus sp. WN-2022. Next base: position 145,487,083 of record JAOWCC010000577.1, on the reverse strand, counting down.
GCGTCTCTTGTCCTTTTAAAGTGTTTTAGCGAAACATGCATTTGAATTTAGCGTGTTTAAATCAAGTTAACGGAACACAATAAATGGCGCTTATTACAAAAGAAATCAAAACAAAGGCTCAATCTCATCGGCTGCATAAAATCAGCATAATGAGGGCAGTTTGTCTGGGCTGTTTCGGGGTGATTTGTAAACGTAATTCTAAAAAAAAATCATGCGTTAATTTTTAAACTACTGTGAACTCACGTTTGGTATTTTTAACCGAAATTTAAAGAATTTTTTTTTTTACCCAAAATCGTAACTTACGCCCCTTTTGCACACAGCCCTTCAATTGCTCGTTCAACTCTGTCTTCAAGAAAAATGAACCATTTCGAAATGTTCATAAAATTATGCGACTGGAAAAACGCCAAAAATAAGGAAACTTGTGAATATATAAGCTTTATACTTCGGTAGAGAACTAAGGAGGTAATGGTTTCAACGTATAAAATACCATATTCGAGATTTTCATACCATTTTTGAAACGAAGCATTTGAAGTTATAGTAGGGACTAGACTGTCTACAGCAGTAGAAATCCTGGAACGACGAGCATTACCAAAGACTGTAAGTAAATCTACAGAGCTATTGTAGATTGCAGCAGAATTCTCTACTATCTTGATGAGTTTATATCCAACCAATAGGTGACAACACAGGATGCAATAACTTTCCACAAAAGTTAAGCCGTAAATATTCTAACAGTTGAAACTTTTTGTACATTAATATCTCTTTTTTTCATTTGCCTAATGGTTACTTAAATACATAATAATACATAATAATATTTGTACAGGAATCCATAAGCAGTTAGATATAATATAATTAATTGTTAATTTATTTGAAAAACTTGGTACATGTAGCTGGCTCGACCCTCTTTTTGGAGTTACACAGAAACTACATTAGCATAATGCAGAGGTTTGGACTTTGAAAGTAGAGCTCTGTGAATATGCCTTCAGTAATAAATGTATGTTAAAATACAAATATTATAGTATGCATGTATACAGCTATTTCTGGCTTAGTGCAATGTAGATACATGCTAGTACTGGAGCACTGGCTGTAGCCAGGTTATTTTAAAACCCCTGATAATTATGAGTGACCATTTCCTGTATGTTATTTGGGCTCAGAGAAGTCACTGAAGAATATCAGTCCATGGTGTGAAGTACTATAAACTAATTGAGATTTTGAGACGCGATACCGAATTATATTGCCGGCCAGTTGGGAGAAAATATATTCCGTTATTGGGCGGAGTCGCGCAGCGACGAAGCCCAATACGAAGAATATATTTTCTTCCAACGCCGGCAATATAATTCGGTATCGCGTCTCAAAATCTCAATTAGTTTTGTATCGCGATTCAACAGTTAAGTCGGGAATTGTTAAAAGAAAGAAGAGAATGAAGCACCAAACTTATTCTGATCGTAATTTCAATTCTCAAAAGGCGCCTAGTATATCTATGGCAACGGTTTCACGGCTTGAGTGGCGAAAACTTTCGCGACGTGTTTTGAAATCTCTTCAAAAATTATGAAAATTGTACTTTTAGCGAATAAGAGTGTTAGATTTCTGACGGAAACTACAATGCCAACCTCACCTTTAGGATTGAATGATGCTTATCTTGTAATTTACAGTGTTTTGAAGGTGAAATTGTAGAAATCTTGCTATTGAACAAACGACTTTTGACCTTGACCTGGAACCCATGTAACTGCAAGGGCTCGCGCAAGAGCCAATCAGAGGCTGGTATTCTGAGACGCAATACCATGTTATATTGGCGTCTCAAAAGTAAACAAAGTGATCAGTGAATCGTGATACAATGTAATAAAGTAATCGTGGTATTTCTTGAGCGGTGAGAGGTCCCTGAAAAAGAGCTACAATCCACTCCCGCTCGCCGGCCATCTTGATTCACTTTTAATGAAGTGGCTAGTGCGCATGCGCTCCGTTTTTCCGCTCTGTCTGTCTAATGTAATTTGAAGTAACATAATATTTTTTTGTTTTACTCTGTAGCTGTTTGACAATTATGATACTACAGAAGAAGGGGCACAACTGGCTTATGTGGAAGTCAGCAGATATTTAAAGAAGGTACACAGCATTAAAAAAATACAATATATAGTAGACTGCCATTAACCTGGTAGCCCACAGTGGACTAGCTCATGCTGCACATACATGTATACTATAACCCATGACTCAAAGATAGGTTGGTCCGTGTAGGTGGTCAGGCAACTGTCGCAAAATAAATTGTTGTATTAAGTTGTACAAATGATTGCCCATATTTATAATAGTCACTGCATGGGTTAGGATTTCTGGAATAAAAATAAGTTTGCACCAGTTAATTTTTTTAAATATAAAATGTGTTTACTGCAGATGTTGAATTCCGACTGTAAGTCAGATGGTGTCAGTGGACAGGCAACTGATAACCAGTGGTGTGATACTTACGAGTCTGATGCAATTAGTGAAAAAGAGCAAGTGGAAGCACTGAGGACAGCCTCTTCACCTTCCTGTGAAGTTGGACTTAGCAAGGTGAGCAATCAGGAATCAAGCAACAACATTACATTTTTCATTTTATTATTGCATATACTAGGTGTACATGTTCAATGCATAACATTCATGTCGTAGTGATTATATTATTTATTTTAGTCACAATCTCCATGAATCTGGGTCTGAATAGCCGAGAGTTACATAGTGGCATGCATGCATACATGTACAATGTATGCAGGCTGTGAACAGCCTACCGATAATGATGGTGCAGAGTTCATTCTAGGATTTGGTGAGAAGAGAGAAAATCTCATGAGGATTTGCAAGATGAGATTTTGGCATGAAAGAAAGAGATACTCATGGATAAGTTGTTTTCCAACGCGAGTGAAATGTTAGTTTAACCAATTAATTTTCAGCCGTAGTGCTACATGTAGATGTTTCTTCTGCCATAGTGCTACACATTTCTTCCATTTCATCAATGGTTTCATGGTCTTCACCACATTCGCTGCTTTTGCCCTCATGTCCAGGGTCTTCAGAGTAGAAAATGTCACCAGGCATTATCAGGCATAACTGGTAAACAGAAGGTGAATATTCTGGGATGAGTTTGGTGGTAAAGGTGCCCACCATAATTATGTTCTCAAATGTAGATAGTTCCGTTCGACAATAACCATGAGGCATTTAAAATTAGGGTATTTTTTGGCCAAATCAGGGATGTTTTTGGCATTGTGCACTACATGTAGGCATTCTCTTTTACTGAAGCAACTCACTTGCCCTTTATAGTTCTCATGCTTTGTGCTCAGTCAGGAAGGAATGCCTGGACTAGGATGTAAAATACTGTTGTTGCTTTTAATCAGTAGTTGTATTACGGATGGTGTGAAAAAAAATTAGCTGAAGTTGATTCAGGTTGAGAATCATGCAATATGATTTTCCTAGGTTTGCCGACAAATGACCATGCCCATACCTACTCCAATATGTGTTTACATACATTTTTTACATTCTTGTACATGTATATCTTAACCCTATACACACTTAATCCTATACACACTTAATCCTATACACAAAATACATGTAAATGCACTTCAAATTATATGATACATATACAGCGATGTTGTTGTACTTTTATACTATCTGTCAGTCGACCTACAGTGTACTATAATGAAGCTACATTTTAGGATTTATTCTGTTTTACCACTCGAAGGTGGACAGAAAACCCCAACAGGCTTGAAGCCCCTCTATGGAGGTCTCCGAGGGCCTATACTTTATTATCCTTATCCGAGAAGATGTGAAGGTATAACCATTTGCTGTTCGATCACAAAGGCAGTACCTTCTACTCAGTTATTTTAAGACCCTGAGTGTTGGACAGGTCTGACTGGGATTTGAACCCACAACCTTCTGTATGACAGACCAGAGCTTATCCACTGAGCTATAACCAGGAGGCAGTACATGTATACGCGAAGGGCTAGATCAATAGGACAATAATTTAGTATAAAGACAGTCGAAGACAGCAATTGAGCGCTTTTAGCAAAAACATTGAACGGCAGGAAACGGAAAGTAACCAGACCAGCATCCCATCACGTTGAAATCTTTCGAACAATTTTTGTAAAATGATCTGTCATAGTCCACTGCTCGACAACACTCTGAATGTAGGCACTGTGTGTGTATGCTTCTAAAATATTTCTCTTAACACATGTTAAATACTTATGTTCATTTGTTTGCAGTACTACAGTGAACTGAACATGCATGTGTCCGGTGTAGGACATTTACCTCCACTGGTAGTGATGGGGGACCAGGGGACTGGCAAGTCACTGCTTCTTGCCAAATGGTAAGCTGAAATGTTATCATTGTAAACATGATAGTCAGTAGTATACCAGCTGATAGGGAAATCGTACAAATGATGTCACACTGCCTCCAGTGGGGATATAATTGTGATCCGGCAACACATGTGGGATATCACTTCATACACCAAAACGTAGTTTGCCTGAATTGCTCTAATTTACCCCTAATATTCCTAATACGTGAAAATATTACTTTTAAATCGTGACAATGCAATCTTTAGCAAATGTGTTTGATTTTGACTTGGTTTGACAAGGTTTTAAACACTTTTTTGCGATTTTGCTGATCTTCAATTTTAGAAATAAAAATGCTCACCTTAATAAATTGAAGTGTTTTTTTATGTGTCTGTCCAAACGTTGAAAAAAAAAACCACTGAATTTCTAACGGAACTGAAACAACCAGAAGAGGCTCATCAAAGCCAGGACCCGGCTAAATACATTTTGTAACTGATCGAATTGGAATTAATTTTAGCGTGTTGGTTTTTGTGGAGGGATGGAAACTGGAGAACCCAGAGAAAAACCTCAGGGCAAGGGCGAGATACCAACAAACTCAACTCACATGTGGCGCTGCATCCATGGATCGAACCTGGGCCACAGAGGTGAGAGGCGGAGCATTTAACCACTGCGCCACCCCGGCTCCAGCTAGATGATTTTGGTCATATCGTGGGCAAAAAGGCGTCTTCACCGAAGACGCCTAGAGAGTGACACTATTTTTCATTATTGTTTATCTTCTGCCGGTTACTATTGACAACTATCACATCACGTGATCGCTTTTAGCCAATGAGCGCATGCCAAAATTTCGTAATGAACTATAATGCCTGATAGTTTGCATCTGCGGACGACAATGTCATATCACATCACATTATCAATCCAATCAGAATTTTGTGGTCCTGATAGTGCCAAGTAGCGTACAAACACTATCACGTCATGTGATCGCTTTTGTTCAATGAGAGCGTGAACATTTTGTGGTGAACTATAATTAACAAATAAAGAAGCCTTAGCCATGTTTTATACTATCATAAAACACGATGGGCATTTGAGAACATGAGAGAAATGTTAAAGCACAAGCCGAAGGCGCGTGCTTTCAACATTTCTAGAGTGTTCTCAAATGACCAGAGTGTTTTATGATAGTATAAAACATGGATTTAAGGCTTCTTTATCTGTTTTATAATATAGATTACGCGCGCGATGAAAGGAAGCCGCCAGTTGAAAACTATATAACACGGCTAATCATGTTATATACTCTGTTATAAAATAACCCAGAGGAAACTCGCGCGCTGATTGGCTGAAAGCCGTGTTTATATGAGAGTCCATAGACATGGAAATTCGCTGGCACGCGATTGTGAATGAAATCAAAATGGCAAACGACAAGGAAGAATGTCTTCACCAAACGTTGACTTTCAATAATATGATTGTAATCAGCAAAACCAACATATATATTTAACAAAAATACAGCCAACCGACGAAGTTATCAAATTTGCTAACCATCCCGGCCAAGATATTTTTATTCGCGGATCCAACAAACAAAAGTCAAAACCACTTTTCGTTTAACTTATTTCGTACGGTAAAACTAAAACACACAAACGGCTAACAAGTCTAGTTTTTAAACAACAACCTTATAGACGAATAGAGTGAGGAATCGAGCTAGAGACTAGAGTAGACGAGAGGGAAAAGCAAGGCAACACTCTTTCAATTTTCTCTCTGTCTTTTTCTATCCCAAACTAAAACTAAAAGGACATACGCATACGCTTAGTGTTCAAGTCCGACATTTTGTCGGCGACGAAGTCACGAAATAATAAGCCTTCATATAAGGCCAATTGTTATCATTCACCCTGCTTGGTCTTAGATAATTCATATAAGGGTTTTACCTTTCTCCTTGCCATTTTATGAACAACTACATGAATTTTGCAAACTCACGTGCGACAGTTGTGAAGTTGATATTTTGTTGATTTTTTCACAGAACAAAAATCAAAATGAGCTTTTTCCTCTTACCTTGCACTCTTAGCCTCATCTCATTGGAAGGAAGGTTCCAACAGCTAGATATTTCCATTGAGTTTGGCGAAAATAAAAGTTCATTCATCTAAAAGTTCAACAGGGGAATCAATTTTCCTCATCTACACTCTGTCTCTGTCATTCAGCGACAAAAAACACCCAGTTCAATTCCTCCACTCCTTGAATGCCTTTCGCCTTAAATTTCCGGGAAAGCATGTCTTTAATCCCGAGTTATTCTTTTCGGGGAATGTTGAAGCAGATGTTTTTAAAATAGAGCCATACACTGACCCAGAGGACACAGAGCATTCCTTCGTTTCTCTCAGTTCTGCCTTGGGGTATTTCCCGCGCTGTGCAAACTCACCGTCGGTCGATTTCTGACGACTGTTACAGTTAGGAGAATTGATCTTCTGATCGTGGGTGCGTAAGATTTTTATCTCGTGTTTTTCCTGTTCGTTATTTTATAAAAGCAATATAACACGCTTTCCATATCTTTGTTCTCTTATATAAACACTTGGGATATGTTGGGAGAACGCAGAAAAACTTGAAAATAACTCGCCTAGCGGCTCGTGATTTTCAAGTTTTTCTTTGTTCTCCCAACATATCCCGCGTGTTTATATAAGAGAACAAAGACATGGAAAGCGTGTTATATTGCTTAAATAAAACATGGCTTCCTAGCCAATCAGAGCGCGCGTACTATCGTATCTATATTATAACAACTATTAGTATATACCACACCAGTGAATATCACTTTTCGCGCGCTCTGATTGGCTACTCAAACAGTGAATATGATTTCATATTCACCTCCGAGCAAAGCAGCGATTAAAACGGCGAGGTAAATATCCACCACTATTCACCAACACTGAGGTGAATAATTGTTTTAGTATATACCACACTCCAGGTTAATAGCCAGCACCAAATAGTTATTTTATTTTCTGTCAAATGGACAAAAACTTGCACGAGATGATCGCTGCTTTGCTCGGAGATGAATATGAAATCATATTCACTGTTTGAGTAGCCAATCAAAGTGCGCGAAAAGTGATATTCACTGAAGTGATATTCACTGGTGTGGTATATACTAATGTTAAATATTCCCTTGACTGAAACACACTATTGTTTCAAGTGCCCCTAACTCCATTTAATCTTATTTATTTTCAAAGCCTAGATGAAATTTGAGGTCGAAATAAAAAGAAAAAAAGCTAAAGACCACACACGGGAAAACGTACAATAACGGTTATCCGTTAAAAGATCTAAACCATTTGCTATCCGTTTAAACGATTTTGAAAACCGTTTAAACGGTTTGGCAGATCGTTAGAATTTTTTGCTTGCCCGTCTATAAACGATCTGGCAAAGCGGTAGCTCAGCAAGCCAAACCGGTTTTTTTTTGTAGATCGTTCTACACTCTAAGTCTAGTCGTTTACAAACCTTAATTATGCAATACGGCGCGCAAAAGTAATGCAAGCGAATTTCGTTCTTTATTACGTTCGAAATTTCGCGCGGAAGTTCATCAAAATTTCGATTAGCCTGACGTTTCGAAACGAATTTTCAAAAACACGAATTCGAAAATTCGTTGCACTTGTACATTACCCCAAGAAAAGATAAACTAGAAAGATAATTATCAAATGCGCTCGTCCTGAAATTACAGTACAGCTCAAAAATAATGCACCCGCAAGAAATACCGCAAGAACCCGCAAGAAGTTGATAACCCGCTTTTTGCACCTCAACCGCAACGCCTGAAGAACACGAACAAAGTTAAACAATGCAAAAAGTTTCAAGTCTAGTGCAATGCAATAACTTTGAGACGCGAGTAGAATGCACGCTAGTTCGTGGTTTGTTTTATACAAGTATGCACGGCAAAATTATTTTGACAGCCTTTCGGTAATATGTTTGATTAACTTATTTTCAAAGACATTAAGATGTTTTTAACAATTTGCTTTCGTTTATGGTAGTGTTTATTAATTGTTTCTTTCATTGTGCCAGGTTTCCCTGGTTTTGTAGTTCGACCGACATCTGTGATTTGCACGTTTAGCGATTATTGTTGAGTAGATCGCAATATGCAAATTACTACCTCGTTGTTGACCTTCAAAGTTTTGGGAAGACTATTCAATGAATTAAAGCGCATTTAATTCAAAAGGATTCCACTTTACCAGGATAATTTTTCTGGTAAGAGTAGACGTTTTGCATGTCTTTCATTTCAAACTTGGCTTCAAAACTCTGTTCACATTCTCAGAAAGTTGCAGCGAACAAAAATCAGACAGACAAGTTCACGCCTGACTGACTGCACGTGGAGAAATTCAGATGGCAAAGAAGTTGAGATTTTAATAAAAAATTTTTTTGCTTTATTAGTACTGCAAACATTAGCAATGATTTATAAAGCCGAAACCTTGAACAACACATGGATGTGCCATAAATGTGAAAGTACAGACGCTAAAGTTTATTTGGTGTTATGGCTTTAAAGCGGGTCTCCGCCGGTAATGGAACTGAATTTTTTGCTTGCCCGTTCAGAACACTTGAAGACCGAATTTGTTTCTCAATTTGCCATGCGCCGAACGAACAACTGTGTTTTTGTTTTTTTTGTCTTCCGGCTCAGCAGCCAGCCGAAACCCTATATAAACAACACATGCATGTGCCATAAATATGAAACTATACAGACGCTAAAGTTTATTTGGTGTTATGGCTTATGCTTTGCACGGCAAACTTTAAAGCGGGTCTCCGCCGGTAATCATGGAACTGAGCTGAAGCGTTGATCGAGCGGCCGTTGTTTGGTATTAATTTGTGCCGAAAGTTCAGGCTTATCAGAAGAAATGGGAGGACGTATAGTGAAGCAGCAAGGAGAGAAGTACGAATAAGTTCGAATAAAAACGTTTCTTACTCATTACTTGGTCGTTTACAGATTTTCGCTAACTGTTAGGCAAGCTCTTCTAGACAAACCGTTTAAACGATTTGGCAGATCGATCATTAGAATTTTTTGCTTGCCCGTTTAAACGATCTGGCAAAGCGTTTAAACAATCTGAAAAAGCGTTTGCTAACCGTTTAAATTTGCCCGTTTAACGGATAATCGTTAGTGTACGTTTTTCCCACTAAGGCGCGATATTGCAGAATATACAGAATATACCATTGTATATTTCCATGTATATTCTGTATAAATATACACTACTGTATAGAAATAAAAATATACACTTTATATTTGTATATGTCTATTCTGTATATAGTGTATATAGTGTATATATATACACTATATACACACTGTATATGTATAAAGTGTATATAGTGTATATTCAGGCTGAATATACACTATATACACTTTATACATATACAGTATGTATATAGTGTATATATATATATACACTATATGCACTATATACAGAATATACTCTGTCGTTCTTTGCAAGGCGATGCCTGAATATACACTATATACACTATATACACTTTATACATATACAGTGTGTATATAGTGTATATATATACACTATGTACACTATATACAGAATATACTCTGTCGTTCTTTACAAGGTGATGCCTGAACGACAGAGTATATTCTGTATATAGTGTATATAGTGTATATATATACACTATATACACACTGTATATGTATAAAGTGTATATAGTGTATATAGTGTATATTCAGGCTGAATATACACTATATACACTATATACACTTTATACATATACAGTGTGTATATAGTGTATATATATACACTATATACACTATATACAGAATATACTCTGTCGTTCTTTACAAGGTGATGCCTGAATATACACTATATACACTATATACATATACAGTGTGTATATAGTGTATATATATACACTATATACACTATATACAGAATATACTCCGTCGTTCTTTACAAGGTGATGCCTGAATATACACTATATACACTTTATACATATACAGTGTGTATATATATACACTATATACACTATATACAGAACATACTCTGTCGTTCTTTACAAGGTGATGCCTGAACGACAGAGTATATTCTGTATATAGTGTATATAGTGTATATATATACACTATATACACACTGTATATGTATAAAGTGTATATAGTGTATATAGTGTATATAGTGTATATTCAGGCTGAATATACACTATATACACTATATACACTTTATACATATACAGTGTGTATATAGTGTGTATATATATACACTATATACACTATATACAGAATATACTCCGTCGTTCTTTACAAGGTGATGCCTGAATATACACTATATACACTATATACACTTTATACATATACAGTGTGTATATATATACACTATATACACTATATACAGAATATACTCTGTCGTTCTTTACAAGGTGATGCCTGAACGACAGAGTATATTCTGTATATAGTGTATATAGTGTATATATATACACTATATACACACTGTATATGTATAAAGTGTATATAGTGTATATTCAGGCTGAATATACACTATATACACTATATACACTTTATACATATACAGTGTGTATATAGTGTATATATATACACTATATACACTATATACAGAATATACTCTGTCGTTCTTTAAAAGGTGATGCCTGAATATACACTATATACACTATATACACTTTATACATATACAGTGTGTATATAGTGTATATATATACACTATATACACTATATACAGAATATACTTTCTTTACAAGGTGATGCCTGAATATACACTATATACACTATATACACTTTATACATATACAGTGTGTATATAGTGTATATATATACACTATATACACTATATACAGAATATACTCTGTCGTTCTTTACAAGGTGATGCCTGAATACTATACACTATATACACTTTATACATATAGTGTGTATATATATAACTGGGGAATATACAGAATATACTCATGTAATATAATCTGTATATGTATACAATATATACAGTATATTCTGTATATATATACACTATATACCCTATATGTATATACTGTATATTCTGCAATATCGCGCCTCACTCGTTTTTCCGTGTGTGGTCACATAATTGGTATACATGAAATTCATAATTATTTTTTAAATCATGATTAAAGTCACGCGCATTTTGTTTCACGACTGGATAGTTTGAGGTCTTGGTTGAGTGATGTAAGATCAAGCAAAAGCCATTGTTCACTAGCACTTATTGTAGGTTCTATTGTTATTGATTCTTGATCTTACATCTCGATGTACTAGGCCCATGCTCCTAATTAGTGTACTGTGGCTCGGTCGTGAAAAGAGCCTGGCCGCTTTTTGTCAACTTCAACGGGTCGTAGCCAATCAAGGATTCAAGCAAACAAAAAACGTTTTTTTTCGCAGAATTACTCTAAATATTATGAGAATTTATATGAAGAAATAAAAAACAAATGGGATTAGGGGCACTTTAATTAGTAATGTGCTTTTCTTCCCACAGGATATGTTTACAGCAAGGAAGCATGTCAGGGCGTCTAATGCTCTACCACTTTGTTGGCCCAACATCATCATCATCTGCTAGTCCTGTATTAATGCTGAAGCGACTTACCACACAGGTAATACATGTACCTGTACATTATCTGCAGTCCAGTATTAATACTGAAATGACTCGCCACACAGGTAATACATGTACATTTGTACTTGCATATGTCTTGAACAGAAAATAAGACTTGTTTCGGAGCACATCAGTTGAAATCTCATGAGTCTCTTTGTGACGATTACCCTCTGGATGTAAAACTGCTGAGTGATATACATGTATTATACCATGCTCGGCAACGTTTCAGATGCAAATGAAGTTGTGTTGCAAGCTAAGTGTAACGGGACTTGATGTGTGAGAGTCGAGGTAGGGGGGAGGGGGTGCAGTCTGATGGGGAAAGGGTCCATTGCCCCTGCCCGTCTTTGACCCTATTTGACCCTCTATTTTCACAGCTTATGCGGCAGGTTACAATGTCACAGAATTTGACTTGTGACCCAGTTCACTTAGAGGAGGAGTTTCCTCGCTGGCTCGAGAAGGTGTCCTCCAAACTGCATGGTGGAATTACTATTGTTATTGATTCAGCTGACAGATTACAGGTGAGAGGGTTTGTGATTAATGTTTTGTTCATCTACACCCCTCATCATGGGTGTGTCTGTGAATGTCTGTCTGTCTTGGTGTGGTTGGCCAAAAGTAGATAACTTCGGTTATCCACTGATAAACCGGCCCCTATCCAGCCGATAAAATAATTATGTTAGTTTGGTTAATAATTAGAGCAGTTTTCGATTGAGTGTTGTAAAACCAAAACCAGTTAGCCAATCACAGGAGCAAGTAAAAACAAAAATGCGCCAATCACGAACTAAAGTAATTCACAATTGGTTTTACTTGAACCAATCACGAGGCAAAGTAAACGCAATCATGGATAACTAACCAATCAAATACGAAAGCAATCACTTTTAGACACTCAATTGAAAACTGCTTTGCGTTTGCTTTTGTATTAGCTGGGAACAATGTGTTGTAATCATCAGTCAATCAAGTTCTAAAGTAAAACCAAACATTATTTTGGTCTTTCATGCAATCAATTTTTGTTTTAGCGAGAGTCGTCCGTGATTTAGTTTTCCTCGTGATTGGTCCAAGTAAAACCAAACACGAATTATCTCTGCTTATGATTGGCTCATTGCGTTTTTACTTGCTCCCGTTATTGGCTCTGTGATTACTTTGGTTTTGCTTTTACGACACTCAATCGAAAAACGCTGTATTCACTGGATAACTTATTTACTTTTTGAGCAACTCAATGGGGCCCAGTGCATGTCTGATGTTTAAATTATGACTGCCTATCCCTCATCTTAGGGAACTGCTAGCCATATGCAATGGCTACTTGACCCACTTCCTGCTGGTGCTAGAGTCATCCTGTCTGTCAATACAGACACCTGCCCACAGGCATGGAGGTAATCTACATGTTTCTATGTGTTTTTATTTGACAAATAGATGTCATTTGGTTGTGAGACTGGCCTCCTTTAGATGCACAGGTGACATCACAACAAAGACGTGCGCCACGACACTGTGCATCTATAAGAGGAGAAACCCGTGGCAAAATGAAATCCGTTTGTTGTATACAATAATTAGCGACCTTTTCAACAAAATAGAGCAGACACGTGACCTGTGACGTCATCTGTGCATCTGTATTCTAATAACTCATGGCCAGCAACCAATCAGAGCACACGTTTTGCTTTGTTTATTATATAAACATCATTACGTCATCTTGTTATCCATTCAGAATAGAGTGGAACATGGAGCAAGAAGTCTTCAACTGTACAGAAGTACAACAAGTAAAACAAATGTAGACATTGAAAGAAACATTTTACCAGACTGCCGTCAAGTCATGAGAAGTACATTGTATGACCAGTTAACCGTGTTGTTTAGATGTGTGTTTATCAACATTTCTATTATCTGGCAGGTCTTGGCCTTGTGTTAAGATTGAGCCACTCGACGAGAAGGAGAGGAAGGACATGCTCGTTTCACTCTGTCGCACGTCTTTGCATGACCAGGTGAGGTCGGTAGAATCACGTCAAGCTTTCAGTGTGTCTGACTATTTGCACACCTTGCCTAGGCTGAGCTTCAGGAGCCTTAAGTAACTTGCATGCGACAGCTCCCGGATATCCAAGCATTGGAAAAACAGCAACAGTCGCTTGAGCAAATTACGCAAGGAAAGAGCACATTTTAATGAAAAAATCAGTAACTATCTTCTCTTGCAAAAGTGCTTGCAGCGGCTTCTACACGTACATTACTCCTTTGAATGCACATCTCGGGCATCAGCTTACAAGTGGTACCCAGTAATGTGTTAATATGCCTCTCATGTTCTTTTAGATTTCCAAAGAAATTTTCAGCTGCACGTCACCAGTATCCTTCAATCCAAGGTTTCTATGCCTATTGGCTGTGGAGATTAACAGGTTAGTGATTCCAGTTCACAAAATTCGCTTGAAATTAACTAGTTGATGTAGAAGTTGACTATTGTCCTTTGTATCCAGAAAGCACATATATTATTCAAAATCAAGTTGAAATCTAATGAAGACGCGACATGAACCGACTTAATCACGCTTTTCATCTATCAAATAACTTTGAAGTCTTTATGTGAATCAGGGTAAGGTGTGAGTTTACCAAGGGGTGCGATTGGGCCAAATAGAGGGATGAAAACCACATTAAGAGTAGTATAATTACTGGTTATTTCATGGTTTTCTATGGAATACGGACGGGCTATAGTTGTACGATGTTCGGGATATAATATTTTCATGGCCAACTCGCTTAATATTAATGGCAGGCGGTTCAAACGTTGACAGATATTATATTGGATCACCATGAATCACTTGGTGGTAATGTCGTAATGATGATGCCATCGGTCACGTGAATTTTAGTACATGTACATGCTCGTATCTCCCTCATTTCTAATGCCAGGAGGCTCAAACTTTGACATACATGTACATGATATTGGGTCCCCATAAATCACTTAGTGGTGATGTCGTAACGATGACGTCATCGGTCACGTGATTTTAGTACATGCTCGTAGCTTTTTCATTTCTAATTGGCAGGCAGCTCAAACTTTGACATACATGTTATTGAGTCCCCATGATTCACGTAGTGGTGATGTCGTAACCATGATGTCATCGTTCACGTGATTTTTAGTACATGCACGTATTTTCCTCATTTTTAATGGCAGGCGGCTCAAACTTTGAGAGGCATGATATTGGGCCCCTTGAATCACTTGGTGGTCATGTCGTAACGATGACGTCATCGGTCAGGTGATTTTTTGCGTTCTCTGTATGTTACCTTTAACTGTTAAACAGGCATTCAGCGAAACTAATCTCGTCACACACTAAACAAATATACATGTAGGCTCGCCCAACAACGTCCACAATAACACAACACAAGATAGCTCGCTGATCGTTAGGGGCCCAAATTTTTTTTTGGGCAATTTCTTATTAGATAAGCCTGGTTTCCGTGTTTTTCTCGTATCGTTTTTTGTTGCGCAGATAGGATCAGCTTTATCTGAAAAACATGGCAAAACAAAATGGCAATTTTTAAGGCTGTTTGGAAACCATGGTTTATGCATTTTTGCGGTGCGTGTTGCATGGAAGAGGATCTACATACTAGGTAGAATAATTGAACTGTTTTTTTCGTTGACGTTCTTTACACTTTCTGTTCAGTTTTAGAAGTCGAGATGGTAAGGCATTATCTGAACACCTTGCACAGTGTGTTATCAAGGAGGTGCGTAAAATAGTTCCCGTTCACATTACTGACGTAGTTCAATTAACATCGATCATCATTGTTAAAGCTATCATTTATGCATACTTATTTATTTCTAATTTTAATTTCATTTTTGAGGACAATGTGGAATTACTGTGTCACATCCTCAAGCAGATACAACAGAGGCTTGATGATTCACAGAACCAGTACCTCAAACAGGTTAGACTTGTTACGTCAAGCCCTAATTAAGGTGATGTTACACGCGACAATTTTAACAACGATTTTTCGCGACAATTTTTAGTGCATGGTACACGAGACAACCTTCAGTGCAACATTGATGTGGCAACAGCTATGTTACACGGGATTATTTTTAGTGCAACAACTAACTAGAACCTAGGCTCATACTCCGACACCCTCTTTTATAAAATGGTGGACCAGTGAGGTGTTTGTTTGTTGACGTAGCCTCGTTTCCATGAGCGTAGCGAACAGGTTTCTGGGATGACGTTGCTAGAAAAGTCAACGGCGAGGGTGTTACACAAAGCAACGCCAACAAAATTTGAGCAACAGTGTTGCAGGTTTTGAAGGTTATTCCAAAATTGCAAGATGTTGCCTTCTCCCACCGTGAATTAGAATTCTAATTAGTAGGTAAACGTGGCACCGGCCACTGTGCATGCCCAGTCAGCGGTCGAAATCTGGACCTGAACCCTAAATCAACCGAATGACTATACAAAGATGTATTTGAAAGAAACAAGTTCTGATGTTTTATTGTTCAGTATTGCGCGTCAGAGTCCTCACAACCTCCACTATTTGTGACGTCAGGTACGACAATAGATTAGTGCCGAATAGATTAGTGCCGAACGCAGATAAGTTACCATGAATTCACTTTCAATTTTACCTTTTAATGACTTAGATGATAATGAATTAGAAACAATTAATTGGTCTCAAATTCACGCGTATAATGACCCTAAGAAAGCATACAATAGCTTCTTAAAAGAATACACTTCTACTTATTACGCATGCTTTCCGTTACGAAGAATAAAGGCAAAACGTCGCCTCCTTGGTAAACCATGGTTATCAAAAGGCCTCCTTAAGTCCATAAAAAGAAAAAAATAAGTTATATAAAAAATAACTGCGTTTTCCAACTCCTAATCACGAACTGTCTTATAAAAATTACAAAAACAAATTAAATCATTCTCTGAGAATTGCTAAACGCCTGTATTACAAAAAAATATTAGAAGACAATAAGTCAAACATTAAAGCCACCTGGAGGATTCTTAATGAAGTTATTAACAAAAAGAGGTCAAAGCCTAAATTAACCTCGATGTTTAAAGTTGACGACCATGAAATTTCTGATCCTGTTGAAATTGCTAATAGATTTTGTAATTATTTCACTAATATTGGGCCTAACTTAGCTAAAAAAATACAGCCCTCAGCCATGTCTCATCAGAATTTTCTTTTCCAGCTTTTGAGTTCAGTGTTTTTTAATCCAACAACCAAAGAAGAGATGATTGAAATTGCCAACAGCTTTAAACCAGGAAAAGCCTCTGGGTATGACAACATACCTATGTCTATAATAAAACAATCTATTGATATTATTTCTGAACCCTTGACTCACATTATCAATTTATCCATTAGTTCATGGTATTGTTCCTGATGAAATGAAAATTGCTCGCATGATTCCTCTGTTTAAAGCTGATAATCAAGATTTGTTCACCAATTATAGACCAGTCTCAATTCTACCAAGCTTCTCTAAATTGAATGGATATATAAATAAATGTAATATTTTAAATGATAATCAATTCGGTTTCAGAAAAAATCACAGTACTGCGATTGCTTTGATCGACATATATGATAAAATTTCATCTGCAATTGATCGTAAAGAAATTGCTGTTGGAATTTTTCAAGATTTATCGAAAGCCTTCGACACTGTTAACCACAGCATTCTTTTTGACAAACTTGAACATTACGGTATTCGTGGCATAGCATTAGATTGGATTAAGTTACTTTTCCAACAGAACACAATTCGTTCAGTTTAATGAGCACTGCTCTTCTCCTAAAAAGATTTGCTGTGGGGTACTTCAGGCCCAATTCTTGGTCCTTAATGTTTTTTTATTGTATATCAATGACTTAAATAATGTTTCTAATGTATTAGAGCTTATTCTATTTGGTGATGACACGAATATATTTTCTCCCACAAAGACCCTGTTTACCTGATCAATACTTTGAATGCTGAAATAAACAAATTATCAGATTGGTTCAAGGCAAATAAACTCTCATTGGATTTAACAAAGACAAAATTAATGGTATTTAAACCCAGACAAAATAGGCAATGTCATAATCTTCAGTTGGTTATAAACAACCAGATAATTGATCAAGTAAAATAAACCATGTTTCTAGGGGTAATACTAGATCAACACTTATCTTGGAAACCATATATATCTCATATACTGTAAGGCCAACAACCGATGGAATTGTGGAATCGTGTGTGGAAAAACGTTTCTCAATAAACGTAGACATTGGTATATGAAATGAATTTAATATGCGCTAGCTTTCCCCTCACGGTCGTTACGGGCGAGTGAGCACTTGTCGTGTTTATTGATCTGCTGTCAATCAAAAAGAACCTTTCACTTCCGGTTAAAAACTTCCTTTTGGTATTTCACCGTCAATATTTTTTTTTTGAACGGAGTTTTTGGTATATGAGACACTACTACTAAAACTACATTTCTGTGCGTAAAAAAAATATTTTCCCATCTTTTTCGTTTTGAAGGTATCCGGTAACCTTAAATGATCCTAAATGCTTTGTGTACAGAAACTCAACACATCACAGAAAAGACCGAGGGATTAAATCAAAATCGCAAGAGTTAAAGAGTTTTATTAGTTGAAACATCAAGCTAACTAAAGTTGGAACTGGTTCTTTATTATTTACTGACAAATCGTAGCTGGTGCTGTTTTGTAAAAATGCATTGAAGTTCAAATATCGAGTGAAATTTTCCGGGTTTAGCTGAAGTACGACCAAGTTTGTTGAGCCGATTTTTTGTTAGTAGCAAAGTTACGGCCACGACTTTTGACACAGCTATTATACTGTGACATTGAAATGGTTTCCGTCGTTGTTTTGATCCAATCACAATGCATAGCTACCGTACGACATAAGGGAACGGTACTGCTAAAGTCTTGCCTTCTTTATTTTCAACTCATACGAAATGTGCTCCCTGGAAATTACTGTCATGGTAATACCGCGAGCTTATTATTTTACGCTAAAATATTGCATTCCATCCGGGTAGAGAACTTGTGATATTTTTATGATGTTTCAAAAATAGGTTGAGATTGAGTTATGAACCAGCCATTTTTACAGTTTTGTAACAAGAATGCTTCCTTGAAATGTTGTCAGTATTACTTATTCGTGTTTATGGATTAACTATCCAGCTCAAGATTGAAGTTACAGCGTCTTCGCAACTTGGAAATTGCATGTACATGGATAGGTCCGCTGGCCACAAAATTAGTTCCTCCCCTCTTAGTTACTGTTGCTATTAGCTGCTCCTCCCCCCTTAGTTACTGTAGCTATTAGCTCAACCCCTCTTAGATACTGTTACTATGAGCTCCTCCCCTCTTAGTTACTGTTGCTATCAGCTCCTCCCCTCTTAGTTACTGTTGCTATCAGCTCCTCCCCTCTTAGTTAC
Organism: Actinernus sp. WN-2022; assembly: GCA_030867875.1. Lineage (NCBI taxonomy): Eukaryota > Metazoa > Cnidaria > Anthozoa > Actiniaria > Actinernidae > Actinernus > Actinernus sp. WN-2022. Next base: position 145,467,934 of record JAOWCC010000577.1, on the reverse strand, counting down.
TGTTGCTATCAGCTCCTCCCCTCTTAGTAACTGTTGCTATTAGCTCCTCTCTTAGTTACTGTTGCTATCAGCTCCTCCCATCTTAGTTACTGTTCCTATTAGCTCCTTCCCCTTAGTTTCTGTTGCTATCAGCTCCTCCCCTCTTAGTTACTGTTGCTATCAGCTCATCCCCCTTAGTTACTGTTGCTATTAGCTCCTTCCCCTTAGTCACTGTTGATATTCGCTCCTTCCCCTTTGTTACTGTTGCTATTAGCTTCTCCCCCTTAGTTACTGTTGCTATTAGCTTCTCCCCCTAAGTTACTGTTGCTATGAGATTCTCCCCTCTTAGTTACTGTTGCTATCAGCTCCTCCCATCTTAGTTACTGTTCCTATTAGCTCCTTCCCCTTAGTTTCTGTTGCTATCAGCTCCTCCCCTCTTAGTTACTGTTGCTATCAGCTCATCCCCCTTAGTTACTGTTGCTATTAGCTCCTTCCCCTTAGTCACTGTTGATATTCGCTCCTTCCCCTTTGTTACTGTTGCTATTAGCTTCTCCCCCTTAGTTACTGTTGCTATTAGCTTCTCCCCCTAAGTTACTGTTGCTATGAGATTCTCCCCTCTTAGTTACTGTTGCTATTAGCTCCTCCCATCTTAGTTACTGTTCCTATTAGCTCCTTCCCCTTAGTTTCTGTTGCTATCAGCTCCTCCCCTCTTAGTTACTGTTGCTATCAGCTCATCCCCCTTCGTTACTGTTGCTATTAGCTCCTTCCCCTTAGTCACTGTTGATATTCGCTCCTTCCCCTTAGTTACTGTTGCTATTAGCTTCTCCCCCTAAGTTACTGTTGCTATGAGATTCTCCCCTCTTAGTTACTGTTGCTATTAGCTCCTCCCCTCTTAGTTACTGTTGCTATTAGCTCCTCCCCTCTTAGTTACTGTTGCTATTAGCTCCTCCCCTCTTAGTTACTGTTGCCACTAGCTCCTCACCTTAGTTACTGTTGCTATTAGCTTCTCCCCCTTAGTTATTGTTGCTATGAGATTCTCCCCTCTTAGTTGCTGTTGCTATTAGCTCCTCCCCCCTTAGTTACTGTTTCTATTAGCTCCTCCACCCTTAGTTACTGTTGCTATTAGCTTCTCCCCCTTAGTTTCTGTTGCTATGAGCTTCTCCTCTCTTAATTAGTGTTGCTATTAGGTCCTCCCCCCTTAGTTGCTGTTGCTATTAGCTCCTCCTCCCTTAGTTACTGTTGCTATGACCCAAAAGCCGTAAACTTGAAGCCGAGGAAATCCAAAACAAAGGTGGCCAAAGAATCACTGAATTCGGCGATAGTCTTTCTAACATTCTAAACGATTTATCTATTTCCTATATTTCACTGAATTTCTTAACAACAACAACAACTTTATTTATACCTGGAGATTACGAGTTAACTAAGTACATTCATTATTTAAATAGGTTAGGCTTTGGTTACCTAGAGTAACTAAAAAGCTAATCTAGCTAGGTAACACTCATATTAAACTAATTTGTTTTAAATATATGCAGTCCGAAAGAGGACACTTAAACAGATAACGATAAGTACAAGTACAGACATCTAGAGTAGACTGATGGATATTGAAAATAGGAAAATGTGATACATACATATATTGTGTATATATACGAATATATGAAAGGATTTACAGTCAAATAATCAAATTATCATTATTGAAATATATAAATTATACATGTAACCATTGTAATTATTATTTATGGTAGGAATCAATAAAGTCTGCTTTGAGTTTTTTTTGAAAGCTTTTTTTGTTAAGTGCTTTGTTTTGTTCGTTTATGGAATTTCAAATAACAGCACCTTGAAACCTTAAGTTAAATTTGCCGTAATTAGTTCGAAGGGTTAAATTTTCCACGCTACTTAAATTTTTGCGAAGATCTTATATTTGTGATCTCGTCATCTCATCTAATGAACTTGTGGGACAAGATGGGGGCGTATTTTCCCGCAGGAATATTGCTGTTTTCTGATTGGTTTAAATGCTTTTTTTGTTAAGTGTGTGGAATTATGAATTTATACCTTCTTAGACTTGCTACAAGATGACCACTTTTTTTGTGGGCAACCAGCTTGTGAAGCGATGGACGTAGCCGCAAGTAGTCGACTTGTTTTCCTTGCAGGAATTCGATTTGTGATTCGCGCCAAATTAAAACTGCCGAGGTGACGTCTCATGTCTTGGAGGCGGGGCCAGACGATACAGCGGCATAACATCACGCGCATGCGCTTCTTAATGAGCAACGCGCGCATCTCCCCAGTTTCCCGCCAAAACCAAAAGAAAACAGAAGCAATCTCTCCTGCTTCTAATATTTACGTGAAATGTTTCGCGAAAAACAAGAGGACTACTTAAAAGCTAAGCCTTAGGCTTTAACAGGTTGGAGTTTTCTTCATTTGCAATTCACTGTGAGTTTACAAAGTTATAAAATAATTTACTAGTATTTGAACTCCAGAGCCTTCGTTCTTTCGGCCAGCGGAGCGAAACGTTTTCCCGCAGAGTTAGGCCAGTCTGGGCAACTAGACAGACAGTGTAGTAAACAAACACAAGTTTCGAATTCGGCGCGGTTTAATCATCCATTCATCCATGCATTCATCCGCGGATCGTCTGATCGTCCGATTCACTGTGAATATACATACAGGTCATAGTGGCAAATAAATTCATTTAAAAGGCTCAACATCACGATACTTATACAAAACTCTGTGGGCGCTAATACATACATGTAGATTACTCTGGTCAGGACTAAAGTTCTTTCTGTTACAATAATTCGGCTCCAGAGTGCCTTAATTTATACTACATGTTGTGAAAAGTAGAAAGTACAATTCAATTTAAATAAACATTTGAAAGTTACGTAACAGACTCTGAAAAGACAATGACCTACATTGCTAGTACGTAATCATTATTGGAACCGCGTGCTAATTAGAATACTCGCGGGTCACATTTCTTCGTGGCTACACGCACAATTTGGTAGTTTTAACGCAAATCTAGAATTACTACTGAGAGAAATGATTGACAGCTACGCACTAAAGCTTGATTGGCTACTCCTATTTCTACCCTGACTGAATTGTCTGTGTATAAGTTTGACGTGAACCCTATGATATGAAGTCCCGCGCCAAGGATGAACTTTGAGAAAGTGGCTAAGGCCTCCTGTGTAATTCAGATTTAAACAATGTTTTCTTCTCTTCCAGGTTCTTTTGTACATCACAATATCGCGTAACGGCCTCACAGAACCAGAGTTATTACATCTAGTACCCATGGGATGGTCTGTTTGGTTGAGACTATATTCTGTACTTGAACAGAAAAACATTGTCACTACCCGGGTGGGGCTGATCGCGTTAGTCAACAGTCAGGTATGTCACTGATAGGCCGTCAATTCTTGGGTTGCAATCAATCCCCAGAGATTCAAATGACAAAGCCGTGGCTGGCGGCCATGTTGGAGGACATAACAAGAGAAGCTAACAAGGAATATTTTGTTAATGTCCTCCAACATGGCGGCCATGACGTCACGTGTAACCAGCAATATATTATGTAAAAGATGGGTTTTGGAGTCAAGGGACTCTCAAGAGGTTAACTTTGTAATCTTATATTTCATTGATTCTATGGCATGACATTCCCGGCTCAAAACCGAATATTCTGATTGGCTATTATTACGGTACGTTGCCATGGTAACGGTTATCGATCCGCATATTTTGTCCTATAATAAACTAGTTACTCGGTTATATGGCATCCCCGTGAGAGGTCCAGATGAAGTCCAATCTTGCAATCTGATTGGTTGCTCATAGGTCCGGATTTTTTCATCTGGACCTCTGGTGAACTCATCCGGACCTTTCATGAATTTGTTTTCAAGACGACATTCAACCTGAATTATAATATAATAACAAGGGAAAGCGCTCCAAAACTATGGAGAAAAATCAAATGACAAGGCCTAGGAAATGAGTTTGACGATTTTATCTCGGCTCAACAGCCTCAAAATATAAAACAAAAAACCAAGTAGGACTTCAACGTTTGGAGACAGTTTTGCCCGTTCAAATTGCTCACAACTCTTCGTAAACAAATAGTGATAAAGCCCGTACATTTTGAAATAAACTAAACATTTGTTACATGAAGGCAAATACTAATTTAAAATTCAACTCACAGCGCTAATACAATCGTGGTACAAAGAAATAAAATTATTACGGAAACGAGTAAACTTAGCACACAGTTTCATCAAAGAAAGCAGGTTTTTATTGTATGGGCTAAGAAATTCAGCATTCACATTTGGTAATTAGCTTATAAATTATGAGTATTTACTAATTAATACTTACAAGTTTGTTTGTATTCTTCTACAGCTCTTTTTGCCGAGTTTTGCAGTGTGCCTATCGCCACTCAAGTGATTTCGATTTTTCGGTTTTCAACTTTCAAATCTTCCACAAATATGCACATTTTTGTCTCCAGATAATGCGTTCCGGTCCTGATAAAGTTGTCAATGAAACCTAGTGCATTTGAAGTAAAAAACAAACTGTTTTGAACGCCACAAGGTTGAACTTCAAGTGTAGGTCGTCGACTCTAAGTCTAATTTTAGCTTTATTTCTATTCGCTCTTCAGTTTACCACACAATGGGTTCCTGGCGCGTGCGTCAAAGAGGGATTTTATTCATTTTTGGCATATAATAAACACCTTATTGACCAAGCTTGTTCGGTCCGGATGGGGGAATATTGGTCTCGTTCTTTTTTCGTGTGTGAATGGACCTCGCCCTGCTGGCTCGGTCCATATAAACACACGAAAAAAGAACTCAACCAATATCCTCCATCCGGACCGAACAAGCTTGGTCAATAACCCCTATGTGGTGCCCTCGTGCTCGGTTTAGGCAACGAGAACTAAATACCGTACAAACGAAAATAAAGCATTCCAAAATACAAATCCTACATGTACAGCATTATCCACGCTGTTTCTTCATTCAAAAGACTTTGACTCCAGAACTAATCCACCAAATGTGCCTTTTACCGGATCGAAGCTCGAGCGAGTTGAAATGCTATTGTCTTTTACTTGACACTGATTGGTGGAAGTATGCATTGTTTTTGTTCTGCAGTTTGATTGGTTCTCGTTGTCTAAGTGGCCCCGGTTACAGTAGTTGGGCAGTAAGATGTAGTTTCTCTGCCATGCATTAAGGAGCACATGATGTCTTCCATCCTAACATCAATGGTTTCTTATATCTCGTACTAGGTGTATGATGCAGTCAGTAGTCTATACCGTCTAAGCGAGGATTCGAGGAGCACTCGCACAGTTCAACAACGTATCATCAATTTTTACGAAACTAAAATGAGGTATGCTTTTCCATGTAGCATATATATTATTTGTTTGATGGTTTTCTATGGAATACCAGCAAATATTGCAAGTACATTTTCGCATGTATTCCATAAGGAAACTATGAAATACTCATATTATCCTATAAATGAGAAATGGGTAAATCTATTTTGTATTCAGCAAGAGAGGACAGATTTGAAGCCATTATTAAAACCTTTCTTTGAAATTTTCTCTGAAGCCAATAAATATTGTCGTAAGGAGTCAGACAGTAGGGAGATTCGAGTATGAATACGACTTTTCACAATCGACGAACAGTTTAAAAAGATATATGAACAAACACATACTCTTAGTAGCTTGTTCTCGTGTCTGCAGCATTGCTTGGCAGAAATGAAAGATTTGTACTTTCTTGCGACGTAGTAAAAGTCGTACTCGTACTCGTACTCGAATCTGAAGCTCCCTAGTATCGCTCGAAACGAGCCGCAGTATTGGCTTACCCAACAATACAAAACACACTAACCTTTAGAACGTGCAGTACAAAAACAATAGAGCTACAGTATAATGGGTCCAATCAGAATACAGGTCTGGAAGTGATACTGTATTACTTGTCGTAAGTGGTGGCCGCATCTTGAGACTAATTATGTATTCAAATTTCTAGATTCTGATTGGTTGAAATAGAAAAAGAGCACAATTTCCTGCATTATTATTGGCTCCATCTAGCCCTGAAAATACCGTTCTGTATTTCATAGAATGATCAGCTCTGATTGGCTGAAATATAATATTTATAGGATATTTATAATAATGGTCTTTACATTCTTTCGTACCAAATTAGTTCAAGCTACATGTACTGATGTTACTGGATGTATTTGTTTGTGCTTTCCATCAGAAACTGTTGCGTTACCTACAGACTTGTGGACGAACTCCCCTGGCTTCTGGAAGAAACGGCTCAGAAAGAAAGCCTCAAGGAATGTCTCTTAGACATGAACGTGTTTGCCAGGTTCTTTGAGAGGTGCGTGTGCATGATGTCATGTTGTAAAGATATTTTTCTTGCCAGAATGTTGCGAGTCTTACTACATGTATAAGGGCCTTTTTTTATATATAAATTTGCCTTCTCTTGTAGCCCCTTTTTAACTCGTGGATGAGTTGGGATAGGTGAAATCGTTCGCTCGCTCCCTCCCTCCCTCACACTTATTCAGCTTGATGATTGCAAGCAATATCCGATTTATTTAATATGTGCATATCGATTCTTAATGAAATTGCTTTGAATCGTGATAGACCATAGTTAGTTCTGGAGGCTGGCCTGTACAAATACAGGCATACCTATAGATCACATCCATCTCATGTGGGAGATGTTTGTGTTTATTCACCGCCGATACTGACGTAACAGCGCGATTATGCCACGCTGAATAACCAATGTGTAATGAGGCTTATCCGACTCGGGGTTTGTTGAGTTATCTGTGGTCTTTTCGGCTGAGATCTCGATTTGCATATTTGTGAAAAGCTCGTATTTTCGCCCTGTGTGAATGATCTTTCCGATACCTACCTTGTCGAAGTTGTTTGGGTGGTTTTTGACAATATGAGGCCTTTTAAGACAGTTTATTAGGCGGTGAATGTTAGGGTTGTTGGCCGTGCAATAAGGGCTAAGTAATTCCTGATCATGTTCTAAATTCTCCATTAGAAAACTAATAATTTGAAGGAGAATTTAGAATGTGATCAGGAGTTTACTTACGCCCTTGTTGCACACACCCTTCAAATATAATTTGCCCTTAAATCGACACTTTTCTTCATCACTTGCTATCCAGTGTTTGACCATAGAAAATAGAGTGGAATGGTTATGAAACCCAGCGACCTTCTTTGTTATATGTTTTTGTTAGCTTTTTTCAACCACTACCCTGCACAAAACACAATAAAATTCCAATGTGTTAATCAATCAGCCAATAGAAACGTGTGAGTTCAATCGTTCAGGGGACGCTAATGAACTATGACCCTGCACAATCTTTTGTCTTGCCCCCTTCCAACATAAATCGCAGTACCTTTGTTAGCCCCTTTGAAGTTTGCCGGGTTTCATAACCATTCCACTCTATTAACTATGGTTTGACACACGGGAGAACAGTTATCAAGGAACGACAGACCCAGGCAAAACGTTATATTGCTTAAATGTTTGAATTTGGAAAGCCTGGTAATATAATCCAGCATAACCCCAAGTTGAACTAATATTAATATATTAAACTATAAGTAATTTCCGGTTACGGTTCAGCTGAATGGGATTTGTTTTTCGACAGAACATAATCTCTACTGCTAGCGTCAACGCGCTTGTTTATTTTTTTCAAATGCTCCTAACGGAACTCGATCCAAAGGGTGAGGGGTTCAACCCCAAAAACACTTCGTTGGAGTTGGATGTTTTCTGGAATTACGTACAGCATAATACAATGCACTCTAGATACAAACTACAATTAATATTGTATCCACGAGTTCACCATGGGATAGTTATGTTTTTTTAGACCTGTTTAGATAAAACTCTGTAGTTACATCAGCATACGTTTTGTTTTCAGGGGGCGAAGTTGTGAGCTGGTCAACTACTGGAAGTACATTGGTGTTGAACAGTCTAGTCTGAGCAAGAGGTACTTAGATGTTATCAGAAGCATGGCGAGCGGTAAGTACTCAAACAGCGTGAAGTACAGTCGATTAGATACCATAACTAATACAAACCAACAACAACAACAATGGAAAACAATCCAATACATATACAGACAAACCATCATAAGTAAAAAAAACAAGCGATATTTCTTAACTCGTCAGTATGCCTTACTCTCTAAAATGTGATGAGCTTTTCTTGACGATAACATTTCTGTTTTCGTCAAAAACATTTCTCGCAAAGCATCGCCAACACAGCTATAAAATCTCCAACAGGTCTTAGCTAAGTCCTCTGTAAAACAACGAGAGGAAGATAGAATATTGGAATATGATAGTTTCCATGCTCCCAAGAGTATAAGGGATTGCAGCAAAATACATGATGTTACGGTTTTGTTCATCAACAGACGAGGAGCCATCTGCTGTCATTGCCAACCTGTACGTTGCCGTGGGACAGTTCCTTAAGTACTTGGGTTTGTTGAGTCAGGTAACAGGCTGATGGTTCTTTCTCCGAGCTGCCCTGTCATTTACCAGTCTCTCAGCCTGCATAATACTTCTTCCTGTCCATTGTATACTGTTCTCAAACCACTGCTTCCTCTTGGAGCTTTTTCTCCTTTTCCCGTTCAATCCCTGATATTAACCTCAATACCTATTCGTTTACAGGCAGCTCCTTTACTTCAGAAGGCCCTTGAGATAAGAGAGTGTGTTCTTGATCCTGACCACCCGTTAGTTGCGCAGTCTATACATCACTTGGCTGAAATCTATGCATATTGGGGAAACTTCGGGTAGGTTACACTGAGACACTGCTCCAGCTCAAAGGAAGATTCGTTTTCTGCCTTGGGGTCTGTATCACACAAAAAAATTACTTGTGAAGCCATTTGAATATACTTATAGAGAATTTTGCTATATAAATGAATACCTTTGCCTTTTTAAGCATCACATATCTGGGCACGATTTCGACAAAGCATCGTATTATAGTTCTACTTTCGATGTGTACTAGGTATTTTCCACTTGCGCGAAACGTTCGTTGCAGTTCTCACTTTGTAAATAAGTATATTACATAAAGCTTCCTCTCCTTTCAGTGCTGCAGAAGCATTCTACAAACAAGCAATTGAAATCCTGGAGAATGCTCTGGGCCCAGACCACATGGCTCTCGTTAAGGTACTCACAGTATTACGTGCTATCACTGTTGGAGCGTGTTACGAATGAGTGGGCAGGTTACGGCAATGACTTACTGTACGGCATGCCGTGACATTGAAATGGTTTCCTTATTGTTTTTGTCCTCATGATCCAATCAAATTACAGTACATGTCCCACTCCCGCACTAGTGTCAACAGTTTGCATATAACACCAATTCATATATGCTCTGGTGCTATTAGAGCAGATTGCGTATGAGTAGGACGAACTACGGCTAGACTACGGCGCGGTTACTATACAGCATGCCGTGACGTTGAAATTGTTTCCCTATTGTTTTTAACCTGCTGATCCAATCAAATTACAGAGTTGCAGTACAGTAAGGCTACTGACATGCCGTAGTTTGTTCCACGCATACGAAGTCTGCTCTTATTGGAAACTATATTTAGTTACATGCTTTGTTTAATATTTTCCGCCTCTGATTTGTGTTCATTTGTTTAGCTATTCATTGATGAATTCACAATTTTTGTTTTGTTTTTCTTTTTACTCTAGGATTTGGAAGGACTAGCCATTCTTTACAAGAAGAATGAGAAGTAAGTTAAAAGTCTGTGTGTGTCTGTATATAGTATTGCCAACGAGCAACCGAGCGAAGACGCGAGGTTGCGAGGCGGCAGAATTATAGCGACGATGCGCGTACATTGTGCCGATTGGTAGAACAAATATCCAACCTGACAAAGCCTGTGGGCCAGACATGATACCAGCCAGAGTCCTAAGGGAGGCCGCTACAGAATTAGCACCCATCTTGGCCTCGTTATTCCAGCAGTCATACAATACTGGGTCACTGCCGTCTACTTGGAAGGATGCTAACATATCTGCAATTTTCAAAAAGGGCCCCCGAGCTAACCCCATGAACTACAGACCTGTATCTTTAACATCCCTGACCTCAAAAGTAATGGAACACATAGTGTGCAGCCAGCTGACAAGTCGCCTTTCAGCAAACGCTATCATCTCACCACACCAGCACGGCTTCCATGCAACGTGGACTCTCGTGTGAGACCCAACTGATCTCGGTCATCCACGAGTGGTCGAAAGTAACTGAATGAACACGGCCAGGTAGATGTCATATTTCTCGATTTTGCAAAGGCGTTCGATTCAGAGACTTTTACTGAAGGCCCGATATTACGGTATCCGCGGCAAGACCGATACCTCGCTTCGCAACTTCTTAACCGGGTGGAGACAGCGCGTCGTTGTGAACGGGTCGTCATCCAAATGGTCGACCGTGTCATCTGGCGTTCCCCAGGTACAGTACTAGGTCCTATCATGTTTCTCCTGTACATAAATGATCTTCCCTCAGGCATCTCTTCTAGCTGTTTGCGGACGATAGTGTAATATTTCGCCAAATCCACTCTGGTGCCGATCATTACACCCTGCAGCAGGACCTTCACCACCTCGAACAGTGGGCCTCCGCTTGGCAGATGAATTTCGCTCCACACAAATGTCTATCACACTGAAAAAACATCTCTCCACACACAGATACTCCCTCTGCAACTCGCGCTTCGAAAGTGTTACCTATCAAAAATACCTGGGTGTCTACATCACTAATTCCCTTGACTGGTCTAAACAATCTGCGGAGGTGAGAAAGAAAGCTAGCAGAATACTTAGTGTCTTACAGCGGAACCTCTCGTGCTGCAGCAGAGCCGTAAAAGAGCGCGCATACGTCAGCCTTGTGCGCCCTATCGCCGAGTACGCTACGGTGGCCTGGTCGCCACACCACCAAAAGGACATCAGAACCATCGAGTCCATCCAGTGACGGGCCGCGCGTTTTACATGTTGTGACTATGCTCGCACCAGCAGTGTATCATCAATGCTAAACGAGCTTAGCTGGCAATCGCTTCAGTCACGCAGAAATATTGCAGACCTTACTATGTTCTACAAGATTAATTACGGTCTAGTGAACATCACCTTTCCCTACGATATTCAACTTAGCACTTATACTCGCACAAGAGCTATGCACGAATATAAGTTCGTGCACCCGCTCGCTACTATAAACGCATTCAAGTATTCTTTTTTTGTCAGATCGATTCCACCATGGAATTCCTTACCACACAATATTGTTAATGCTACATCTTTGAATAGCTTCCAAACCGGCGTATCCATGTATGTGTAATCTCAACCAATTAATATTGGCTGCGGTCGCGCTCGCGCTGTGGTGGCGGCGTAGCTGTTGTCATCGGAGCCCCTTGCCGATTGATAGCTGCACCGTCACTGGAGACGCCTGTGCAGCGGCAGTCATCGCTTTATATGTAAGCTCATGCTGTTGTTTACCAGCTTATGAATTATTATTATTATGGCTATTTTTATCCTTTTGCCGCCATTTGCACTCTGATTATTAGTCATTGAACATTGCACTTCACCATGCACTATAATACGTTAACTTATTATCCACGTATTGCACCGTAATCTCAGTACTTGCACGACCGCTGACAATTTCATTGCCAGATTAGCTCCACCGCTACCAGGCAATTATCATATTTAAAGAATTAGCATGAGATCACTTTTTTTCTGATTGGTCAACCCGTTCAAAGTGTTTATGATAATATCACTGACTCAGTCTCGTTATCGCTCCTTCACTGGAAAATCCAACCAGTTACAGACATTTGACAGACTTTCGAAAATGTTTGCAAAATGTCTGTGAATGTACAAACTGACAAACATGTTTTCAAACATCTTACACAGTAGTAAAAGGTAAAGGTATTCATTTATATAGTGCAAATTCTATGTGAATATATCCATATGCGCTTCACAAGGTTATTTTTGTGATACGGACTGCCATTATGGCGCAATGTGCTGCCGTGCAGTTTACAATCATGAGTGATTGTTTGTACCTCAGAATACCAGGCTGTTGTGTCGGGAGACAATCCCCTACTCTTTCTCGAAATAACACAGCAGGTTCTTTCACGTCCCCCTCGTATAGATTAGAAGAGGAAGGAGACAAGGCCAACGGCTTATACGTCCCTGCCCAAGGACGCGGTCGGGATTCGAACCCCCAACCTCCCGCACTCCAGACCGTGCGGTGAGGAATTTTACTACATTCGAGTACATTTTAGAGAAAGTTCCACTCTGTCAAATGTTTGTAAAAATGTATGTCAGTGTGTACAGTCATAGACGCTTTGCAAACATTTTACAAAGTCTGTAAAATGCTCACACAATTAGAAACACTTTCTACACAGTTCTTCAGTAAATGGTTCGATTTCCAGTGCTTTATGATGACAATAGTTTGTATCTCACCTGCAGGTATAATTTGGCCGAACCATATCATAAGAGAGCCATCACCATCCGTCAGAAATCAGGATCAGCGGTAATGGTCGTAATATTATACTACCATGTCATTTATCGACTATCAGATTATCAAATACAGACGTCAAATATCTAATATTAACACAATCAATCAATCATTCATTTATTTATACAGGTAATGCCTAGGAGCTAGCTAAAAACACGCACGTCCAAATTGTTCTTGGCGAGCTGTAGCCTGCGAATACAGCCGTCTCGCATCCGGAACCACAATCAAAACATGGCCCCCGAGAGAGACGTCTCTCTCGGGGGCCATGTTTTGATTGTATTCGCAGGCTAGGCGAGCTGCAGTGATCTGCCGAAGGCAGAGGCAAATAACTGACAGCAAACACGAACAAATCATGATATTTTGCGATAGTCGAGTTCAATAATTGTTTATCATTCGACAAAATATAACATTACCTACAGAGTATCAAACTTGAACTTTGAGTTAGCAACAGCAAACGGAGTGGTCAACAGTGCGCATGCACGGACCGTTGTTTGTAGTCAGTTATTTGCAGGTGAATCAACCAATCAGAATGCGGGATGGGAGAGAGTCGAATGATAATTGAATAATTAAACGAGAATTACCTGTAAGTTGAAGTTTGATTGGAATTCTATCGAGTTATCAAACTGCACCAAGGGATCAGTGAAATTCTTTCCTCACAACTGAGGTTAGCTGAACTGATTGCACTGATTATGCGCATGCATCTAACTGTCTCATGGGATCCCTGTGCAGTGATGACGATATTTGTAATTATTATTAAGCTTGTCACAAATACAAAGTTCAGTGTTTTAATTGGAGTTTTGTTTCAATAGATTGGTAACCTGACTCTGAAAAGAAAAATGCTGCAGGTTGAAGAACTTGCTGTAGGACCTGGTAGCCACGAGGTTGCAAAGTCCCTCAATGAATTGGGCGTCTTATATTATCTGCAGAACAATCACGAGTAAGTAAAGAAAAAGTTTTCTTCCCTTAGTAATCCAAAATTATATATTTACATTTGTGGGGAGAGACATGTGTAACTAATGCTTTTGTGTTGCGATATAATGAAACAGTGGAGGCTTTTTTAGTATGATGATACCCAAATTCCCCTCACAGTAAAATATTTCTTCAATAGCCCACTTCCGCTATATGCTTTACTTGTCACACACAAAGGTTTCAATACGAGGCTCCGTGCTAAATTAAATTTATTCTTTTCTCTGCCTCCATGAGTTATAGAGGTTTCTATTTCCAATATGCTAATGATGTGATGTCACAGTAGGCCTTATTTATTATACAGAAAGGTGCTGACAGAGCTTTTCTACACACCTATGTTATATTTGGACCTTATATCAGTGATTTTACCAAATATTTTGCATAAATCAGCAATAGTTTTATTCACAAGGAGAAAGAAATGACCTTTTGGTGGCCTCCTGTGACATACAATTAGCATATTGGAAATAGAAACCTCTATAATTCAGAGACGCAACATTCAAATGAAGAAATATGTCGTTTTCTTGACGCTCTTTTGACTTCCATATGTACGTAAAAATACGCGACAGTGGTAATCTACCTTGAAGGTGAAAATTCGTTCAAAACACCATAAATATTATCTCTTTTGACGCTCTTTTGACTTCCATATGTGCGTAAAAATACGCGACAGTGGTAATCCACCTTGAAGGTGAAAATTCGTTCAAAACACCATAAATATTATCTCTAAATGTATAGACCTAGCGAAACCTCTCTATTTGCAGTTTTACAGTCATATAAATATCCCATGTACGTAGCTAAAAGACTGTATTATTTTTGAAATATACATTTTGTGTTGAGAAAAAAAAAAAATACTCGACACTGGGACAAATAATCGGCAGTGTGACACGGGGTCGCGTTGCATTACTTTTATGCCGTGTTCAAGGGCTGTCCAATCGTAAAGTAGCGAAATGTAAGCAAGTGTAAGTAGAATACGAAATGAGGTTTTGCCAAAGAAGAAATCTTCCTAAACACCGCGGCCGAATAGAGGAGTAATTTCGAAATTAAAGTGAACTTAAACAAACGATTACTGTAAATAAATCCTGGCAAACTGTTCCCAGCAGAGACTTACCCTGACTTAATTAAGGCTTGGGAGGAGAGAACAAAATGGTTTACTAAAAGGTATATCAGCTTTGCTGTAGTCTTCGGAATTTTCATTCGTTCTACTAAAAGAACAGGTTACCATTCTGTCACGTGACTACGGATCACCACACGGTTCACCAATCTATTCGGTAATGCTGACTAAAGTCATGGGAAATTCTCTCTTAAACTAATTTACATCGCTAACAGATCCGGTATATTTTACATTTCTGTATTATTAATGCCTCTAGCGAACGGTTTCGCGCACTGTGATACTGTTCGCATGGTGAACCGTTGCAATAAAAAAACATACTTAATTTTTCTTTCAAACTACGGTTCACCATTAGAAACGTGTTACAGTGCGCGAAAACGTTTGCTAGAGGCATTAATAATACAGAAATGTAAAATATACCGGATCTGTTAGCGATGTAAATTGGTTTAAGAGATAATTTCCCGTGGCTTTGATCAGCATTATCGAATAGATTGGTGAACCGTGTGGTGAACTGTTGTCATGTCACACCAATTATATATCACGCTACGGCTTGGCAGAAGACAAGTTCGGCAAAGTACCGACAGCACGATGGTACTGCAAGCTGCTCCGCCTCCAACTACTCGAGCTTCGCTATTCAAATCTCCTCTTTCTTCCTCCATTACATACACAGCCGAACTATCAATACTTAAACATTCAATAGTGCTTTTAATTTCGAAGGAGTGTTGGGTCTCAGACGGCTCAAATGAAATGTACAACCCGTGTCGCGCGTTTTGTTGCAAGTTTAAAATTTCCCGCTCTCCCTCAATCTTGTTATTTATTTTTCAACATTTACAATTTGATTTCTTTTCTTTTTTGAATAACTCGACCTATTCATTACTGCTTCACAAAAAAAATGTTATATCTCATTGAAATATTTATTTAATTGTTTTTAACCGAACGCAACGGCTTCAACCCCGTTATTTCATAAAATGTGCTTACTCAGCATACTATTCATTCCAATTAAATACAATTGCGGACACGAGTGTTGAGACACTTTCTCCTCTTCCTTTCCAATGTTGGATAGAACGATTGGGCCTGTTGAGTCCCAACATTGAGGGAGGGGAGGAGGAGGAAAAAGACCGCACGGCTGAAAAATTGCGTTTTTTCTGGAGTGTCCCAACAACTCATGTCCGCAATTGTCTATGCTATGAAGTGGTGCGGGTGTTGATTGACAAGCTATTAATGTTAGCAGTCATGCCGTGAAAAGCAGCGATAAGAGTTCACGTAAACGCTACGTACTAGTGATTAACGCCTGCGAAACCTCTCTATTTGCAGTTTTACAGTCATATAAATATCCCATGTACGTAGCTAAAAGACTGTATTATTTTTGAAATATACATTTTGTGTTGAGAAAAAAATAAAATACTCGACACTGGGACAAATAATCGGCAGTGTGACACGGGGTCGCGTTGCATTACTTTTATGCCGTGTTCAAGGGCTGTCCAATCGTAAAGTAGCGAAATGTAAGCAAGTGTAAGTAGAAAACGAAATGAGGTTTTGCCAAAGAAGAAATCTTCCTAAACACCGCGGCCGAATAGAGGAGTAATTTCGAAATTAAAGTGAACTTAAACAAACGATTACTGTAAATAAATCCTGGCAAACTGTTCCCAGCAGAGACTTACCCTGACTTAATTAAGGCTTGGGAGGAGAGAAAAAAATGGTTTACTAAAAGGTATATCAGCTTTGCTGTAGTCTTCGGAATTTTCATTCGTTCTACTAAAAGAACAGGTTACCATTCTGTCACGTGACTACGGATCACCACACGGTTCACCAATCTATTCGGTAATGCTGACTAAAGTCATGGGAAATTCTCTCTTAAACTAATTTACATCGCTAACAGATCCGGTATATTTTACATTTCTGTATTATTAATGCCTCTAGCGAACGGTTTCGCGCACTGTGATACTGTTCGCATGGTGAACCGTTGCAATAAAAAAACATACTTAATTTTTCTTTCAAACTACGGTTCACCATTAGAAACGTGTTACAGTGCGCGAAAACGTTTGCTAGAGGCATTAATAATACAGAAATGTAAAATATACCGGATCTGTTAGCGATGTAAATTGGTTTAAGAGATAATTTCCCGTGGCTTTGATCAGCATTATCGAATAGATTGGTGAACCGTGTGGTGAACTGTTGTCATGTCACACCAATTATATATCACGCTACGGCTTGGCAGAAGACAAGTTCGGCAAAGTACCGACAGCACGATGGTACTGCAAGCTGCTCCGCCTCCAACTACTCGAGCTTCGCTATTCAAATCTCCTCTTTCTTCCTCCATTACATACACAGCCGAACTATCAATACTTAAACATTCAATAGTGCTTTTAATTTCGAAGGAGTGTTGGGTCTCAGACGGCTCAAATGAAATGTACAACCCGTGTCGCGCGTTTTGTTGCAAGTTTAAAATTTCCCGCTCTCCCTCAATCTTGTTATTTATTTTTCAACATTTACAATTTGATTTCTTTTCTTTTTTGAATAACTCGACCTATTCATTACTGCTTCACAAAAAAAATGTTATATCTCATTGAAATATTTATTTAATTGTTTTTAACCGAACGCAACGGCTTCAACCCCGTTATTTCATAAAATGTGCTTACTCAGCATACTATTCATTCCAATTAAATACAATTGCGGACACGAGTGTTGAGACACTTTCTCCTCTTCCTTTCCAATGTTGGATAGAACGATTGGGCCTGTTGAGTCCCAACATTGAGGGAGGGGAGGAGGAGGAAAAAGACCGCACGGCTGAAAAATTGCGTTTTTTCTGGAGTGTCCCAACAACTCATGTCCGCAATTGTCTATGCTATGAAGTGGTGCGGGTGTTGATTGACAAGCTATTAATGTTAGCAGTCATGCCGTGAAAAGCAGCGATAAGAGTTCACGTAAACGCTACGTACTAGTGATTAACGCCTGCGAAACCTCTCTATTTGCAGTTTTACAGTCATATAAATATCCCATGTACGTAGCTAAAAGACTGTATTATTTTTGAAATATACATTTTGTGTTGAGAAAAAAAAAAAATACTCGACACTGGGACAAATAATCGGCAGTGTGACACGGGGTCGCGTTGCATTACTTTTATGCCGTGTTCAAGGGCTGTCCAATCGTAAAGTAGTGAAATGTAAGCAAGTGTAAGTAGAATACGAAATGAGGTTTTGCCAAAGAAGAAATCTTCCTAAACACCGCGGCCGAATAGAGGAGTAATTTCGAAATTAAAGTGAACTTAAACAAACGATTACTGTAAATAAATCCTGGCAAACTGTTCCCAGCAGAGACTTACCCTGACTTAATTAAGGCTTGGGAGGAGAGAAAAAAATGGTTTACTAAAAGGTATATCAGCTTTGCTGTAGTCTTCGGAATTTTCATTCGTTCTACTAAAAGAACAGGTTACCATTCTGTCACGTGACTACGGATCACCACACGGTTCACCAATCTATTCGGTAATGCTGACTAAAGTCATGGGAAATTCTCTCTTAAACTAATTTACATCGCTAACAGATCCGGTATATTTTACATTTCTGTATTATTAATGCCTCTAGCGAACGGTTTCGCGCACTGTGATACTGTTCGCATGGTGAACCGTTGCAATAAAAAAACATACTTAATTTTTCTTTCAAACTACGGTTCACCATTAGAAACGTGTTACAGTGCGCGAAAACGTTTGCTAGAGGCATTAATAATACAGAAATGTAAAATATACCGGATCTGTTAGCGATGTAAATTGGTTTAAGAGATAATTTCCCGTGGCTTTGATCAGCATTATCGAATAGATTGGTGAACCGTGTGGTGAACTGTTGTCATGTCACACCAATTATATATCACGCTACGGCTTGGCAGAAGACAAGTTCGGCAAAGTACCGACAGCACGATGGTACTGCAAGCTGCTCCGCCTCCAACTACTCGAGCTTCGCTATTCAAATCTCCTCTTTCTTCCTCCATTACATACACAGCCGAACTATCAATACTTAAACATTCAATAGTGCTTTTAATTTCGAAGGAGTGTTGGGTCTCAGACGGCTCAAATGAAATGTACAACCCGTGTCGCGCGTTTTGTTGCAAGTTTAAAATTTCCCGCTCTCCCTCAATCTTGTTATTTATTTTTCAACATTTACAATTTGATTTCTTTTCTTTTTTGAATAACTCGACCTATTCATTACTGCTTCACAAAAAAAATGTTATATCTCATTGAAATATTTATTTAATTGTTTTTAACCGAACGCAACGGCTTCAACCCCGTTATTTCATAAAATGTGCTTACTCAGCATACTATTCATTCCAATTAAATACAATTGCGGACACGAGTGTTGAGACACTTTCTCCTCTTCCTTTCCAATGTTGGATAGAACGATTGGGCCTGTTGAGTCCCAACATTGAGGGAGGGGAGGAGGAGGAAAAAGACCGCACGGCTGAAAAATTGCGTTTTTTCTGGAGTGTCCCAACAACTCATGTCCGCAATTGTAGCTAAGAAGTTGGAAGTTAATCCGACGTTTTGAAATACTTCTCTACCCAGTTAGCGTCATCTGTATGAGACTGGATTGCGTGACGCGGTTTTGCCTTCTGTACTTCACCTTGCTCAGCTTGAGAGTTACACAAATAGCTCTATTGTGGATTGGGGCTAAATGATATATGTAAACATATGTTATGTGACAGGGCTTCGAAGTCATTCTTCCAGCGTTCGCTGACTATGCGAGAAGAAGTTCTTGGCCAAGAACACCCCGAGGTGGCTCAGTCCCTTCACAACCTGGCGGCTCTCTACAATGATCAGAAAATGTAAGAACATCGTTTGCAACTTCTCTTTACCAATACAGCCGATGGCGCGCTATTACACGTCAAATCTATTTACCTAGCTGTGTTTAGCTGCTGGGTAGAGTGGTTTTCGATTGAGTGTCTTAAAACCAAAACCAAAGTAGCCAATCAGGAGCAAGTAAAAACGCAATGAGCCAATCACGAACTGAAGTAATTCGTGATTGGTTTTACTTCAACCAATCACGAACTGAAGTAATTCGTGATTGGTTTTACTTCAACCAATCACGAACTGAAGTAATTCGTGATTGGTTTTACTCCAACCAATCACGAACTGAAGTAATTCGTGATTGGTTTTACTTCAACCAATCACGAGCTGAAGTAATTCACGACTGGTTTTACTTCAACCAATCACGAGCTGAAGTAATTCACGACTGGTTTTACTTCAACCAATCACGAGCTGAAGTATTTCGTGATTGGTTTTACTTCAACCAATCACGAACTGAAGTAATTCGTGATTGGTTTTACTTCAACCAATCACGAACTGAAGTAATTCACGATTGGTTTTACTTCAACCAATCAGGAGGAAAAGTAAACGCAATCGTGGATAACTAACCAATCAAATTTTGGGTTTACCTCGGTGTAAGAACCATTCCCTAGAGACCATGCCCTCGCACGCTCGGTGAGTAGTTGTATTACAATTAGAGTGTATTGAACACTATAATACTATAAATTATGCACCTACTCATCATTAGTGGATAAAAATACGCGGTTAGGGTTAGGGTAGGGTTGTGTCAGTCGTTTAATAAATCTTATTTTCCTGGTTTCGATTCCTACGCTGAGCGCAATTTAGCAAATTTCCTCTGGTTTTCCGTGGTGTGGACTCTTATTTACCACGATTTACGTCATCACATGGTAAAAATTTGTTGTGGCCTCGTGAGTCCACAACAAATTTTGACCATGTGATGATGTAAAAAGTGGTAAATAAGAGTCCACACCACGGAAAACCAGAGGAAATTTGTTTTTTTACAACAATATTAGAAAACGTGCAAGGAAGTTTCGTTACAAAGCGTGACAGCTTTGAAAGAGCCAGCATTGTCTATAACTTTCTTGCAATCTGATTGGTTTATTATTTCAAGCGCACCACATGAGCGTTTCTGATTGGTCATTACAACAAACATGAATAAATTAACTTGGTGAGTTCAAAGTTCTCGAAGCGGGCTCGACACATGACAGTTCATTCACAAAGAGATGAATGCGAATTTTACAACAAATGTTCAAGCAAAATTGCTGTGATTGTGTGGCAGAACATACACATTAGCATTCGCAAGAGTCCATTTGGGAAGGACATAGCGTTGGAGTTTGAAGTACAAAGTTGGACTGTGTTGGTTGCTGACAAACTCGAAGTCGAAGGTGTCGCTGGAAGTGGACAAATGCAGTTGAAGTTGGTGTTCGGCCAGCTAGTGCATTGGACAAGATGTTAGAGCAGTTCTTCAGTTGTTGAGCTGGTGGTCTCGAGTTGTAGCTTGCAATGCTCTGTTCGTTGGAGTGACCAGAGATCGACATTATGTGGCGGGAAGGCACCAAATTGTGGATGGCGGTCGCTCTAAGTCTAACACAGTGGTTTGTGTACATTTGGGAAAGGCCAGCACCGAGCGAGATTTATCTCATCATTTTCGCCAGTGTGTTAACTCCCAAAGGCTTGTTTTCATACCACACTGGGTCGGATTCCTTGACTTTTGGCGTGGGTCGCTGGAAAATGAACTGTGAAATGAACAGCAAAACTTCGTGAGTAGTCCGCTTTCAGTTTCTAAATATATTGATCATGACATATTTATTTTAAATAACTTATATTTACCCTCGATTGTGTTGACAACCACTGTGTTTTTCTTTGTTCCTTTCGCCTCAGCGCTGCTAATTATGCTCGTGAGGTCCTCATCTGTTAACATTACAAAGCGAGGTTTTTCAGCATCGTTCGCTTTCTTGTCGTTGTCGACCCGGCTTTCCTGTGTTTACTCTGCCATCTCCGCGTGTGCAATCAATTCGTCGTCCGTTATGTCCGTCCACTCTGGTAAAAAGCTGTCGAAATCTATACCGAGTTCAAAATTCGGTAAAATCTCAAAAGTACCATGTTTAAAGCAAGCAAAAAAATATATTTTTTTCGACATTGCGTGACATGCTCGCATCAGCACCGTTGTCTGGACTCTCATTTACCACCGCACATCGACCAATCAGATCGCGAGATTACTGGCAATTGTGGTAAAAGAATTGTTTTTCAAGTAGAGGCTCCCCAATTTCTTGTAAAATTTTATAAGTGCCGCTTCGGGTGCTCGGGAAATATTCTAAGTCCCAAATTATTCATAGTTAACAAAGGGAGTTTTGTGACGCAGTCTGTGAGGTTGTTACACCGAGGTAGAGCCCAAATTCGAAAGCAATCACCTAATTACCTCGCAACACTCAGTCGACAACCGATCTAATAGATGGGTTACACATGACGTCACGACGGCCATGTTGGTGTACCTTTAACAATAGATTCTTCATTAGCTTCTTTTGTTAGGTACACCAACACGACCGCCATGCCCTTTGTCATTTGAATCTCTGGGGATTGAGTGAAACCCATCTATAGACTTAAGTCTGATCCGTAAATATGGTAACCTTAAGGAACGTATGGAAAAAATGTAAACATGTTTTAACTAGTAGTGTTTGTAAACAAGAAGGGAATATCGACAGATCGGTGACAACTTAACAGTAAAATCATATTTATTAGAAATGAACCCAAAGTTACGTGAAGACATTGTCTCGACAGACGATTATATTGAAGTTCCTAATGGACAGAACAGAATTTTGAATCTTTTTTTTTGGTGCCGTATCCATAACTCCTGGTAGCCGCTATGTGATGTTTGGATTCTTAGGGGTTGAATTGCTCTATTATACTATTATAAGTAATAGCATGGCATGAAGGAATTAGTGATTAAATTTCCCCGAGAGCCGAGGGAGGATTTATGGAAGTTCCGACGCCGCAGGCGAAGGGACTTTTACAGATCCTCCCGCGGCTCGAGGGAAAATTGAATCACTAATTTCACGAAATGTCATGCTATCACTCCGAGGAACGGAGAAAATCTCTGAGAATTTTTTTTTCTTTCTCTGCTTAAGCTAAAGACGCCGCAGTTGAGTTGCTTTCGAAAGCGTTTTGTTATTATGCTTGATTGAGCGTCATTGATTGAATGACCCTGGCTTCCCCTGGGGACAAGCATGTTGTCTTTTAGAAGAATACCACTAAAATACAATGTAATTATGTGGTTGACTAAATATTCCAAGCGCATGCATGGTTTAATTACGTCACGTCTATGGTTTTAAGTATCCCACATGGAAGAAGCGGGTTTGAGAAATGAAGAGAACTTTCTTGAGCCATAAGGTAGGTAGTGCACAGGGTTAACGAGCATTGCGCTATAACCCGGTGTGCAAAGGGACAGTCCAATGTTCCCTCATCAGTGTGCATGCCCTTCTAATTTTCCCTCTTGCTTGTCAATGAGGGAAAATTAGAAAATGTATGCATGCTGATGAGTGAATTTAGAGATTAAGGGTGCGTTCGATTGACCATATTCCGGAATAAGAATACACAGAATGATCACAACAAATCGTTTATACTGGGATTTTTTAGCCACCGGAATACTAAATGTATCCTGAATGTCATATATCAGCAAGCATGTGTAGCTTACAGTGCAAAATTTACCCGAACCAGTAATTTCCAGAGACTATTCCATCTATTCCTATTCCGGAATACGGTCAATCGAGCGCACCCTAAATGTCTCTAAACCGAGGTGATCATGGTATTGTTATTTATAATAACTCAACAAAAATAGATGGATTCTGATTGGTCAATAACGAGTGCATAAAAAGGTTAGAGTGCACTCGCACGCCCTCAGCAAATGTTTGCTCAATATATTATAAATACAAAATTAACTGCTCGTGCTATACTTGATTTATGGGCACTAGCTGGGTGATATTTTGGAAGTTCTCAAATTGCACTCGCCTAAAGGCTCGTGCGATTATTAGAACTTTCAAAATATCACACAGTGCCCATAAATAAAGTATAGCACTCGCGTTCATGCGATTTCCTCTACATATCTTCTAGATGAAAAAAAGTCATTGTAAATGTCCATGTTTTTACAGGTATGATAAAGCGGAACCGCTATATGAAAGAGCACTGGAAATTCGACTGAAGGTAGGATATGTTTATCAATAAAATCTTTCTAACATTCCCACTAACGAACATGCTTTCTCCTGGTAGGTATTTCCTCTTCACCACGCCTGTGTAGCATCAACCGTTACGCATCTTGCTGTCCTCTGCAAAAAGCAGGTAAGCCATCGATCATAATGAGATCAGTAGACAAAGAACCAATCGGAAAAACTAATTCATATATAGTCCGACAGCCGCATAATTAGCCGTCTTTTTAGTTACTATTGCTATGGCCAACAATTTTAACCGGGTACATTCAAAACAAACACGGAAAAGACTGAGTTTGGCGATTGTCTTGGTAACATTCCCAACGACCTTGTAGCAACCCAGCCTCGATTAGCAGATCAGTGCCATGCGCTGGAGGGTGCAAATAGGTAACTGTTTATAGCCCAGTGTACACGACAAGCATTTTGGGCACAGTACTCCTAATTTGGGCACGGCACTCCTAATTTGGGCATGGTACACCTAAATTTATGGTACGCGTGCCAAAATTGTTTGCCATGACACTTTATTTTTGTGGTGTAAATGGGAATGTTCCTGGTACGCATGCGCGAAAATCTAGGGATGCTGAGACCCTGTGAAAAGGTAGTCTTGTTTGGAGTGGAGTGCCGTGCCCATGTTAGGAGTGCCGTGCCCATGTTAGGAGTGCCGTGCCCATGTTAGTAGTGCCGTGCCCATGTTAGGAGTGCCGTGCCCAAGTTAGGAGTGCCGTGTCCAAAACGCTTGTGGCGGAAACAGGGCGTAAGGAAGAAATAAATTTCCTACCATTTGCTGAATTTCTTAAATCTTTGCGACAAACTCAAGTTTGTGTTCTCCTCCCCTTCTGACATGCTATCAGTACCACGTGGCGGTCCTGTCTTCCCGAGGCAACATTGCTGCCTTCTGATTGGTCCGAATTGTTTTTAATTGACAGGTGTAAAACTATGATTTATATACAACTTGTAAACGTTTCTTTCCTTTTTTAGGGAAAGTATGCCAAGGCCGAGCCGCTTTATAGGTAACAACACGAAATGATCGAGTATACACTGGATTTATAAGAGACATTTATATTTGTAATGTTTAAGTGTAATCACTCCAGGCAATTGTGGTTCGATTTGGCATAATATCAGGGCGAGTTTGGTCGAGCCATGGTTCGTATTTTGGCGAGACGTAGTCTCTATTGATACCCATCAGATTGTACAGTCGCTACAGACGACATTTGGAAATAATAGACAGGCATTCCCTGCGATATATGCGAACGGATTCAGTACTCCCCCTCACAGTTCATTCCGCCATTGTCATGTAAAGTGCATGCAAACGAGGCTAACGGTGACTCGAGTGACGCTAGGAGAGTCTTAGTACTGGGACCAATCTCGGTTTCTGGGAAACTACCCACCCACCCCTCCCTTGGATATGTATCGTTCTATTAATGATTTTAAAACCATTAAAGGTTAGGGTGAAGTGTGGGGAGGGGTGGGGGTTTCCCAGAAGCCAGGATTGATCCAAGTACTGTCAGGGCTCGCGCTTCGGCATGATTTTGCGAGAATTTGCACCTGTTTTTCGAAAATCTCCTCCGATATTCGCAAACGGGGGAATCAATCCCCCCCCCCCCCCCCCCCATCATTAGCTGTGTATCATTTATCATCTCGTTGCAGAGTGTCCAGCATTTTGAATGCAGCACTGTTCACGACCTTTGGAGACTGGGGAACAGTTGCTACTCCCTCGAGGGGGCCTTAATTATTGGCTGAGCACATGTTGAATAGCTGGCTAGCTCGAGCGAGCTTGAGGTTTCAAAGTCATTATATATTTTTTTGTCTTCGAGGACTTATTTATCTTGAGCGACTTGCAAGTTCAAATTATACCATTTTACTCGAAATTTGGCATTTCCATATGCCATAGACTAGATAGGTAACAAAATCAAAGATATAATAGAGAGAAAGAACCCCTCGTTTTCAGGAGAACAAGAAATGGTCTCTCAAAAGAATTGAAAATCTCTCCTCAGTTTTTTTAAAACGTGGGAGACGTGCCCTCATTTTTCAAAATGAAAAGCAAGCCACGACTGTAGATAGAAATATTACACGATTGTACAGCGAATTTGTTTTAAAGATAATTCACTTGTTTGTTTTATATTCGCGGATGAGTCATCGTTCGCCTCGTTTTCATGAGCGCTTTACATGAAATATTCGAAATGGCGGAGGGAACTGTTTTTGTTATGGCGGAAACAATTCGCTGTTTTCTAGTTTTACAATTTTAACGCCACAATACTGCAATACTTTTTAAATACTCATTTATATTTACTATTTTTAACTGTATTTTTATTTCAAACTGTCAAACTGTATAATATCGGAGAATAGATATGGTTCTGATCAGAGGTTTCTGACTGACAAATGACGAATTGTGGGATGATCACAATAGACCTATATCTCGCAGCGGCCATGTTGCGTCCCAGCAGAATAACAACCATTGTTCTTGCACTTCCATACTCGACGTAGAGACGAGGCTGGAAGTGCAAAAGCTATTGTTTGTAGCCAAAATGGTGATTGATCTATTGTACTCCTATTTTATGGTTGAACTTCATTTTTGATCGGCGTGTTCCAAAACAGGTGCAACCATTTAACGCTGTTCAGTAAACACACACTGGAATACTAATAGCTGCTGTGTTTTTAGACAAGCCCTGGAAGCTCGCGAGAAGGTGCTGGGAGAAAACCATCCAAGTGTCGGCACAGCTTTGAACAATCTCGCTGTGGTATTGTGTTTACAAGTGAGTGCCATAATACGTATAATTAGATATTATTCACTAAGCCATAAAATACCGGTTTTAAGCGACATAATTTAAAAGTGATATTTGTATAGGTAATCAAATGGGGACGAGTGAACTAAGAGATAAATTTCACGCGTGTTTGTCAAAATCGAAGTACACAAGTGAAATGTATCCCTAATTTCAACAAGTCCCTATTTTCACGAGTCACTATTTGATTGCCATTAATATTATGGAAGGCAAATTACGATGCAGAAAAAAATATTTTAAGCGCGCGAAGGCGGCGTTTGAATTTTCACATCTGAAATCATAAATTACTCGTGAAATTTCAAGTTAAAATTAGGGAGTAACTTGTTCTCTATGGTATTACACGTGAATGAACTATTTTATTCAATGACCCGTACCGCCCCATGCGCGCTTTGCTTTCAAAACCATTTAAAAAGTCACGTGATGGGGTCGTACGGATTTTACATGAGCTGACCGGTAAAAGCTGTTCGGCCCCTCTCGATGCTTTTTGTTTTGCCATTATTAAAATGCGGCTGCTGATCTCTTGATCTCTCCGTAGAACAAACAAGCCGAAGCGCTGCCGTTGTACGAGAGAGCGTTGCGTATCTATGAGGAGAGCCTGGGTTCTAACCACCCACGTGTAGCTGAAGCTTTAGTTAACCTCGCTAAAGTCTACTACGACCAGGTGATTGTATTATGCGTAGACTATGGGTTCTATAACCACCCACGTGTAGCTGAGGCTTTAGTTAACCTCGCTAAAGTCTACTACGACCAGGTGATTGTATTATGCGTAGACTATGGGTTCTATAACAACCCACGTGTAGCTGAAGCTTTAGTTAACCTCGCTAAAGTCTACTACGACCAGGTGATTGTATTATGCGTAGACTATGGGTTCTATAACCACCCACGTGTAGCTGAAGCTTTAGTTAACCTCGCTAAAGTCTACTACGACCAGGTGATTGTATTATGCGTAGACTATGGGTTCTATAACCACCCACATGTAGCTGAGGCTTTAGTTAACTTCGCTAAAGTCTACTACGACCAGGTGATGGTATTATGCGTAGACTATGGGTTCTATAACCACCCACGTGTAGCTGAGGCTTTAGTTAACCTCGCTAAAGTCTACTACGACCAGGTCATTGTATTATGCGTAGACTATGGGTTCTATAACCACCCACGTGTAGCTGAGGCTTTAGTTAACCTCGCTAAAGTCTACTACGACCAGGTGATTGTATTATGCGTAGACTATAGGTTCTATAACCACCCACGTGTAGCTGAGGCTTTAGTTAACCTCGCTAAAGTCTACTACGACCAGGTCATTGTATTATGCGTAGACTATGGGTTCTATAACCACCCACGTGTAGCTGAGGCTTTAGTTAACCTCGCTAAAGTCTACTACGACCAGGTCATTGTATTATGCGTAGACTATGGGTTCTATAACCACCCACGTGTAGCTGAGGCTTTAGTTAACCTCGCTAAAGTCTACTACGACCAGGTGATTGTATTATGCGTAGACTATGGGTTCTATAACCACCCACGTGCAGCTGAGGCTTTAGTCAACCTTGCTGTGAAGAAAGTTTTGGTTTACAGAGAATACTTTATGTTCTACGCTTGTTTGAAATCGTGTAAATTTGACCTTCATGATTCATGACCGCGTAAGTAAAAGCCTGGGTCGATTCCTGGGTAGACGTCATCTTGATATCATATAATTAATTCAACTTTGCAATCATTTGAAGTAATACTTTAAATGTTGACTAAACCGACTTTTTACTTTACTAACAACTCACAAACTGTGTATATTTTCTATGCATCGATGTTATTGTGATAGAAAGGCGCCATGGGGAACAATGCATTAATGAGATGACGTCTACCCAGGGATCGACCCAGGCTTTTACTTACGCGGTCATGGGTCAGGAAAGGTCAAATTTACACGATTTCAAACAAGCGTAGAACATTGAGTATTCTCTGTAAGTCAACTTTCTTCACAGAAGTACTCAAAACTTTTCGAAGGTTCGTAGCTATAAAACTTGCAAGAAGATTGAAATTTACAAAAAATTACGGTAACAACGCAGAGCGTGACTAAAAACGCCGCCATCTTCTCTGGTGACCACGTGACCTCGACACTCCAGGTTCAATCTCAACGGTTTATAAAAAGCCATCTCTTTCAGAGAACCGAAATAACTTAAATCTTCCTTTCGCAAGGATCGCAGTACCTTTTATTCGGGTACAGGTATATTGTTAGTCATAAAGTTGCTAGTTGCAAGTTGCGAGTTGTATTTTTAAATGTAGGGTTAGGATTTGGATTAGCGGTGATGTATTTCTAAAACCCTAAATTAAGGACTAGCTCTAAACACGGTTAGGGTATTCAGTTTAAATGTAGGGTTAGGATTTGCATTAGTTCATATATATAGGGAGAACGGAGAAGCATGTGTTGTTTAGTGATCTAGCCCTAAAAACTCATTAGTGACTAGCTCTAAACACCATAAATTCAGTGAGCTAAATGAGTGAGCACCCGTTGTTGACGGTTAGGGTATTTTTAAATGTAGGGTTAGGATTTTGGATTCGCAACTCGCAACTAGCAAGTTCATGACTAGCATATTTACCACACTCCTTTTATTCGGTGGTCTGACGTGATATGGGGAACTCGTGCGAACTCCAGCGACGGGTTCAGCATGTAAACAATGGAAACTGGTTTCACAATCTGCTACGGCTGTGATCCAATCGCAGCAGTCGTTAGAAATCAATTTGCTCTAGGCCAATCAGAGGGCCAGGATCAAATTCTGACTCGGAAGACATATAACGATATCTGATTGGATCGGTGGACACATGCTTGGGGCGCCTGGAGGTTCTCCCGCAGTTAACTCACTTCGTTCCTCGCCGCTTTGCGCCTAAACTTTGGCTAAGAAATGGCAGTAGAACCTCTGGCATCCAGGGTAGTGATTGTATTATGTTTGTCAGCAATTTCTTTTGCATCCCTATGGTTTTAGTATGCGATAAAGTTAACTCGCCGATCTAACAGCCATCACCATTAAGAGATGGTGTGCACGTGAAGTGTGCAGTGCATGTTTGTCTTTTGAGTATCTCTTTCACTAAATAAATATTGCTAGTACAATCCATTCAAAGGGATCCAACATCGTCCAACATGTTGGATAGTACAGTGATATCGCAAAGGATTCGGGGATCAATATTTACATACCCATAACCCTTCGTAGGCCCCTTTCTCTCTTGTTCCTGAGGTGATAATCTTTGCTTGAAACATCCCAAAGCAAACTCTCTTCTAGCAGATCTATCATTTCGTCAACTTCGGCGTCTGACCACTTTCTGGTCTTGCATTTTTCTTTCCCTGCATTTACAGCTTTCCTTTTTCCATTTGTAGGAGTTTTGCTCTTGTTTTCCTGCTCAAAATCTTCGTCGTTGTTTTATTTACGTTTCCTACTTTCCATCAATTTCTTAGGGTTCTTTGGAGACAGCCGTTCGACTGTACAAACAAGCAAGTGATATACAAAACGGAGAGCAGGCCCAACAACAAGCTCGACAGCGAGCTATGGCACGGAGCCAATCAGTTGGTATGCTTAGCAACAATAGCGTGCGAGACAGCCGTCCCTTTCCCCGTTAGGCCCCGATCATGCTTCTGTTGGGTAAATAAGCTAGAGGTAATAGGAAAGAAAACAAACGGCAATCAGTACAATAAGCTGCTTAGAAGAGTAGCTGTTTTTCTCACGCGAACAGTGGGTAGTCATGGTCTACCTGTAATAATTAATAGAACCACGAGAAGATAAAACCGTATGTAATATTTTGTTTATTATTCACCAAGGTATGAATTACCGTATCTCCAAGCATTTTTATGTCGCACGTAAAACTACAATTTTGTGGCTTGGTGAACAATAAACATGTCAGTGTATCAAGTTGTTATAAGATTCGTAGAACTAGGCAGTGAGAAAAATGGCTTGGGAATCAACCTCGACTCTCGTGGCGAGGATTACAGTTAGAAAATAAGTTAGCAAATCAAACTAAAGATTACCGTTTTCCTGGATTAGCTTGATTGCGTTTTGAAGAACTTGGCCCAGAACAGTGTTCTTTGTAGACCACCAACAGATTTGTCGCTATTAACACTGCCACTGTCGTGTTCTTCTCTACGTTCATGTACGTGAAACGTGCATAAAAAAGGAAGCAAAAACGATTTTTTTACGCGAATAACTGACCATGATTTTAAAAGCGTAAGTTTTAAATTACAAGAATGAGTGTCCGTGCTTTATCGAGCTGAAAACGAGAGTTTGTAAATCCGAGAAAGCACGGACAGATGTATGGAGTCGTGTTTTCAGTTATTTTGGCGATACGACTTATTTTGGCCGAGAAAAACGAGGCAAAAGTTTATGTAAATCAGGACGAAATCTGTATCAGATTTACAGATCACTTATCGCTCAGTGATTTCCTTTGTTTTTCCTTCGTGAATTATTAATGAAATTACTGACGTTTTCATGACGCACGTTTTACGTATACACCTATTTCAAATAAGGTTGTCACGGACGAGCAACAAGCGACAAAGGATTGTCATTATAACTGGCGGCAGCTAATGCGGGATGGAATACGGTGCAATTCGAAAATCCATTCGAATGAAACCATTAAAGTGCTTCTAACCCTTCTTGACATTTTTCTGCCTTTGAACCTTTGAAAGGTTTTGAGTACTTTTGCGAAGAAATTGTTGGTTTACAAAGAATACTCAATGTTCTACGCTTGTTTGAAATGGTGGGAAATTGACCTTGCCTGACCCATGACCGCGCTAGAAAAAGCCTGGGTCGATTACCGGGTAGACGTCATCTCATTAATTCGACTTTGCAATAATTTGAATAAATACTTAGCATTTTGTCTAAAATGACTTTTTTCTTTACTAACAATTCACAAACTGTGTATATTTTCTATAAATCGATGTAGTTGTGATAGAAAGGCGCCATGGAGGATAGTAATATATTTTCTCCAGGGGCTCCCGCTAACAAAGCCAGGGGCTAAATGTAGTTTTGGGAAGAAGACGGCCCTACGGCGAGAGAGAGCGGGAGCTCCTTGGGATCGTTTAAGGCTCATCGCTGTGGGGAGGTGGGTGGGCCGACGAAGTTGTGTCTCTCTCACAACGTTCGGATTGAAGAGACTGTAATAACTAGGAAATCCGGGGTATATTTATATGCAGAACTACATGCGGCTATGTAAGACATTCCACGGGCCACGCGCAGTGGTTCAAATTGTATGAGACCTGTAAATTTTGGCTATTGTATGCGGATTCCCCTGGTGAGAATAGTAATATATTTTCTCCAGGGGCTCCCGCTAACAAAGCCAGGGGCTAAATGTAGTTATGGGAAGAAGACGGCCCTACGGCACGTGCTCCCAGATGTCCTTGCGAACGTGAGATAGTGGTCTCCCCTGACCCTATGGTGCATCCTCCCAAAACTCAGAAAACTTAAAACTGAACACTGGCTGATACCCTGTATTCCAAGCGACACATAGTATAGATCATTACAAAATACGGAAAGCGTTATGGGGACCAAGATTCAGGACTTTGGTGGTTCAGTAAAGGTAAAACTGCCGGTGTGTAGGCGGTGATGTTATCCCGAGGGTTATAAGCCTCTACGGTCTCGGAGAGGTCGGTACCGGACGCACAGGTAGCCAGCACATTGGCAGAGCCATCAGGCCTCAGAACGTCGCTGAGTTCGTTGTAGTGGTCCACCATGGCAGTGCTAGACCAGCCCACATGCTGCGCGATTTCTTCCTTGCGTACCCCGAGTAGAGCGAGCGTGATAGAACACCCGGTGCGGAAACTATGTGGGGTTTCCCCCTCGTCAATATTCGACTTTCGCAGGTAGTATTTGAGTCGGGAATGGACTGCAGATCCAACAAATGGCTCACCGAGCACGCTGTTACCTTTCGTTGCCCGAAATAAAAAACCCGAGCTCAAGTCGATGAGCATCAGCCTACACAGCGTAAGGTATCGCTCAAAGTTTGTAACTGGACAAATGGTGAGGTTGTGGCACCGCCGCACCGCCGCACCGCGAACGTGTCGACCGCATTTCCCCGCAAAGTCTTACCAAAGCCTTGTTTAAACAGGATGCCTGACTTGTCAGGAAAAAAGAAGTGTTTCCTTAGAAAGCAGCCTGCCTAGGTCTGAGCAACAGAAAAGAAATCTACGACGAAGAAGCACAAATCCCGACTGTAAATGTACATGGATATGGGGGGAACGTCTGGCCCACGCAGAAGCTCGAATATATACTCTGCCAGTAGGCTCAATTTATTTATAAACAAAGGGATGGCCTTGTGCGGGCGGATTCTCGCCATTGCCTGTTCCTCCTTTATGGCCGCTAAGTAGTTCTTAACCGAGGGGTGGGATGCAGGATTTCCCGTCCCTAGCCTATCATCCCATTCTCCCCCGAGTCCAGCGCTTACGAAGATCGATCTGAGTTTCCCGATCAGGTTATCCACAGATCCCGCGGAGAGCCTTAACGGACAGGAGCAAGAACCGCGCTTTGCTGTTCCTAAAGTTGGGCAATCTGTTTTGTGGACTTTTGTACGCCCTGCCTTGTCTTTCCAAACGAGGAAGGTCAAGATATCCGCAGGAGAGGCCGAACCCAATGACTTCGGTAATGGTAGGGCAGCAAGAACCTCCAGAAACTCCCGATGGAGTGCGGACTTCTGTTTCTCATATGGCTTGGCGGCTTTCGCGTCCCTCAGCTCTGACAGTCTCTTATTGATGATGTGTATGTCTACAGAAACCTGTTTACTTTTACTCTACCCGAAATCCACACCTCTGACAGAAGTTGAATTGGTCATCGTTGAGATAGGCGCATTCAGGGCATAAGGCTGCCGGTCTCCATATACGAGGACGCCGGTTCTAGCAAACCAAAAAAAATATAATGAAAATCGAGATACTCTAGTCACTGATTGCTACCCTAAAAGCCACCAAATCCCATTGGAGGGGTTTTGTGATAAATGATCCTTGAGTCGAAGGGAAGAGTAGAATCTGCGCGTCGCCCTTTCTTTCCAGTAGAAAAGACGATTGAGCGTATGAGCAAATCAAAGGCCACCAAAAGGGAAGAGGGTGTAGCTTCGGCACGACAATGGTAAACGTGCATCTGGATTCCCGAAGAAATTTTAGTACTGGCCCAACAAGGACAAATGGTGGGAAAACGTAGGCGTTTTCTGCCGGGGCAATGTGTTGGGCGAAGATGTTAACATCCTGTGACATGGGGGTAGGGAATGGAGTGAAGTGTCTGAGGATATGGCCCGAAGAGTCTCTGCGAGCATTGGAATCGAGAGACATCAAATCTATAGTGTGAGGTCCATATTGCTCTTCCAGTTCTGCCCACGCGCTCTTGGTTAATGAACAGTCTTTGTCGGACAACTCCCGTGAAGGCAAGTCTGCTGGGTTGCGCTCGGAGGGAATGTAGTGAAACGAGACCATAGCCTTACATGATAACAGCGTGGAGTAGAGCTGCTTAAGCACGTCGTTAAGCTCTCTGTTCCTACCTCCCTGCTTGCGCCACGAGTGCACGAAAGCCATATTGTCTGTATGGACATCAATACGGCTGTTCGCGATGCGGTCTTTCCCAGCATGCAGAACCATAAGAAGAGCTTTCGCCTCCTTGACCACTATTGGGTAAGAACGATCATTCTCGCCCCAGTAATCATGAATCGAGAAAGGAGGACCGTCAGGAGGGTGGATAACTCCGCCCCAAGCAAAGTCAGAAGAATCACTAAAAATTTTGATTACGGTGTGTCTTTCCAAGGGCCACGGGAGGCAGTCGTCCCATGAATCGAGGAATCGCCAGTACTCGATTTCTTTCCTTATAGGACCCGATACCTTGATGGCACGAGAGTTTCTAGAGGAACGAGCAATGGCAAGGTAGATTTCCCTAGCGTATAGCTGGGCTGCTGGGACGGCGATAGTAAGGGAGGTAATCTTCCCGGCCAGACGCTGGAGGGACTTGAGGGATGCGGAGCAACTTCCCAGTATAGATTCTCTAAGGGACGCAATTTTTTCTTTCTTGGCTTCGGGAATCATAAATGCACACCGCACTGAGTCCACAATGAAACCCAAGTATTTTACCGAGGAATGTGGCTCTAAAGATGACTTCGCTAGACCGATGAAATATCCCAAAGCCACCAAAACGGATGCGCAAATAAATGCTGCAGCCTCAGCCAGCTCACAATTGGACCACGCAGGACTGTCAGGGCGGTGTTTATAACTGACGGCGAGCTGACCGATGTGTCGGTCATCAATGTACTGGCTGCAAGGCACGCCTAACGAGCGGATATAACTGGTGGCGGCCATTCCAATGGTTTGATACAAATACGCGCTGGCTTTCCAGCCGAACGGGATCGTGTGGTAGACGAAATACCACCCACCCCACTCGAGGCCAAAATACGTCCGACTACCGTTGGATAACTTAACGTGATCGTACCCACTTTTGTCATCCATGGTTGTTTGCAGGTGGTCCTTTTTAGCATATCTGGGCAGGTCGGAAATGTAGTCGAGCTTAAATGGGGAGTCCCTAATCCACAAGTTGAGATAGCGCTCATCGTGGCACATTCGGGGCTTCAACGGTTCAATAGTGATGGGCATGACGAGGTGCGGAGGGGTGATCTCTCCCACCTTTCCCCAGAGAGACATGGAGCCATTTTTCAAACGGTCCAATATGGTGTCACTAATGAATTGTTCAAAACCGACACAGGATGTATTGTTCCCAAAGATGGCTGTAGGGGGCAGACTCGAATCATAGGTGAAACCTTTAAACTCCCCCTTGAAATGCACGAAAAAATCAAACACATTCACCCCAGATTGCAGGTAACTCATGACGAAATCTCTATTGGGTTGGCCATGCAGGACTCTTTCCCACTCGGATAGATGACAATGAAGCTCTCCAGCCACAAATATAGCGGGGTCCCTAAAGGTCAGGTCCCGAGGGGAAGCTTTAACGTCAAGACGGGATACCGCACGAGGTTGCTGAGCTGCGGGCCCTACCTTTCCAATCGCACCAGGATATGTCTCTAGTTGTGAGCTGGACCTCTTCCGGCGCAAAATGGAATATTTTTCTACGTTTGGATCCCTGAGGAACAATAAGGAACATAGAAACTTCTAAGACAGGGTAGGCACCCGCCGCAAAGCAACCCCCAAAACCCCGTCCAGGGACCGGGTGAAAGGCATAGATAGCCCCTTGGAGAATGCTGAGCCGTGAGTATTACCCCGCCGAAAAAGGAATGGACATAATGATGGACAGACCAAAAATATATACAGAGGTATGTGCATCGGTACTTTATTTTCCTAGGTTGAAGTAGAGTAGCTGCTAACTTAACTAGAAACGCTTGGGGCAATATGCTATAAAATGTCCCGGTTTATGACAGCCGAAGCATCTGTTGCGTGAAAACTGGCCTGGGCGACCAGGTCCGTAGCGGTTGGCGACCGCCCCCCGCCATGCTCCGCCTGGACGCCTACCGCCATCGTCACCGAAGGAACGACGCTGTCCTTCATAATAGCTCCCTTGCCCGCTCCCTGTTTCCTGCTGGTACCGACGAGGGGCCTCTTCCTTCAATAACTTATTTATCTGCGTAGCCACAAGACGGTCGTCCTTGTCTCCAAGTAGGCGAGTGACCACCGAAGCGAGGCGGTGATCGCGCACGAGGGGCCGGCACTGCCTGTAGATTGCGGCAAAAAAATTCCTATTTTCATGATCCAAATCACGAGACACGTCGGCTAATTGCTCTAATGCGGCGAGGAGCGCATGATTGTCCACCAAAGGTGCTGGTCTGTTGGCCAATTGTCGCACAGTGTCCAAAGCCCTAGCCACATTATCCTCTGTTAAAGTAGACCGCATAGCAGTCACTAACAACCACAGAACAAAAAATATCAGTGTATTCCCAGTAGAAGAATGAGAGCAGCAATGAATCGATCTCTCACACAAATTAAAATTGGACTTCTCAGAATCACAAACATCATCTAGACAGCCTATAGAAAACTGAAAATCAACCATACAAGGGTGGTCAGCCCAGACGATAGTGTATACTTCAAACAAACCTATTACGAGGTCACCTCGTCGCACACAATTCAAAAACCAACTAAATTTTGTGATAATAACACCAGTGAGGTCAACCCGTCGCAAAACATTGCAAATCAAACTGGAATGTGTTATAATAAAACCAGCGAGGTCAACCCGTCGCAAAACATTGCAAATCAAACTGGAATGTGTTATAATAATACCAGCGAGGTGAACCCGTCGCAAAAAAAACAACATTGCAAATCAAACTAGAATGTGTTAAGATAATACCAGCGAGGTCATCCCGTCGCAAAACATTGCAAATCAAACTGGAATGTGTGATAATAATACCAGCGAGGTCAACCCGTCGCAAAACATTGCAAACTCGGCATCAAACTGGAATGTGTGATAATAATACCAGCGAGGTCAACCCGTCGCAAAACATTGCAAACTCGGCATCAAACTGGAATGTGTGATAATAATACCAGCGAGGTCAACCCGTCGCAAAAAAACCATTGCAAATCAAACTAGAATGTGTTAAGATAATACCCGCGAGGTCAACCCGCCGCAAAACATTGCAAATCAAACTGGAATGTGTTATAATAAAATACCAGCGAGGTCAACCCGTCGCAAAATATTGCAAATCAAACTAGAATGTGTTATAATAATACCAGCGAGGTCAACCCGTCGCAAACATTGCAAATCAAACTGGACTGTGCCATAATAATACCAGCGAGGACAACCCGTCGCAAAACATTGCAAATCAAACTAGAATGTGTTGTAATAATACCAGCGAGGTCAACCCGTCGCAAAAAAAAACATTGCAAAACCAACTAAATTTTGTTATAAAAATACCAGCGAGGTCAACCCGTTGCAAAACATTGCCAATCAAACTGGAATGTGTTATAAATAATACGAGCGAGGTCAAACCGTTGCAAACATTCAAAGAGAACTAAAATCTGTTTCAATACTGAATAACCGCGAGCACCGACAGCTGAAAATATATACAACCAGCAATACTAACCACTTCAGATACTGCTTCTGCTGCTGCTGCAGGTTCCTGAGGCGGAATAGCTGCGACAACTGCTTGAGCTGGCGCTTGAACTGCTTGAGCTGCATTTGCTGGAACTACTGCTTGAGCCGGAGCTTGAACTGGTTGAACTGGTGCTTGAACTACTGCCTGGACTGGTGGTTGAACTACTGCCTGAGCCGGTGCTGGAGCCGGTGCTTGAGCTGGTGCATGGGCTAAAGCCGCTTGGACTCTGTTAGCGCCCGGGAGGACAGGAACCTGTGCCATACTAGTATTACGAACACTACGAGGGTGCACAGCGATGAACAGGGAAACGACGAAGTCAGTTGTGTGTCTCTCGCAATGTTCGGATTGAAAAGACTGTAATAACTAGGAAATCCGGGGTATATTTATATGCAGAACTACATGCGGCTATGTAAGACATTCCACGGGCCACGCGCAGTGGTTCAAATTGTATGAGACCTGTAAATTTTGGCTATTGTATGCGGATTCCCCTGGTGAGAATAATGCATTAATGAGATGACGTCGACCCGGGAATCGACCCAGGCTTTTTCTAACGCGGTCATGGGTCAGGAAAGGTCAATTTTTCAACATTTCAAACAAGCGTAGAACATAGAGTATTCTTTTTAAACCAAAAATTTCTTCGCAGAAGTACTCAAAACCTTTCAAAGGTTCATAGGTAGAAAAATGTCAAGAAGGGTTAGAAGCACTTTAATACTCCAAAAACAAACGAATTCAACAGACTTTTAGCTTTAACCACAATTCATTTCGGTCTGGGTATGTCGTTTGCCACTTGTCCGGGACAACCTTTTTGAAACAGGTGTATAAAAAATACGCGACAGTGTAAATCCGACTTCTCAATTTGATAGTGTTTTTATTTAATTTTATAAACATTTCTTTTACACGACCCCACAAGCTTTCAGCTTTTACATTAATCGTGTTTAAATAAAGGTTATCTATCTATCTATCTATCCGACTTCGAATTTCTATCCCAACAAATTCTTAGATAAACTAACGTAAGCACAAGCAACAAATATAATTGTGCATGCTCTATACTTTAATTATCAATTTAATTCACTGATTATAATGGATTGTTCTACTTATATATATATATGTATATATTCGATTTATAGACCACCTAAAAAGAATTAATATATAAATTTGATCCAATTCCTCTAATATATTGCGAAAAGCACAGTTATTTGTATATACGGTAAAACAGCGTGACGACATTTTACGGAGTCAACCGATAGCAGGGACACTATAGATGTACTGTGTGTACGACTCCACAGTTGCTAAATATTTTCCCATCCGACCCGACCTTACTGAGTCAGTAGTATTTTATCATGTGACCACTTTCGAATGGCAAAACAACAAGCAAATAATCGAGCAGTGGTAGCCGGATGGCTTTTTCCGGCCCACACACGTAAAACACGTACGGGCTCCATTACGTGACGTTTCGTGTAAATAATTTTGAAAAGAAAGCGCGCGAGGGGCCGTACGGATCATGATAACATAAATTACTCGTTGGCATGGCGCATGCGTTTTTGATGAGCCGGTCGCGCGTGCGTCTCCCCAGTTTCCCGACGAAACTAACATTCTCGACCCCAGACCCTTCTCTTATTTCTTACTGCGCATGCTCGACGAGATCGTAAGTCTCTGGGAAACTCCATAATTTAGAGAGCCCTGATTGGTGTTTTATAAAACAGATGACGACATAGCACGTGCGTGCGTAATTAATTTATTTGCATTTGAAGGGAGAAAGCAAAATGTCGGACGAACACAAGCGTGTTCAAGTTAGGTCAAATAATTTCGCCAAGTAACCGGAAAATTTCAATATTAATACCATAGAGAACAACTTGGAATTTCACGCGTAATTTGTAATTTCACATGTGAAATTTCAAACGCCGCTTACGCGCGCTTAAAATAATGTTTTTCTGGATCGTAATTTGCTCTCCATGATATTAATGGTAATCAAATAGTGACTCGTGAAATTATGGATAAATTTCACTTGTGTTTGTCAAAATCTACGTAATTTCCCTCGCCCAAGCGGATCGGGAAATTACTTCGATTTTGACTAATATGCGTGAAATTTATCCCTAATTTCACTCGTCCCCATTTGATTACCTATACTAACTATTAAAAATACAGTCTTTCCCTGCCTTTCTAATAACAAACTCTAACGCCAGTTCAAACATCAAGTTGTCCTCCATTTCGTTTCTGGAGTTTTGAGCATGCGCTGTGAGGACTGTAGCCAGATTTTGGCTACAACCCTCATTTGCATATGTGGAGTTTCCCTGAGCCTTACGATTTCGTCGAGCATGCGCAGTAAGAAATAAGAGTAGGGTCTGAAGTCGAGAATGCGAAACTAAAAGAAAACTGAGGCAAGCACCCATGTTTCTAATTTTTGGTAAGAATGTGCAATGTTTCTCAAAATACAAGAAAACTACTTGAAAGCTAAGCCTAAGACCTTAACAGGTCGAAGTTTTATTAATTTGTAATTCACTGTGAGTTTCCTAAGTTATAAAATTATTTACTAAAAAAGTTTTAGCCCTCGGAAATATGTATTTCAAACCAAAGCCTTCGTTCTTTCGGCCAGCGGAGCACAACGTGTTACCGCGGTCCACACAGCGGTCAAACGTCTGCGCGTGGGCGGCCGCGCGAATTTCCCGCGCAAAATGTACCTTAAAACATATTACAGTGAACTTCTACCCCCAAAAGTTAAGAAAAATACGTGAAAGTTAAGCTTTTTATTTTCACAGTCGACGGGAAATTGAACAAACTCAGTCAAACTGTGAGTTTACCAAATTGTTTCGTAATTTACCAAAGAAGTTCTCAAGGTTTGAAAGCGGGTTTGTGAACAGTGACGGCCGCCGGCTTGCTTTGAATTTGTTTTGGAATAGGTTGTTGTTACAAGACTTTTGACACATGCGCAGACGTTTGACCGCTGTGTGGCCGCGGTCTGCTTGCGCTTATACTTAGGTCGCTAGTGTGAACCAGGCTTTAAGTTGGGGACATTATAAATGTCCTACGAAATTAGATAGAGCGCATGCCGCAAAATCTTGAAATTCAAGGCCCATTATAATAACCAAGCTGATTGGATGTTTTGCTTTAAATGTTCAGTACAGTACATTTCGTACAAAAATACAAAGGAAACTGTCTTTGGTTATAATTCAGGCTCATTAAACACAATGAGATTGTGGAACTCTATTTAAGCCATTTACTTAGATATCGTCCGAGGCCCTGACCACGCGTATATGTTTTCAGCAATCCGATTTCATTGTAGCTAAAAACGCATTAAACGTTAATCATCCACGCGATCGTTTTTGTATGAAATGATCGTAAACACTAAAAACAGACTCGATATGCGTTAACACTGAGGTTATTGTGATTCAGAACGTTTTCTAAAACCTTTATTTTCGCTATCTACACGAAAACGATAATAGTCTGACCCGTTTTAAAAATTAATCTCCACTTTAGTAAAGTTTCGATGAAAACTGAGCATACGAAAACGTATTCGTGTGGACGGAGATCCCCACAATATTTTAATGCGTAAATCAAAACCAGTTTATGCCTTTTAATAGAGAACTATTCGTATACAAGAGAGTAATTGAAAATTACAATGTGGTACGAAACATTGCATATTGCAAAGCGATATAAGAAGTTAGCTGTCTATTATCTAGGATATGAGAGTATGTTAAACGCGTAAACAAATGATTATAGAACAGTTAGAAATCAAACCTGCATCGGGCCAAATATTTGTGGACTGATGTCTAACTCTAATAAGCGTGTTAAATATTTTGGTTGCTTCTAATACTTCTGTCTTTAAATATTGATACATACGGTATGTGTATGTACGTTTTGGGGTCAGTATTTTTCATTTGACCTTTAAGAATCTGAATAAAATTGTCCTTTTGAACTAGTTTTGTTAGTAGTCGATGCCTTGTATTTATGCTGAAAAGTAAACGTTCTGTTTTGTTTTTGTTGTTTTCCTCTTCGCTTTTCTAGCCTCTCAACGTACAGCGCATTTGAGTGTTATTTCTCATCGATGTTTCTACTATCGGCAATAGAGCGGTTTGCGATTGAGTGCCGAAAGTAATACGTGATTGCTTTGGTTTTGCGTTTGCTTAGATTTTCGATTGGTTGTGAAAAATGTTTTGTAATTATCAGCCAGTCGAGTTCTAAACTAAAACCAAAAGTAGGTCTGACGCAATCAATTTGCGTTTTAGTGAGAGTTATACACGATTGCGTTTAACTCGTCGAAACTAATCACGAATTACTTCGTTTCGTGATTGGCTCATTGCGTTGTTACTTGCTCCCGTGATTGACTATGTAATACGTACGGTTTCGATTTTACTGACCTATCGTGTGCAATGATGTTTATAGCTAATCTCTCAGTTTTTTTTTACAGAGTATGGTGTCCTTATCGTAAATTCATTAGTCAATAATTTTTTTCAGGTAAATTATTATCAAAGAATCGTCTGATTTTTTGGTGCAATTAACGACTTTTTCATGCCTCTTTATCAAATTCAGAGTTTACGTTGATGTTGTTTCATATATTAAATTAAGAGCTTCTGAACTTTATTTATCCGCCATCTTGGATGGACGAAAAGCGCTACCAAAATTGTGGCACCCGTACCAAATGGTTGGTAGCGAACCGATATTCTTGATGCCCGAGCCGAACCAAAAACGCTGCGTAGTAAATAGGCTCAATTGATGTGAGATCAGTTTTGGATACTTGATGGCGATCGACCCCAAACTGTCAAAAGACAAGAGAAGAAAAGAAAGCTTTAGTTAGCGAATTCTTACTAAATGTTTCAACATTTTCGATAATTGTAATGCTGCCTGTTAAAACCCTACAGACAGTTTCTGTTTAAGTTAATGGTCCAGATAAGAACTGTAGTAGAATCCATTGTTCTGCGGCAATGAGCCTCCCCCACATACGATTTTGCTTGAATATGCCTTAAGTGCTTTAGGAGGTATCTACCTTCCAAACTACGTCTCGAAAATAAAGTATTTTTTATGCTATTGGCTCTTTTTCTGTGAAAACGCAGAGAAGCCACTATCCAGCCAATCGGATATAGAGAAAACGGAGGATTTTTCAATCGCAAATTTGAGAACTTCCCCACACACAATATTCTTCGAAATTAACCCATAGTTAGTTTGTTCAAAATAAATTCAAACTACAAAATAATATCGAATGGAAATGCATTATTTTGATGGGTTTCTATTGAACTTATAAGTATCAACCAATGGAATTACGAGAAAGAATAATAGAAAATTAACACCTTTTAACATTCCTTGCCGTAGACACTACAGTTCTTATCTGGACCATTACTTAATACTCGGTAAAGCTTGAGGTGTATATAACCATAGTTAATAGAGTGGAATGGTTAGGAAACCCGGCAAACTTCAAAAGGGCTTACAAAGGCGCTGCGATTTAGGTTGGAAGGGGTAAGACAAAAGATTGTGCACGATCATAGTTCATTAGCGTTCCCTGAACGACTGAACTCACACGTTTCTATTGGCTGATTGATTAACATGTTGGAATTTCTATTGTGTTTTGTGCACGGTAGTGGTTGAAAAAAGCTAACAAAGAAGGTCCCTGAGTTTCCTAACCATTCCACTCTATTAACTATGATATAACCGAGGTTGGTACTGGAAAGGAGGGCAGGCTGCTGTACCGGGTAACAATCCCCTTCTCTTCACGAGTAGTACAACAGGTTCTTTAAAGTCCCACATTTATGAAGAGAAAATGTTGGGAGACAAGGCCAACGGCTTTTACGTCCGTACCCAAGGACGCGGTCGGAGCCGGATTCAAACTCACGACCTCCCGCATTCATGACCGATGAGCCAGCCGTGCAGTTAAAACCCTCCAAAATAAAGCACATTCAGTCATCCAAGAGAGCACAGTAAACCCTTAATTTTGGCTCCACTACTCAGCAACACCACAAAGGAAAACTCCTGTTTTATTATGGTCATTTCGCCAGCGCCCGCAGTGGTAACACTACTGCTACAAATGGCTACCGCTGCCAGTATTGCTGAGCCGGACACGAAAACCAGTTTAAAAAATCCTGAAAAGGGAAACCTTTTTGGAACGTGTTCTCCAACCCTTGCTGCAGCAATGCTTTTGGAGGTTAAAAGCTTGTCGAGATTATTTAGTGGCTACAATAGAGCATAAAGTTCGAGTGCCATGCCAATGAATTGGCATATCAGCCTGAATTACAATAATCTTAAACTACAGTTACAAATTCAGTTTAAGAAAACACCATGTAAAATTAGCCACACGTGTTATACTTCACTTTTATACTCAGTTCCCATAATGCACTATGCATTATTGGCCAATCACGTGGTTCCCGTGCCGCCAAAATATTAATTTCTGTCCTTCAATTATTTCATCCGCCAGAAATATAACATTTCTTCAGTTGAACATATTAAATTTAGAAGACTTAATTTATTTTTACGTACTTTCATTTGTATATCAGTGTTACAAAGCTGACTGTCTACCACAATTCTCAAATTACTTTACATCTGTCTGTAAAACATCAACATAATAGAACAAGACAATCTGGTAATCTACTCTGGTAATCTATACTTGACCTCCAAAAGAACTGGACATTGTGGTAAAATAATTATTTCTTATTTTGGTTCCTCTCTACGGAATGCCCAGTCTGAAGAGAGTACATAGACAAGGAAGCTCTATTCTAGATGCAG
Organism: Actinernus sp. WN-2022; assembly: GCA_030867875.1. NCBI lineage: Eukaryota > Metazoa > Cnidaria > Anthozoa > Actiniaria > Actinernidae > Actinernus > Actinernus sp. WN-2022. The sequence goes on along the minus strand of JAOWCC010000577.1, from coordinate 145,423,952 downwards.
TACCTTATTACGTGAAATTTTGGCGACACGTTAATTTAGCGATTTTGAAAAATCCATATTTAGCGCCACTTTAATTTAGCGATTTTTCTTAAATTTTGGAACATAAGTCACTTAATTTTCGCGATTTCACGAACTGAAGCTTTGGCGAATTTATTCAAAACTTTTACGACGATAATAGAACCTAACCACAGCTCTTTATAAACGTGGAATCCGCGGAGTCCACACGGGAATGCAAAATTTAATACCACTAGCGAAGAACCATTTCAGTTGTCATATGCTGCAATATGCACGAGACATGCGATACACGTCATAATCGACCGTCCAACAGCATGATTGTACATGTGTGACGACCAGATGGCGGAATTTCATATTCTACTCACTTTAATTTAGCGACGATTTAAATTTAGCGACACTTAATTTTGGTGCATTTTAATTAAGCGATTTTTAGAAAAATCGATAAATTCGCTAAATTTAAGTGTCGCCAAAATTTCATGTAATAAGGTAATTAAGTTGTCAATATGATGTTAATAAGAATATTTTAAAGTTTGATTTAAAGTTTTTGAAGCTAGAAGAATTTGTCAACTCATCGTTTAATGAGTTCCAAAGTTGCGGGCCTTGATATTTAATGCAAAAATTGTTTGAGTCTAGTTCTACAATAGTCTAGAAGCATTTCTGATATTATAATTATGTAATTGTTTGCCGGAAGTAAACAGATCATTGAAACTAGAAGGAAGTAAATGATTAGAATAAGAGTACATAAAAATGCCAGTTTGCAGTGAATTGATTTCAAAGACTTTCAATATCGCTAATCGTTTCAAAATAGGACCCGAGGGAGCATCAAAATGTGTGTTTTCTATTGTCCTTACAGCACGTTTTTGTAGAAGCAGTAGTCTACGAAGATTAGTTGGGTAGGTTGAAGCCCAAACTATATAAAGGTAATGCAAATATGGATAGATTAAAGAGTAGTATAGTGAAAGCAATGATTTCCTAGGTAAGTAAAAACTTGATTTGTATATGATTCCAACTGACTTTGAAATTTTAGTTGTTATATAATTTATATGAGGGTCCAGGCTAGGTTTTGATCAATTATAACTCCTAAAAAAAGAGATTTGTGATACCTGTTTAATTTTATTACCATCAATTAATAGGGGGTCAATTGTGTAATTTGGTCTCTGTCGTGATTTAAATACCATGAAATTTGTCTTTTTTGAGTTTAGTGAAAGTTTATTTGCTTTAAACCAGGTGGAAACTTTAATAATTTCAGTGTTGAGTACGTCAAACAAAGAATTCGGATCTTTATGAGACAAAAAATGTTCGTATCATCTGCAAATCATTTTGTTTAAATATATTTGAGGCAATTGAAATATCATTTATATACAAAAGAAAAAAAAGTGGTCCAAGGATTGAATGGTGAGGAACGCCACAAGCGATATTTTTGGTGAGAGGAACTGGAGTCATTGTATTGTACAAATTGTTTTCTGTTCGTAAAATAGCTTTTTACCCATTCAAGAACGATTCCACGTATACCATAGTGATAGAGCTTATCAAATAAAATGCGATGGTTAACCGCGTCAAAGGCTTTAGATAAATCAAGAAAAATACCAGCAGTAAATTCCTTTTGGTCTATTGCAGTAGACACATTATCTAGTAATTCTAAAAGCGCAAATGACGTAGAGTGATTTTTTCTAAATCCATAGTGATTGTGATATAAAATATATTTAGCATTTATAAAGTCGTAAATTCGGTTGTAGGCAATTCTTTGAATGGCATTAACTGGTCTGAAGTATATAACTCTTGCGATCCCAATGACGCGTATAATGTATTTGTAAACAAATTCACTAAAGCCTACAACGATTCTTTTCCTTTTAGAAAATTAAATAAAAAAGCTTTAATTTCACTTAAAAAACCATGGATCTCGAGTGCTCTTATGAAATCAATTAGCAAGAAAAACAAACTTTATAAACGGTTCCTTAGAAACCCTTGTCCACGTAACGACTTTAAGTATGAACATTATAAGAATAAACTAAATCATTTGTTAAGAATTTCGAAACGTAATTATTATGAATCGCAACTAGTAAAGGTGCGAAATAACATGAAGCAAACTTGGAGATTATTGAATGAAATAATTCACAGACGTAAATCCAGGTCTAAACTACCCTCGACGTTCATGTATAATAATAATGAAATCACTGATCCTTTAGAAATCGCTAATCGATTCTGTAGTTATTTATAAATGTTGCTGTAAATTTAGCTGATCAAATCCCTGATACTCCTATATCTCACACATCATTCCTATCGGGTAATTATCAATCTAGTATCTTTCTTAAACCCGCTACAAAAAATGAGATAGAAGATATATGTAATACTTTTAAATCAGGTAAAGCCTCTGGGCATGATAATGTATCAATAACAACAGTTAAACAATCTATTCTTAGTATCTCTGAGCCACTTAAGCATATTATCAACCTATCTCTAACTACGGGTATTGTCCCTGATAGTACGAAGATTGCTAAAGTCGTTCTTACATTCAAAGCAGATGATCCAATGTTTTTTAATAATTACAGACCGATATCTATTCTACCTTGCTTTTCGAAATTTCTAGAAAGGGTTGCCTAATTTTTCTTTGTTAGCTTCGCTAAAAACCCGTGCAAAAAGTACGTCGCTTTTTTTTAGACTTGGAGAACTGGAGTCATTTGAAATGGAAAATACGGGAAAATGATCAGAAATGTCCGTGAATAAGAGCCCGCTCTTTATATTGGTAAAATCATTAGTAAAAATATTGTCAATTAGGCCGTGGTCACACTTGCGCTAGGCATACGTACCTAGCATGCAATTAGCCGTGTTTATTTAGCCTCGCGCTTGAGTGAACAGGGGTGAAGCACATTTGTGTTAATTAATTATCGTCACTTCATTGTCAGGGGCAATCAGTCGAGAGTAGTGGGTTTGTTATCAAAAGAAAAATCATGGATAGCCAGCTTAAGATGAATTTGTTCCTTTTCTTGCTTCTTTTCTTTACTCTGCGTCGACATCAAGTTAGCCTGCTTACAGGCTCTCGGTTTTTTTCGGAAATATTAGTTTTCGGGTTGTGTGGAAATGTTGGGTTACCTGTGGGCCGAGCGAGGCGGAGGCGAGTGGTGCTGACGCACTCGCCTCCGCCTCGCTCAGCCCACATGGCCTCGCTCAGCCCACATGTAACCGAAGCCCGACCCGAAAACTAACATTTCCGAAAAAACCCGAGAGCCTGTAAGCAGGCTAACATCAAGTAAGCTGACTGCGACGGAGAATTTCTATGAGACGTCGTGTTCGATTTTTTTGCCGGCATTAACGGCATATTCTCTAGTGTAGTTGACAAGCACGCCCCTATACGTACAAAACGTGTTCGGGCTTTTAAATCGCCTTGGATCACGCCGCAATTAAAACAACGTATGCACGAAAGGGATATTTTGAAACTAAAAGCGACGCGCTCTAATGATCCTAGCGATTGGTCTGCTTTTAAGAAATGTCGCAACTCTGTTAACAATGAAATTAAGCAAACTAAGGAAATACATTACAAAAATGCTTTTCATGAAAATGAAGGGAAATCACGCAAGACTTGGGGCATTATTAATGAGCTTACTGCAAGAAAATCAAAGAGCTCTCAAATAAAAGAAATCAAACAAAACGGCACCACCATTAGTAACGCACAAGAGCTGGCCTTTAATGACCATTTTGCTAGCGTAGGGCCCAAACTCGCGAATGATATACCATGCGATGGAAATAGCCGTTCACACTTAGACTATCTTAGTAGTTTGGGACCTAATCATGTGAGCTTTGAACTGGAACCAACGAATTGCTCCAAAGTCCTCTTTATTATCTAAACTAAGTAAATCTAAAGCGACTGGCTTAGATAAAATATCCGCTAGACTTCTTCGTCAATGTGCTGACCTGATCGCTAACTCTCTCTGCCTGATTTTTAATCGTTCCATTGTCACAGGTATTTTCCCTGAAGAATGGAAGTGCTCAAAAGTAATACCCTTATTCAAACAGGGTGAGCGCGCTGATTTGAATAACTATCGCCCCATTTCAATTATTCCTGTTGTGGCGAAAGTTTTCGAAAGGTTAATTTACGATCAGGTATTTGCTTTTCTAACGGAAAATAACTTACTCTCGAGCCATCAATCAGGGTTCCGATGCCTTCATTCTACAGTTACTGCATTACTTGAAGCCACTGAAAATTGGGCATACGATATTGATCACGGCAATGTGAACGCCGTTGTTTTCTTAGATCTCAAGAAAGCATTCGATACGGTGGATCACGATATTCTGTTATCGAAATTAAACGAATACGGCATCAGGGGCGCCTCGAATAATTGGTTTAAGTCTTACTTGAATATCCGCAATCAAAAATGTTTTGTTAATGGTTGTTTCTCACAAAACCGTTCATTATCCTGCGGTATTCCACAAGGAACAATTTTGGGGCCGCTATTGTTCCTGCTTTACATTAATGACTTACCAAACTGCCTCTCTCATTCCCAGCCTCGAATGTATGCTGACGACACTCACTTAACTTTCGCAAGTAATAATATTGATGCCATAGATCGTAATCTGAATCAGGACCTTGTTAACGTTAATGAATGGCTTATCGCGAATAAGCTCACTCTCAATAAATCGAAGACAGAATTCATGTTAATTGGATCAAGACAAAAATTAAGTACCTTTAATAACCCTCCGTCACTAACAATTGATGGGGCTCCCATAAAACAGGTATCGAATACAAAATCTCTCGGTGTTCATATCGATGAGAATCTGTCCTGGAACATACACATTGACCAGTTGTGTAAGAAAATTGCCTCTGGCATCGGTGCCCTCAAGCGCATTGCACCATTTGTCCCCCGCAAGACACTGCAGTCTATTTTCAATTCACTGGTGCAACCACATTTTGATTACTGTAGTGTTGTGTGGGGAAGTTGCAATAAAACCCTTACTAATAAACTCCAAAAATTACAAAACCGTGCGGCTCGGGTTTTAACCTTTTCCAGCTATGATGCTAATGCTGATTATCTCTTTGAAATACTTGGCTGGAAAAAACTTGAAACTCAACGCCAAATTCATAAAGCTGTTATGGTCTATAAATCGCTTAATGGACTCGCCCCTGACTATCTTCGTTCGAAATTTGTTGACCGCAGCAGCGTTACGAATTATTCTCTAAGAGACACTGAGAGCAAACTTGCTATTCCTCTGCCCCGCACCAACTTTCTCAAAAATAGCTTTGGCTATAGTGGTGCGGTCCTATGGAATAGCCTTCCGATATAGTTGCGGCAAGCCAGAACTCTAAGTAGATTTCGCTCTGGTTGCAGCAGCTTCTTTTCTTATCTTAGCTTAACTTAATTTTAAATTAGCACACGGCACTCATGGAAAGCAGGTTTTTATTTGAGCTAATTTTAAATGTAATTTTATATTGTAAACTTTTTACAAAACCCTGATGAGCGTACCGTGTATAAATAAAGATTACTTACTTACTTACTTACTTACTTTTGGCGGGCAATGAAATGGGACAGGCGGGAATACGGTTTTGGACAATCCCGAGACCACAAATGTGGTTTGAAGCCTTGTTAAACCACAATGGAATGGTGGTATACTGGAAACGACATTTCCGCATGACGAAGGAGACTTTTCTACGGATTGTACGAAACAGCGCGGCATGAAGTTCAATTCTGACTAAAATTTCCATAAGGAGTCTGACAACCTGACAATCATTATGACAGCTCTGTCAAATTTGTTTGCATAGCTCGCTTCTAGAGTGGTTGTACTGGAGTTGCTAGCGCACGTCGGCGCAATAGAAGTTTTGTATAGTTACAGAGAGCGTACGTTTGCTTCATTTTGAAGGTCACACATGCTAGCGCGGGCAGAGTACGCTATTTCTATAGTAACAACGAACGTATTACTTTGCGTAGCGCAAGTGTGACCACGGCCTTAGTGTTGCAGAGTTAGTGGTTATTCTCGAGGGTCTTGTAATTAATGGCAAAAGGAATTCACCCGTAACAGAGTCAAGGGCACCCAACGAGTACTTTTTGAAATTCGTTTGAAACCAGTTGTCTGCAGCTTATCTAGCCATTTTAAGGCGCCTACTATGTCTTTTGACGTATTCTAGAAAGCTATTAGCTGTTCGGATTTTCTAGGTGGAAATCGCGTCAACCGAAAATTCTATGGCAAAATATTTCCGGCCTACGAATTTGTTAGTAGTCTAGAACAGAAAAAAGAATTTTCTAGCCCAAGTAACTTCATGTTGCAAAGTTTTGTGGAGGTACGAATTTTTTAGAGATTCTTTTTTCCTTTAGGTAATTCTTAGGGAAAGAAAATGTGTTGTTCTGACTCTATTGATCAAACGAATTGGGACGTACGAATATTTTAGGGGAAACCTTTTAGTCTCCCTTTTCTTCTATAATTTTTTAGGGATTGAAAACAAATTTTCTAGCCAGTATTTCAAAAACCAATTTTCTAGGAACAATTTTTTCAAATCCGAAAGTTTTAGGCTAACTTTATACTCTCCCGAACAGATTTTTAACCGAAAACTTCGTTGGGTGCCCTTGCATGCAAAGTGGCTGTCACGGTTAAGGAGATTTAGATTGAAATCTCCCATTATGTAAGTAAGTTTGTTTTCTTTAGAAATGTTGGAAATTATTTCATTGTATTTCACAAGAAAGGCATCTGAATTATTGTTAGGAGGTCTATAAACTACACCGGCAATTTGCCACTTTGGAAAAGAGTAGGGGATTGGGGCGAGGGTGGTCTCGCAAAGGCGCTTGGGATCGTTACAGGGGACACGCATCGTACAGAATACAAACAAACACGGCGAATATCGCAATTTACTCATCGAATATAAGCACAGAAAGTGAAATAAACTTTAAAAAAGGCACTGCACCAGAAGTAAAGCTCAACAGAAGTGTCCAGAAATGTGGGTTCATAAAAATCAACTTATTAAAGCAGAGCAAAGAAGTGAAAACTACCGCAGAACGGAGTTAGCAGAAGTAAAGCGAAGCTGTGTGACCGAATTATGCTACGATCCGAACACGTTATGCTTTTAATAGCCGATTCCTACGTTTCCCATCATGGATTTATGATTTTAAAGTTGTACTTTGTAACTTTAAACAGGCCCTGTTCTGTTCTTGGGATTGTAGGGTGAAGAGCCGGTGTACCAGCGATTTCGCCCCCCCGTGAATTCGCCCCCCGGGGGGCGAAATCGCTAGTGAATTCGCACCCCCTTCCTCGCCCCCCTCTAGCGATTTCGCCCCCCCTCCCCTCCAACCTTTTAAAAGGTTATAAATACATATGTTTTCCTTATTATTATTACTGTAATGTATTGGACGTGGAGAATAGTAATGCAAAAAGCTATCAGTAATGTGTAAGGCATTCAATTCAATTCTATTTTAAAATTCACGCTTCGTTTTTCTTTGACAAAATTCGTGTTGGTAAGCTACGGTAAATGCTGCAATTTTCATTCGCGCGAGCTGTGCAACAAGAAACTCGACAAGGGATTCTGCAATCTACCTACAATCTTTGTCAATCTTCGAATGATTAGTTGTTAGTATTTCTTACCTGAAGCCAACAGGTAGATGATGTAATTATTGTGGTTTTGATAACCCGTAAATCCGCCTAATTTGAAAAGACTTTGCCGAATAAAGGAAGTTTTACCGACTCGCGTGCTTTGTTCTATTTTCAATTGAAAACCTTCTGAATAAACAAGCTAATGAACTAATTAAGATCGAAAACGGCGGGAAGTTTTAAAACTTACCTTAGCTTGTAGCGAGTGGATCGAGCTCATATTTGGAAACAACTGCCAAATAGCCTGATGATTTTTATGAAAACCATACGGTCCGCCAAGTCGTATAATACTAAAACTAGTAGCTAATGCTCGCATCGATCCATCTATTTTGAAAGAACTTTGCCGAATAAAGGAGCGTTATCGACTTGAGTGCTTTGTTCTATATTCAATTGAGCTAACGGCACTTGTTAATTTGGTAATTAGATCAGTTCAAACTAGGAAGACCTTTCTGGATAAACAGCTTATTACTCTAATGATAAAACGGCGGTAAGTTTTGAAAGTTTCTAGCAGTGTAATTAACTCAAATTCGGAAAGAATTTGAAATGACCTTCCGAAGAAAAGGAGTGTTACCGACTCGCATATTTTTGTAGTCAGTAGTAGAAATAGTAGCTAAAGAGGTCTTAAACTTAATTTTATTTAAAAAAGACTTCAGATTTATATAAAAAAAAACTTTGTATTCATTGCGTTAACATGTACTGCCTCTATTTTCTGAGGCGGGGCGATTTCTATAAGAACTATGAGTACAATTCACTAGCGATTTCGCCCCCCCTAGGGGGGGCGAATTCACTGAGGGGGGGCGAATTCACTAGCGATCTCGCCCCGGGGAGGGCGAATTCACTAGCGATCTCGCCCCGGGGGGGCGAATTCACTAGCGATTTCGCCCCGGGGGGGCGAATTCACTGGGGGGGCGAAATCGCTGTGACACCGGAAGGAGTTGGTATGTATTCGTAAATCGCTACAAATACATGTCACCCTAGCAGACTTCAAGATCAAGTGGTTCAACGTTTCTCTTGTCAGTAGTTATTCACGGCCTACAATCCCATGAACAGAACAAGACCTGTATAACTAAAGTTACAAAGTATTTAATACTTTAAAGTGACAAATCCATGATGATGGGAAATGTAGGAATCGGCTAAAGCATAACGTGTTCGGATCGTTGCGGATTCATCGTAGCAATCGGCCACACAACTTCGCTTTACTTCTGCTAACTCCCGTTCCACGGTAGTTTTCACTTCTTTGCTCTGCTTTAATAAGTTGGCTTTTATGAACCCTTTCCTGGACACTTCTGTTGAGCTTTACTTCTGGTACAGTGTCTTTCAAGCTTATTTCACTTTCTCTGCTTGTATTCGATGAGTTTATTGCGATATTCGCCGTGTTTGTTTGTATTCTGTACGATACGTGTCCCCTGTAATGATCCCAAGCGCCTTTACGAGACCACCCTCGCCCCAATCCCCTACTCTTTTCCAAAGTGGCCAATTGTGTTTTTCCCGAGAGGATTCTGAATTTCAATAAAAAGAGCTTCAAATAAGTCAGAGCTTTTGTAATTTAAATCCTCACGAATTCTAAATTCAACTTATAGCCACTCCACCACCAGACTTATCTTCACGATTTTGGTGTATAAATGTATATCCAGGAATATCAACATGACTGGATTTTTCGGTTAACCAAGTTTTTGAAAAGCCAATAAACGAGAACTTGAACAACAAACATGACAAAAAATCAGTCAATTTATCATAATTACGCGACAAACTCCGAATATTTAAGTGCATAAATGAAAGTGAAGATGACTCTGGGTATGGAGCTGAGGTATTTGAACAAGTTGTTGAACTGGTCAACGAGTAAGTAATCGCAGGTTTTAGGGCAATTGAAGTTCAAATCAGGATCTAGGTCCTGGAATAAAGTTAAATTAACATCAGGATTATTAAATAAAGTTTAAAGTTGATATTACCTGTCGTAATTATAATTTAGAGAACCATTGGCTAGCTCATAAGTACAGTAGTCGAAATAATCATCGTCAAGATGGTTGAAAGGAAAAGAACATTTTAAACAATTTGAACACAGCTAAGAGGGTAGTTTTAGCGCTAGGTTCCAGTCAGAGAGATTATTAAGACATGTACATTTAACATGATAGTAACAAAGGCAGTGTGAACATTGAGCATATCTTTGATTTTCCCTGACTGACTTCGCGCAAAATTTACAAACTAAAGGTAAATTCATTTAAAATGAGATTATAGAGTACTTACTATAATAGAAGAAATTACGTAGAGGGCCTATTTTTAATTACGAGTTTGTCCAACACGAAATATGCAATCTTTCCTTGGCCCTTGGCTTCTCTTAACTTGGGATATAAGTCCTTTCGTCCTTTCGTTTCTGTATAGTCTCCGCCGCTACGTTTTCATGCACGAAGAGTCCTTCGGGCTTCAAAATTCTGGAGCGATTGAAGAATACAACGTCAATTTTCAAGGTATTCCAAAAAACACCAGCTCCGTGGTTCCACAGACCATAGCAAGCTATGAACGACGCTGAGTAACACTTAAACTTAAGTTAAACCAGCATTAACATTAACGCTAACACTATTACTATTAAAAGTCGTTATAGATTCCAAAAACGATGCTTGTCTATACCCTACCAATGCAATGTTATATTTGAAGTGGCTCCGCGGCTCCGTGGCTCCACAGTGAAACTCATTATAGATTCCAAAAACGATGCTTGTCTATACCCTACCAATGAAAGGTTGTGTTTGAAGTGGTTCCGCGGCTCCGTGGCTCCAAAATGAAACTCTTTATAGATTCCAAACACGATACCTGTCTATACTCTACCAGTGCAAAGTTACATTTGGAGTGGCTCCGTGGCTCCGTGGCTCCGCAGTGAAACTCATGATAGATTCCGAAACACGATGCCTTTATCGATTAATCCAAACCCTAACCCATCATTTAAAAACACCCTAACCGTCACCAATAGGTGCTCACTAATGTATAATGTATGATGTCAACGCCTCGACGCGTTAGAGAGATATGTCTGGGTGTGAATGAGTCTCTGTTCACAGTAGTAGAACGAAGCAACATGTATGATGTCCACGCGTCAACGCGCTAGAGAGAGATGTCTGGGTGTGAACGATTCTCTCTGTTCACAGTAGAACGAAGCAACATGTATGACCAAATAAACGTATAAAAGTCAGTATAAATGGTTATATAATGGCTATACAAACTGGGATGAAAAAGTGTTTTTTTCTAAGACGTCATAGGGGACGAAGTTACAATGAGGTGTGATGGAGTTATTTTAATATTTGATTAAATTAAATTACGGAAAATAAACACTATATTATGGGATTCCTATGTGTTTTGTTCATCCACGGAGCCGCGGAGCTGAGCACGGAACCATGAACTTTGTCTCCCTAGTCCCCTGCTCTCCTACTTTGTGATGATAATAAATTCAAAATGGAGGTTGTAAGACTTAGCTAATTATAACTACTCTGGCTAAGATTAGCAAATGACTTTCAATCGCTAATCCAGTTAAGTACTGTACTATTTCAGTTCCTTAAAACAACTGCGCGGGCAACTACGGAGCCACGGAGCCATATATTTCTAAAGAGCTTCAAGAGTGCCACTGCATTCTGCAATTTAGCCAAAATTCTCGCTTACTTGAGTATTAGTTCCTTCTCCTTCCAATCATAGAGCCTACACATGACAGTCTTAGGGCCGGGGCGGGGAGTACCATCAGGTTTCGTTGAGCTTCCTGTACTGACGGTGCGCTCTTTCAATTTATGGCTCAGAGTCTAGGCGAAGCTTCTCTTTCAAGATTCGTTTGGTCTTAGTTTCAGTTTCGTCCCATGTTTCTTTCCTGGTAGATTCGGGGATACCAGATATTCTAATGTTTCTGCGACTCTGGTTTTCAAGGAAAGTTGCCTTCTCGCTGTACTTCGAGACCGATTTTTTAATTTCTCCAATGTCCTGCGAAATATTGGCCAGAAGTTGATCTTTGGCTTCGAGATTTACGCCATGTGACTCGATATCCTTTTGCGAGTATTCTAGACTGGCACGTAGGTTTGTGACGTCCATGACTAGGTTATCGACACGGTTAATCGTAGAGTTCACTAATGAGTCGATCATTGATTTGAATAAGGTTTCCTGGGCTGACATCATTGCCTTATCAGTCGATTTCCCCTTTGTAGATTTCGGTGGCATTATGCAGTTGATAATATATTATATCAGCAGATTAGATCAGTATACTTTTGAGAAATACTATAGTGTAGTGGAAATTACAAATTACAAACTGACTTCCAGTAAATGAGTTTGGGAGCAGTCAGTAGTTGGGAGCAAACAAAAGTACGTCCGACCGCCATTCCTGCATCTCATTATCAATATGTAGTTGTTGAGTAAATTAATAAACTTGAACTTGAACCCGTGTCGTCACATGCATGTTTCATCACAGGCCGCCCAAGTTCCTGACTGTATAACAAGGTTTGTATGGGAGTTGGTATTGGTTTTATTTCACCTCAGTATACTTTTTTTTTTACAATATATTATTATTTGCTTGTAATGGCCGTAGGAAGACTAAATAAACCCTTAATGGCTTTTTCTAGTAGTCCCTTTAAAGTTAAAATGTATATAGTTTACATTGTGGTAATATCAGGTGGTATTCATACAAATAAGTACACGTTTGAAATAGGTGTCGTAAAAAATAATGGTTATCATAATAATGTGTTATAAATTTGAATTATCAGCAAATAGTAACTGTAACCGTGAGTACATTTGTAATATGGAATATTAGATCGCTATTGGTTTGTTGATGATAATATTAGATCACTATTGGTTTGTTGATGATAATATTAGATCGCTATTGGTTTGTTGATGATAATATTAGATCGCTATTGGTTTGTTGATGATAACAGGTGCGATTTTAGTTTTCTTTTAAATATGGGGTATGAATAACATTCCTTTATGTTTGGTGGTATCTTATTCCATACATTAATACTTATGTTTCTTGTTGAAAAATTGAACGATAATTGGTCTTATTATTTTGTGTGTGCAAATTATTTGATTGCCTAGTATTGTGTTTGTGAATCTGTTTATTTGTTAAGTCATCAAAATATGGTGGCAATATATTTTTATGTAGATCAAACATTAATGAACTGATTTGAAAAATGTTTATTTGATGAACATCTCAGTAAAAGTTTTAGATTTTGAAAAAGTGGAAATGATGATGCTGTGTATGAGGAGAATGTGATTATCCGTAGTATCTTCTTTTGTAACACTACAATTTTGTTTAATCTTGTTTTATAATTATTTGCCCATATGATGTTTCCATAATAAAGGTAAGGATAAACAAGAGTATTATACAAAGTTAATAACAGTTGTTTGTTGATGTAATATCGTACTTTACAAAGGATTCCTGAAATTTTGGACATTTGAAAAAAAAAAAATCAATATGTCTTTTCCATGTTAAATGTTGATCAATAATTATGCCAATAAATTTAGTTTCCTCAACCTTTTGAATGTTTGTTTATCGATAATAAGAGACACATTCCTTTTCTCAATTTTTTTATATGATTTAAACAATATGTAGTTAGTTTTTTAATGTTTAACGAGAGTTGATTATCGTTTAGCCATTTGTGAACAATATCAAGTTCTTTATTGATTATTGATTCTAGTTGACTGAGATCTTTCCCAGAACCAAAAATATTAGTATCATCAGCAAATAATATAAAGGATACCTTTGATGTGCATGTATGGATGTCATTGATATATAAAAGAAAAAGCAATGGTCCTAGGACTGTTCCTTGTGGGACTCCGCATTTTATGATTCTCTCAGATGAATTAAAGTTATTGTACTTAACAATTTGTTTTCTGTTTGTTAAGTAACTCTTAAACCATTCATGGCAAATACCTCTTATTCCATAAAAATACAATTTATCTAGAAGTATTTGATGATTTACAGTATCAAACGCTTTTGAGAGGTCTAAGAATATCCCTATAGTATATTCGTTATTTTCTATAGCTTTAGTTATTTTGTCTACTAGTTCAATTATGGCAAGGCTAGTCGATCTTTTCTTACGGAACCCTTATTGATGGTCGTAGAGTATTTTATGCTTTTCAATATACTGTATTACACGTTTATACATAATTTTTTCTAAGATTTTTGTGAAACATGGAAGAACTGATATTGGCCTGTAATTTGTGAACTTTTTCTCGTCTTCTGCCTTGTATACTGGTGTTACTAAAGATATTTTTAAGTCATTAGGGATAATGCCCGTTTTAAACGTCGGGTTAAATAGATGGCACAAAGGTTTACATATCAAATGCGAGACCTGTTTTAACAACTTAGAACTAATTCCATCAATTCCACAGCTGCTTTTAGATTTCATTTTGTCTATTACATCCTTTATTTCATCGGGGCTTGTTTTCTTTAGGAACATAGATCCGATATATTCACCTTTCAGGTGTTTGAGAAACTGTTTTGAGTTTTTACTAAACTTTTTGGCCAAATTACCTTATTACATGAAATTTTGGCGACAATTAAGTGACGCTAAATTTAAATCGTCGCTAAATTTAAATCGTCGCTAAATTAAAGTGAGTACAATATGAAATTCCGCCATCTGGTCAGTTTCACACAATCATGCTGTTTGACGGTCGATTATGACGTGTATCGCATGTCTCGTGCACATTGCACTCATTTCAGTGATTAAAATGAAGCTATTGACGTTTATGATTTTATCACATAAATGTTCTATTATCGTCGTAAAAGTTTTGAATAAATTCGCCAAAGTTTCAGTTCGTGAAATCGCGAAAATTAAGGTTACCGGATACCTTCGCGGGTCTCTCTCGTTAATAATTTTGTACGCGCGTTGTTTTAAAGAAAACTATAGAAACCTATATACCTCTGTAAAGCTTATGAAGTGCAGAATACGCTGAATGGATTTGTTTAAAAAAATATTTAATTGTAAAGCAATGCTAAGCCAACAAACGCAAAACTGACAAGGTTTATAAAAGTGAATTAGCAGCGTTCGGGTTAACGCATAAAAACAATTCAACTGCACAATGTCAATCAGCACATGACAGCCTAAAAAAGGGTGTGAGCATTTGTTGATATTTTACTTCATTCAAATGCAATTCATTCCTAAAGTTTTAGTCTTCAATAATGTCCGAGTCACATTACGCGGGATACCTTACGAGGAAAAATACTTTGAATATTGTTAAACGCTCACACCCTTTTCTTTGTCAGTAACTTATCTGTCTTTTAGCTGAGTTTTATCAAAATCTGGCAAGTCTGCATACCCTATTAATTCATTCAAAGAGAGGGGATACGAAGAAAAACCTAGTCGGAGATTTGGCGTGTAAAGTTTTGTGAACATTTCACACCTCATCAAAGCAAATGTCAACACGTCGAACCAACTAGCCAATGACTACGCAAGGACCCCTGGAGCTTCAAAGCAGTAGTGAAATTCGCGGGAAAGGTAGGTCATATTTCATAAGAAACCTTTCGCTCTCACAACAATTCAACAGTTTCGCTCAGTTCGAGAGCCGTTAAGTTTCATTCCCAAAGTTCCACAACAACTGCAAGTTGATATCCTCTCAAGCTCACGATTGAGAAGTCGAGGATTGACAACGGCCCAGGAGTGAAACTCGG
Source organism: Actinernus sp. WN-2022 (assembly GCA_030867875.1). Lineage (NCBI taxonomy): Eukaryota > Metazoa > Cnidaria > Anthozoa > Actiniaria > Actinernidae > Actinernus > Actinernus sp. WN-2022. The sequence continues at coordinate 145,408,744 of JAOWCC010000577.1, read as the reverse complement.
ATCTGAATCAGACTCCGATGTGAACTCATCGCTGCTCGCGTCCTCAGTCTCTTCAAATGACTTGCTGGTTCCTGGTAAGCCAAACGACAGTTTAAGCCTGCTAGCGCTGCTTATATTTGGAGTTGACCCTGAAGTTGAAGGTTGTTCTTCGCTGCCTTTCGCACGTTCTTCGAACCCCGAGCCTTTGTCGCTGTCCGCGAGCTCAATCCTCGTTTTACAGAATTCCTCCTTATCGCCGGTTTCCTTACTTTTTCGTTCCAGGGTTCGCTTCACGTTTTACCCAAGAACTTTGCTTTTCTCTTTTGGATTTCCCCATACAAACGATTGATAAATGACTCTAAATGCACGTTTGTTATTTCGAAGGGAAGCTACAACAGTATGCAAATTACTCGGATAACAGCTCCCGCTAAAAGTCCACGGGGTGCCCGTGGAACGTAAAGGGATTATAATATGGCGTACCATCCCCGCCAAAATTCATGGTTTGAATTCGAAGTTCTTCACATGAATTTTACACTCAAGTAGAATATTTCATATTGTTATTTTGTATTTTATAAGCTTTATCGAGGTTTCAACATACGTGTTTTATATTTGTGGTTCAAGTTTTACATTCGAGATTGTCACTGTTCATTCTAAACTCCACGTCATGCATTCGTCGTTCGAGTTTCACATTACAAAGTCGATGACTTTTATTTTCAACTCGACGTTTTGAATTGAACTTCACGCTTCAGTAACTTCCCGGTTGACCTTGGGAACCTCGTACCCAGAACTCGGTAGTCATCCTTGGAGTTGTTAGGTCTGGTAATAAACGCAGGCGCTACGCAGGCGCAGATGTGACAGGAACAACAACGTGCTTGATCTCTGTGTTCTACTGACAATGGAACCCTTCGCCATGTTGCAGATAGCCTGCTTTCAGCGGAGAAAGCGGCGAACTGCGAGAGGTTTGTTGTCGAGTTCTCTTTTGCAAGTTCGTAAACCGTAAATATCATGCTCTTTCCATAGCGCCAGAAGATCTTTACTTAGAAGTAGGCTCTGCTTTAGCTTCCTCCTGCTCCGTTTTCAAAGTTCGCCTTCGCCTTTACCCTCCTTCGCCTTTACCTTGGTTCCAAAGGTTTTCTAGAGAGAACACAGCTGCTCGCTTCTTTCTCCGCGGCTGGGTAAAGGTACTTTGAAAACGGAGCAGGAGGAAGCTATACAGAGCCTAGGCTTCTAGGTAAAGATGTTATGGCTGTGCTTTCGACAGGCTTTGGAAAGAGTATGATATTTACGGTAAAGAGAACTCGACAACAAACCGTGATTTAATTCGCCACTGAAAAGTACTATTGTCGACCAAATTGCAGAGATGCAATCCGGCTATTGACTTCACGGCCGTTGAACTTAGTAGCGATATACAGTAGAGGAAATAATCAGAAATCCGTCCATTTCTTTCGGCAAACATTCACTAAGCGCGATGGACTTCGACTCCTCAGAGAAAGACTGAGCTTCTCGTTTCTACTCTTCTCGTTATAGGGTTGACGATCACAACCTTTACCTGTGTACTTTGCACTCGTAGTTTGTTTGTCCACAAGTTCTTCAATATCGAGTTCTGACAAAACATTGTCTCTAAACGAACCACTATGCTACTATAATCATCCTCCTGTTGGCAGTTATCGAGTCGTTCAATTGTTTCTTGAACTACGGAGAATACAAACTCTGCCGCCATTTTGTGATCGACTGACTGTTGCGCCTGCGTTGTTTATGTCAGCGGTTCCCAAGGTCAACCGGGAAGTTACTGAAGCGTGAAGTTCAATTCAAAATGTCGAGTTGAAAATAAAAGTCGTCGACTTTGTAATGTGAAACTCGAACGACGAATGCATGACGTGGAGTTTAGAATGAACAGTGACAATCTCGAATTTAAAACTTGAACCACAAATATAAAACACGTATGTTGAAACCTTGATAAAGCTTATAAAATACAAAATAACAATATGAAATATTCTACTTGAGTGTAAAATTCATGTGAAGAACTTCGAATTCAAACCATGAATTTTGGCGGGGATGGTACGCCATACTATAACGCCTCGGTGATTTATTTAGTTTCCTTCTAAATACGTTTTTTCTAAATATCTCGCAAGCAATCGCTAAATTAAAGTGCCGCTAAATATGGATTTTTCAAAATCGCTAAATTAACGTGTCGCCAAAATTTCATGTAATAAGGTAGGTCCAACATTTATAAAAAAATCATTAAATTTATTTGCAATTGTTTTGGAGTCTTGTATATTTTCTCCATTTAGTTCAAAAGAAGGAGGTAATTTTGTTTTGTTATGTTTTTTGTTGATTAATTCACTGATTGTTTTCCATGTAAGCTTTAAATTGCTTTTTTGCATCGTCTATTTTCTTGTGATAATATTTCTTATGAGATGGTTTAGTTTGTTTCTATACATTTTGTATTTCTTTTCATTTATAATATTTGGTTTGTTTTTTTGGAGGACTTTATCAAACCATGAGATATCCATGGATTGTTTCTCTTTTTAATTTCATTAGCCTTTAATATCTTTAATGGCAAATGTTTGTTGTGGAGGTCTTGAAATTTTATAATAAAGGCTTTATACAAAATGTCTGGATCATTTTGGGTAAGTATTGATGTCCAATTTATATTACTAAGTTCATCTGTAAATGCTTTTATTGCTGTTTCAGACATTACTCTCATAGCATATTGCTCTGTGGGGCAACTTTTAATTTTAATATTATTTTGGCTAGAATTTAGAAGAAATATTGGTAAGTGATCAGATATGTCATTAAATAAGATTCCGCTTATTTGATTAGATTCAATTGTATGGTTGCTAAATATATTATCAATTAGTGTTGCAGTGCTTCTTGTTATTCTTGTTGGTTTTGTTATTAATGGTATGAAACCTGAAGAGGTCAATTGGTTAAAAAATTGGTTTGAAAAGTTACAATATTCATATTTGAGAAGGTCAATGTTAAAGTCACCTAATAAGTAACATGGCTTAGATTCCTTATCGATGCGAGTTAAAATACTTTTAAGGTGATGTTCAAAGTCACTGAATTTATTATTTGGGGGTACAAGGTTTGTATGGGAGTTCTTCCGGTAACCAGGCCGCCAAGTGGTCTCGTTGGGAGGGAGGAAAGGGCTTGAAAGTGTCAAACGAATTTTCTATGTCCTTCCCGGGGAAAGAAGGATTTTGTAACGGCCTGGTTACCCAAACGCCTGGTTACCAAAACGCGTTGTCAAGAGAGGACCATTCACTAGGTGTTAGGAACTGTCGGCCGTTGGAAGCTGCACGAATTGCTTAAAAAATCGTTCAAATCTAACGGGTTTGGAAAGGAGTTATCAAGCCAGGGCACTTCTGAGGGATAATTGATGTCCGTAGATTGTACCGCGGCCGAGTAAACGCCGATGGGATTGATATTTTGTGGAAAATTCGTCCTCGAGCGAAGGCCGTCGTTGGATCGAGTGTGCATGCAGCCTTCCCCTCTGGTTAGAGGGGTGAAGCGTATGACTCAAGAATCCCATAAAACACCGTCCTAGCGACCTGAAACACACATAGGACGTCACAACAACTTCAAGTAAGCCTTCTTCCTTTATTTACCTTGTATTACAGAAGATCTGTAACTAAATGTATGTTATTATTCTGAGTTATCGGAAGAACTCTCATACAAACCTTGTTATACAGTCAGAACTTGGGCGGCCTGTGGTTTCATTGATATGAATTCTGACATGTTTCAGATGTTTAGTCATTCCAGCGTTCGAGATTTTATTATATTATAGTTGCTAAGAAGTCGCGTGATGGTGCAAAACCTCTATAGAAGAAAAACATAGAATACTGAAAAAGACAAAAGAAAACAGTCTTCCCACACCGGGAATCGAACCCGGGCCACGGCGGTGAGAGCGCCGGATCCTAACCACTAGACCATATGGGATCTCCTATTGGAACTAGAAATTCTTATCGATTAGAACTATGGTGTCAAATCCCCGCCAAAAATCGAAGTTGGCATTCAACATCCAACTTTAGCGATCAACATCGGACTTTGTAATTATCAACTTCGAACTTTGGAATACAACATCGAACTTCAGCGATCAACATCGGACTTCGGCGATCAACATCGGACTTCAGCGATCAACATCGGACTTTGTAATTATCAACTTCGAACTTTGAAACACAACATCGGACTTCAGCGATCAACTTCGAACTTTGTAATTATCAACTTCGAACTTTGAAACACAACATCGGACTTCAGCGATCAACTTCGAACTTTGTAATTATCAACTTCGAACTTTGGAACACAACATCGGACTTCAGCGATCAACATCGGACTTTGTAATTAATTTTAATACCGCAGGAGTCAACATCGGACTTTGTAAATCAACGTTGAACTTCGGAGCACAATATCGGTCTTCAGCGATCAACATCGGACTTTGTAATTAATTTTAATACCGCACGAGTCACCATCGGACTTTGTAAATCAACGTCGTAATCTAAATGTTGAATGTTGAGTCCTGCAGGCGTTATAAAACCGCCAAAATTAACGTCATCGTGACAAAATCGATTCTTCTAGGGAGGGGTGGAAGCACAACTTTCCAAGATGGCGGACTTGGCGAGTGTGATTGAAGTACTATTTAATTTATTACACATTCCGGAATAACAATAACTGGAATAACACTGATCTAGAGATTATTTCAGTGGTTGAAAAGTGCCGAAATACTTAAGTTAATCCTTGAGCTTATTAAAGCATTCCAACACTTATCCATGAAATGGCATAAATTTTAAAATTAACTTATGCAGGAGTCAACTTAAACCCCAACCCCCCGACCCCAGGACAGACAGGGGATTATAGGGGCATTTGAGGGATTTGATACAAAACTATGCCCGAGGGGGTGGGGCATTAGAATTTATTGGTATGGGCCGTTAGGTGGGGATTTGTATGGTGCCTGCTGTCACTGACTTCGGCGGTAATTGTCAAGGCTGACTCGTACAGCAAATCACTAGTGAGTTTGTTATTTAAATCTTTGAATTTGAAATTAAATTTTAGTCCATCTGCTTTTTAAAAGTGGAGCCGGTATATATACAGAATGAATACTATTTATCTACATTCTAGGATGTACTTTTTATGTTTATTGGTTGCCCTACACGTTTTAGGCCTGGTTCATTACAACATGTTTGCTTTTGCCACAGCTTATTTGTAAGCTTTTGTAGTTGGACAACGTCCCTAGGGGTAGGGGCATTTTTCAGCATTTGACTGGGGGTTTTACCAAATCCCCACCTAGTCCCGGGGTGGGGGTTTGGGGTTTAAGTTGACTCCTGCATTACCAGCAACAGTCAGACCATCCGGCTTCTTTCGACCGGCTGTCCCACTCCAAGAATACAACTCACTTCCGATACTTTGAAACGGCCTTGTTCCAATAAATCGAGGAGATGGTCCTTGGAGATCTCCAATGAAGGTCTTCCGCGCCTGACTGTCGTGGGATTGCAGGAAGAAATTAAAGATGTCTACATGGCACAAGCAGTATCACGAAGAGTGTACCCATGCCATGGTATCCACAATGGCCTGGTCTACATCACAAATTCCAAACTTAAATGTATCATTAAGTAATGGTCCAGATAAGAACTGTAGTAGAAAATAAAGTATTTCTTATGCTGTTGGCTCTTTTTTCTGTGAAAACGCAGAGAAGCCACCATCCAGCCAATGGGATATAGAGAAAACAAAGGATTTTTCAATCGCAAATTTGAGAACTTTCCCCACACACAATATTCTTCGAAATTAAACCATAGTTAGTTTGATCAAAAATAAATTCAAACCACAAAAAAATCGAATGAAAATGCATTATTTCGATAGGTTTCTATTGAATTTATAAGTATCAACCAATGAAATTACGAGAAAGAATAATAGAAAATTAACACCTTTTAACATTCCTTGCCGTAGACACTACAGTTCTTATCTGGACCATTACTTAAACAAGTTACAAACCTATTGATGTAAATATATATATGTTTTTTTATTAAGTCCTTTAAATAATCATGAAGTGAAGTTCCAGACCCTAATGAGTTTATCAGTCTGTCAATTAACCTCATCACGGCAAAGTTTCTCGTTCCCAAAAAAATCTTTCACAAACATAAATTCTGAAGAAAAGTTATAGTTTGAATTTTAAAACATATTATATGATGTTAATTTACTATATCATCTGGTTTAATCTTCATTTTGGAACGGAGGGGAAAATGCTAGCGATTTGTGTACCCCCACCCCTCCCCTAGGAACACAAAACGCTGTGACAGCGGTTTTATAACGCCTGCAGGACTCAACATTCAACATTTAGATTACGACGTTGATTTACAAAGTCCGATGTTGACTCGTGCGGTATTAAAAACAAAGTCCGATGTTGATCGCTGAAGACCGATATTGTGCTCCGAAGTTCAACGTTGATTTACAAAGTCCGATGTTGACTCGTGCGGTATTAAAATTAATTACAAAGTCCGATGTAATGATCGCTGAAGTCCGATGTTGTGTTCCAAAGTTCGAAGTTGATAATTACAAAGTTCGATGTTGATCGCTGAAGTCCGATGTTGTGTAACAAAGTTCGAAGTTGATAATTACAAAGTTCGATGTTGATCGCTGAAGTCCGATGTTGTGTTTCAAAGTTCGAAGTTGATAATTACAAAGTTCGATGTTGATCGCTGAAGTCCAATGTTGATCGCTGAAGTCCGATGTTGTGTTCCAAAGTACGAAGTTGATAATTACAAAGTCCGATGTTGATCGTTGAATGCCAACTTCGATTTTTGGCGGGGATTTGACACCATATAGAACACCCCGTGTTACGTAATGGCCTATAATATATTTTAATAGTACGTTTCCGTATTTTGCCCGATACGATAAATCGAGGTAACTCTTAAACAGACCTCCAAAGAAAACAGATATGTTTGTATTTTTACAGTACGGCTCTGTGCATTTTTACTCGGGCTGATTACTGGCGTCTGATTGGCAGTTGGTTGCTTAGCAACTGGTTTCCCGCTAGTCGGTCGAAGTTTGCAGATACTATTCAGTTTGCCTTGAGTTTGTGAACTTTTGCTCCAAAAATCGCAGGGAATCCCTAACCGATGCTAGAATATACATGCATCAAGAGTTCCAGACTTCCGGTCGGACGCACCGCATTCTTGTAACGTGGGCTCAGAAAAGTGAGCACCAACTCTCGAAGGCCTGCCATATTGAATATCGCACGCGTCTGTTGACATTTTATCTTGTCCTACTACTCGTTATTTATTCTATTTATTAGCAATTTTAGTCGACTGAGTGCTTCATAATACTCAAGTGAAGCTATGTAGATTATTCTCAGAGCAACAGAAAAGCTGAAAGTCGTGATTTATACGATGATTTCTGAGACGGATTTGACCGACGAAGCGCTGCCTTTCAACAAAGTCCAGGAATGGCGAGTTCCTGCTCTTAAGCTCTACTGCCGTAAACGAGGCCTGAAAGTCTCAGGAGCAAAGGAGGAACTAGTTGCTCGTGTGTTTACGGCAATGGAAATGAAAATACCGATCCAGCCAACAGCAGAGGAAAGGATCGCCACTACCGTGAGCGAGAAAGCTCGATTGCTGGATTTGGGAAACGGAGCCTCGCTGCCAGACCCAGCTTCCCTGACCAAGGATTGGCTTGGCGAGAAAGACGGCATAACATCGTGGCCTCCGATATTTCTATGCGATATCACGGTTTATCTGATGGCAGATCACCCAGGGAAGGACGTGACGCTGCATGAACGTGTATTAAATGAATACAAAGAGGGAAAGGCTTTTCGCCTCTATGACGCTGGCTGGCTGAAAGAAATTTACTGGCATCCGGTATCAAATGAGTCCAAGCTGTGTTTCTTGAAGGCTAACTGTACTCATACCATGAGCATAAACAACGTGCAACACTCAGCCTGGATCGCTGCTGACAAGAAATCGGGAAAAATTGCAAGTGCTTATTGTAGCTGTGTTGCCGGGTAAGCTTTTTGTGTTCGTTTCATATTAGAACATTCTATAATGTTTATCATATTTGTTTATGGAGTGTGGACAAATAAGTTGGGGAATGAATCCTTAAATCATTACCTGTTTGTCATTCTGTTTGGGTTCGTTTAGCTTTCAGCACCCTGACAATATACTCAGTTACAGTATTTTTGACATTTACATTATGCATAAAACTTTAGTAACTATTTTATCATTTACTGTATTTCACCTGCATGAGTGCTAGCTAAAGTCCCCCACTCCAGCGACCCTGCACCTTACTCCCCTCTGCAATGAATTAAAAGGCATGGACTAATAACTTGTTGTGTTTTCATTGCAGGATGAGCAGCTCGTGCATTCATGTAACTGCCTTGCTTTTCCGAGTTGAGGCAGCAAATAGGAATGGGATGACAAACCCTGCCTGTACATCAAAGGAATGTGTTTGGACCGTTCCAGCAGACAAGACAGTAGTGCAGCCCAAGAAAATCTGTGACATGGTTTGGACAGCAGCTAAACTCAACAAAGGTATGTATTCAATTTGGTTTTCAGGGGCATATGGTAGCTACCACATTATCACCAAGATCTATACTGCAATTAAGCTTTTTTTTGTTTTTACTGCCCAGAATCTCAAATGTTGGCAAATCTTATTCCCCCAAAAATGTCAAAATTCCTGGCCAATTGCTCATGTTAAAGCAAGGTCTTTCACAGGTAATACATTGATCTGTTAAATAATTGTATGTTTCCAATGTTTCCTTTTAGAGCCCAAAAGACCTACTGTTGATAGGAGACGGTCACTGTTCGAGCCTGCGGAGAAGAAAGTTATCACTGACCAAACAGAATGGAGGTCAAAACTATACAGTGGCATTAAAGATGCTTTACCAGACTCATGCTTTGTTGTTATGCAGGATGCAGAACACACAGAGGAAATCTATATGCCTCTCTCAGTTCTGTCTGACATCCTGACTGCAGAAAACATTGAACGTATTGAACAGGCAACAATGGGACAGGCAGAGAATCCTATGTGGCATGAGCAACGGAAAGGCAGGATTACTGCATCAAATTTCTACAGAGTAAAAACAAAAGTAGACAGTCTAAAAAAGGGCGAAAGGAATGATTTGAGTGCTGAGAATCTTGTTTCCAGTTTGAAGGGTAAATCTGCTCCGCCTAATATCCCAGCATTGAAATATGGCAGGGATATGGAGCCAACCGCAAAAGCAGCTTTCCTAAATATATACCAACAATCTCACATAAATGCCAGTCATCGTGAGTGTGGGCTATTTATCCATGATACTAAGCAGTTTTTAGGCGCATCCCCTGATTTGTTACTTGAATGTTCTTGCTGTGGCAAAGGAGTCCTGGAAGTTAAATGCCCTATATCTGTTTCAAATGACATCCCAACTACCTCTAATTTAAATTATCTTGTAAATAGTAATGGTAAGGATACTTTGAAGAAAAACCATGCATATTATGCCCAAGTACAAGGACAAATGGCAATTGCCAAGAGAAAGTGGTGTCAGTTTCTGGTGTATACCCCAAAAGGAATGCATCTGGAGTGCATCCACCTAGACATGGACTACTGGCAGTCACTGCAAGACTCTCTAGAGTGGTTTTATGAGAATTACCTCAAGCCTGCTACAAATGAACAATAAAATCAAGATTGCTTTAATTTAATTTGTGAACTACTTGTCATGGTTTTACTTGCTTACACTTCATATGTGGTGTGCAGACGGGATAAACAATGGAGTGCATTTTCAATTACCAAGTAATTATGTTCTTTATAGTTTGATTGGTTGGAAATAATGAACAGCCAATGACAAAGCAAGGTAATCACAATTAAAAATAAATGACATCAGTCATATGAAATCTGCTCTAGCACTCAAATACTGAAAGTGTTTCACAGATTGAATGCCAGTACTCTATTTAAGGGTGTTCCCCATAAGTGTTTTAGTCCAGGAATAGTCTGACTTCATCATTGCTTGCACAATGGCTTGTACAGATTGCATATTGCAGCACAAACTGTAATAATGTTATCAAGATTGCCCAACAAAGAAATTGGTACTTCATGTTTAATAAGTCTGAATGTTTTTAGTCTCCTTATTGCTTGCTCGACGTAGATCCTCAAGTTCGCGATCTCTTTAGTTTTTTTCACATCAGCCCTTGTAAACTGCTCTTGGCCACGTTTGCCAGGTGGTATGTGGAGCCTGGCATGTCGCAAAAGCAAATCCTCAGCGATTGTGAAGCCCCTATCTGCCATGACGTCATCGTGCCTCTCAAGAATATCATAGAACCCTGACTCTCGAGTGACATAGACATCTGATGTACGACCTCCCCATCCCTTAGATACAAAGTTGAATGCACCATTCGGGGTTATCGACACCAGTATCTTGGCAGTATTGTGGTGCTTGTAGTCTGACCACGTAGCAGCTTTCAGAGCTGGGTCACTTGGGGTTTCAATGAATACCTCGGTACAGTCAATTATGTGCCTTACTTTTGAATAGCCAGGCTTCTGAAATTTGGCAGGCAATGTTCTTCTAAAAACCTCAAATGTTGGGTTGTAAATCAAGCAACCCAGTTCACTGGCTAATACCTTAACCCATGTGGTAAAAATATTTGTCACTGTTGTAGCAGAGACTGAAAAACGCTGAGCGAGGTCTGCATTAGTTGAACCAAGGCGGAGTTTCATCATTGACAATAAAAATTCATCCTTTTTTGTAAGTTCTCGCTTTGGACCAAATTTCTTGGGACTTTCCTTGAATTTTCTTCCTTTCAGTGTTGATTTTTTTGGGCCATACCAGTATCGCACCTTTTTTACATTGCTATTAACCATATCAAACAAAGCATTAAATGCTTGCCTTGTGGGAATTCCAGTCAGAAGATTAACTTCTTTGTCAGTTTTCAGGTCACCACATTTAAGACCTTTGTCTTTGTTTGAATGTTTGAGTTTTATTTTGAGGAGATCAAGTTCCGTCTGTATTTTTTTCAGCTGTTCTTTTAATTTCTGGATACTAGCGTCTTTCTCTGGGCAGCAATTATTTACAACAACTTGTTCTGGGATCGGTTCTTGGGCACAGTTTCCGGCCTTTCCGGTAGTTTCCGGTGGTGCTGCTACTACCTGAGGAGGCAATGAGTCGGAACATGACTCGGAGTGATTTGCTTTTTCTTGATTTTCAATAACTTCTGAAACCCCCTCGATACTTTTCTTCGATTTCTTTGGAACCTTTTTTGGAATAACCGGAGACCTATCCACTGGGTTTTTTCGCTTTTCTCCTACTTTTGGCTTGAGGTCATATCCCAATTCTTCTGTAGGGTAAGGATTTTCTGGTGTGGGTTTTCCGTCTTTAAAATGAACGCTACATACTCTCGAAGATTTCTTTGGGGTCCAAGGTGTTCCTTTCTTAACATCCCTGTGAACATTATCCGCCCACCGCTTACGTCCTTCTTTATTCTTTTTCTCCGTGGGAAAGGGAAACAGCTTGAACGGAGGCTCGCAATCGCATGTCTCTGTCCCGTTCAAGCAGCCGTGAACACCACAGACTTGCTTCGCCCATTTATTCAGCCTTTTCCCGCTGTTGGGACAGTCAATAACTACACAATTCCGATGCCCATAAACCATACCTAGAAAATATATAAAGAACATGATTATTAGAATCGGCGATTGAACTAAAATTGGAAAAGTCATTTGTTGAAACTTTTTACTGGCTTCGCGCGAAGCGATCAGGTCTTCGCAATATTTCTATGAGAAAATGCATATTTATTAAGCACAACATATATCGACTTACCAGTTTAGATACTTCCTAAGTGATAATGAAGGCTGTAGAGGACGTATTCCAGAAAATAATACAGTATAACACGAGATAAACGGATGTCAACAGACGCGAGTGAAATGTTCGATAAACAATATGGCGGGCCTTCGAGAGTTGGTGCTCACTTTTCTGAGCCCACGTTACAAGAATGCGGTGCGTCCGACCGGAAGTCTGGAACTCTTGATGCATGTATTGGAAGAAGAATCGATCGATCGATTTGATTCGCGTGGGTTACCTGTGGTCCTTTGCCGCGCGAGCATGGTTGTGACTCGTTTTTAATCCCAAAATTGTACTTTTCCATCCCAAAAATTAACAGTAAAGTTATCTGTTTATAAAACGAACCCACTGAAAGACACCGGATAATGTTTTTGTCGAGATTTAAGCGTTTGAGTCCACTGAAACCCGTTATACGATTTGCGCAAAGGACTGAGCGAGGTAGTTTGGGCAAGTACTTCACGTAGCTGCACAAACTGTCCCAACCCTTATAAACCCTACATTTAAAAAACACCCTAACCGTCAACAACGGGTGCTCACTAATTTAGGGTGTTTAGAGGTAGTCACTAATTTTGGGTGTTTTAGAGGTAGTCACTAATTTTGGGTGAATTTAGGCTAAGTCACAGCTACATGAAGTAGTAGCCGTGTTGGGATATCTGTCAATCGGTTTGGATGATGTCGAGAAGACAATGTGCGCATGACAAATGGCATGAGCCCGCCACGCACGAGGTCTTGGGCCGAACTGTGAAGAGGAAAACGGTAAGAAACATTTTTTTATTTGCTCAGTTGTACAACTTTATTTGTTTGTGGAAGCATTCATCAAGGTGACGAACGTTTTAGTGACGTTTCAAGAGGAAGACAATGTGCATTTATGTGCTTGTTGGCGTTATTATGTGAGCCGAATTATTTCCCGTTCACTCGTAGACTTCGCCTTAAAGTGCATATAAGCCCTGGCTAATTATATTTTTACGAAGAAACTAGAGGCAATAGCCAAAGGATTCCGGAATAAAACGTTGATTTGATTTATTTGTCTTGGGTTGCCTGTGGACCGAAATCAAGCGCGGGAGAGCGCTTTACAAAATTGGCAACCAATATGGTCAACAAATTTTAATTAAAATTTTAGTTAAAACTAGTACCTGTACTTATGCAAATAAGTATTAATTTAGTATTGCTTTAATTGTAGCTAGAATATCGACTTAATTTCATTTGGCTATGCCTCTGGCTCTAAACTTCAATTAACGTTTTCCCGAACGTAAAAAAAATTACTAACTTGGTAAAGTAACCTTGTCTGGGCCAGCCGAGTAGCCCGGCCAGGGGTTGTACTTGACTGCTGAACGTTAATGAGCCAGCGAGTGGCTCAGGAGGATGTAGCTATGGGAAATCGATGAGCCAACTGTGTGGTTTCTGAGTAGTGTACTTGAAGGGAAAGTTCATGGAGCCGTTTAAAACGCTCTGGAGGTGACCGTATGCCATTGCTGTATTAGCAAATCGGTTAGCAAATCGGCAGGGTTGGTAAGTGTCAACCGCCATGCTGATCTACAACGTTCATGTAACTCGATCATGTGCTCATGTTTTATTCTCGACCTAATAAACTAATGGCAACAAGCGCCATGTTGATCTACAACGTTCATGTAACTCGATCATGTGCTCGTGTTTTATTCTCGACCTAATAAATTAATGGCAACAAGCGCCATGTTGATCTACAACGTTCATGTAACTCGTTCATGTAACTCGATCATGTGCTCATGTTTTATTCTCGACCTAATAAATTAATGGCAACAAGCGCCATGTTGATCTACAACGTTATGTAACTCGTTCATGTAACTCGTTCATGTAACTCGATCATGTGCTCATGTTTTATTCTCGACCTAATAAATTAATGGCAACAAGCGCCATGTTGATCTACAACGTTCATGTAACTCGTTCATGTAACTCGATCATGTGCTCATGTTTTACTTCTCGACCTAATAAACTAATGGCAACAATCGCCATGTTGATCTACAACGTACATGCTTGTATTCCGATCATCTGCTCGTGTTTTACTTCTCGACCTAATAAAGTAATGGCAACAAGGGCCATGCTAACAGGGACACCGAACGAGAAAAAATTGTAAAATGATGAATCCTCTTATATTTTGGTTATTTTACTTATTTTCACTCACTATAAATCATGTTTTGTCTCTGTTCTTCAGTGCCAGCTAGCTAACTCTCTTGAAAAATCTCCCAGCTGTTAAAGGTGTGTGCAGAAATTTCCAGGAGACATTAAAGTAAAATTTTGCAGAACAGAGAATGTTTCCCAGCTGAGCTGGCCGTAAACTCTTGTTTTTTTTCCAGGTAAAAGTGATATGAAGAATTTCCCAGCTGAAAAATCTGATTTCGCAGAAATTGCCAGCTAATGTGCGTTGCAGAACAGATATTTTGCAGAACAGTTCGTTGGGTGCCCCTGTGCTAATATGCATGCTGAATATACAACCTACATGTAACTCGACCATGTGCTCGTGTTTTACTTCTCGACCTAATTACTACGTGGAAACAAGCGCCATGTTTATCTACAACGTACATGTAACTCGGTCGTGTGTTCGTGTTTTACTTCCCGACGTCGGGAGGCGATTCTTCCCAATCTCCATTCGGGACATAGCCTCAGTCACTTGAGAAGGAACGGCCCCGAACCGAATGGATCTCTTACAGGCCTACCTTTGGCTGATTGGGCATGAGAACCTGAATTGCTATTGGAAATTGGCGGTTCGGTACGCCTTGGCTTGAAAATTAACTTGTCGTTGGTTGGATCGGTCATTTGCTTTGCTTTGGATTGCAGGGTACCACGGATCATTTTTGACTTCATCTTTTCTATGACTGATGCAGAACGAGAGTGTGGAGTCGCAGCGTTGTTCTTTGTCACAGCTTTGGATAAGTTACCACGGAATAAGGACTTCAGTCTTTGTGCAGCTGAAGGAGAACGGTGCAGCGTCAACCTCAGCTTGAAGCTGAATAGTGAGAATAGACGGCGTGGTGGGTTGGTCATGGTGTGTGATGTTTTGAAGGGCGTGGGTGACATGGATGGTTTTGTTTTACGCTGGATCTTTTGCTGCGAGACACGAGGTCTGCTAGTACCCTGAGAAATAGAATATAGAGATATTTGTAAAATTCATTAATAATTCTTAAGGGTGCTAACCAATCCAAACGCAGCATTCGAGTCACATGAATACTACTGTAAACCCACATACACAACTTTGCGTTAGTTTGATACAGACCTGGGCCGGGTTGTTCAAAGCCCGATTAGTGCTAATCCAGGGTTAATTTCCATGACAACCAATAGGTTTTGTGCAGAGTTAATCCAGGATTAACACTAATCGGGCTTTGAACAACCCGGCCCTGATTAATAAAACAGTGTCTGTACATATTTGATACAGCACTGATTAATAAAACATCAGTGTTATATCAGATGCTGATTAATAAAACATCAACGTTCGCATCACTGGTATTTTTGTATCACAGATACAGACACTGATGTTTTAATCATTAGTTCTGTTTCCAACAAACACTATGTTGGGGAGAAGTCTCACGACCGATCATTGAATTCCCTCCTCCGGCTCGTGATTGTATAGGCCGTTACAACACTCGCTCATGTTGTAAACACCAGAGAGAGAGAGAAATAAATTATTGTATTGTATTGTATCGCATTGCATTTCATTGCACTGTGTTGTGTGTTAATTACCATCAATGTGACTTTGTCGTTTTTAGACCTTGCCTTCGTATTACGAGCCTCGGATTCCTCGGGCATACAGTCACACCTTATTGCTGCGAACGACGTCCTGTTAGAATACAAGAGCATGACGCCAGTGTCGCGGTGATTGCCAGGGCGCGCTACGGGTAAGGATAGCATGTACTTGGTATGGTCAGCCTTGTTTGGACTTTCTTTGCCATCATGTTTCTTGTCATCTTCCATTGTGAATATGATGAATGTACTGTACGGTAATCGCTCCAATGTTATGACTTGAGGAAAGCCTTTTATCGGAAATGAGCAAACACGAGTTCTTGGTTCATTTGCTGCCTGTGGCTTTGAGGAATCTGGAGGAAAAAAGGAGTTAAATTGATCACCCAAAAGCAAACTAGCCGTAAAGAGGAGCACGTCAGCTAACAGAAATCAAACTGCATTCTTAGCAATTTCAGACGAGATTGATTTTCATTTCAGTAAAATGTATGCGCTCATCCTAACTACGTCTTGTGTGTATTATTGACTGAAATGAGGTTTTCATTTTATATTCTTAGATTATTTTTATAGAAATAATGACGAAAAATTGTTACAGTTAAGTTAACTATTAGGAGTATGTATGATCAGGAGCCCATTACCAGGAGCGTGTATCTCTCAGATTAGGTCTGTCCAACAGCAGAACAGATGATGTAGCTCAGTATTTTTAGCTTTGTGTTTCCCGCGAGAAGAAACAAAGGCCGTCACTTTTAACCAATCAGGATGCACTGAAAAATTGTAATTAACACGATTCAAACTGCTAAAAATATTAAAGCGCAAGAGAACAAAAGACAACGTAATCGCATACCAGAACTTCGCGACTATAAATAGCCACATCGTCTACTGTGCTGTGGGCGCTACCCATCACAAAGGTACGCTCCTGGTAATGGGCTCATGGTGATATATACTATAAATAGCCACATCGTCTACTGTGCTGTGAGCGCTACCCATCACAAAGGTACGCTCCTAGTAATGGGCTCCTGGTGATATATACTATAAATAGCCACATCGTCTACTGTGCTGTGAGCGGTACCCATCACAAAGGTACGCTCCTAGTAATGGGCTCCTGGTGATATACCTATACTATAAATAGCCACATCGTCTGCTGTGCTGTGAGCGCTACCCATCACAAAGGTACGCTTCTAGTAATGGGCTCCTGGTGATATATACTATATATAAATAGCCACATCGTCTACTGTGCTGTGAGCGCTACCCATCAAAGGTACGCTCCTGGTATGATCTGATGTGTATTGGCCTAAATCACACCGCGACAAATCGTCACGCGCATGCGCTTTTGATGAGCCGGTCGCGCGCGCGTCTCCCCAGTTTCCCGCCGAAACTAAAAGAAAATAGGCAAACACCGCTGTTTCTAATTTTAAGTTCGTACGTGAAATGTTTCGCGAAAAACAAGAAAACTACTTTTAAAAGCTAAGCCTAAGACTAACAGGTTTGAAGTTTTCTTAATTTGTAATTCACTGTGAGTTTACAAAGGTTTACGAAGTTATAACATTATTTAGTTCATGGCCGACTCCGTTGTCAGAGGATGCTTGATAATGGCATAGTGGTCAAGTTTGTTGGTCCTAGGTGCAGAGGTTTTTAATACTAAAAAAGTTTAAGCCCTCGGAAACTGAAACCAGAGCCATCATTCTTTCGGCCAGCGGAGCATAACATTTTGCCGCGGTGTGGCCTAAACATGCAGGCTTCTTATAGCGGTATTTGCTATATTCGGCAACAATTAGGCAGCGCCCACCACTAGCTAGAGCAGATATCGTATTAATGGGCAGGTTACGGCACATTTACTGTACAGCATGCCGTGACGTTGAAGTGGGTTCCCATTGTTTTTGTCTTTCTGATCCAATCAAATTACAGAGTTACGGTACAGTATGTTACGGTTACGGTAAGGCTACGGACAGGTTACGGACAGGTTACGGACATGCCGTAGTTTTGTCCCATTCATAGGAAATCCACTCTATCTTGTCCGTTGTATGGTCTCGTAGCCAGAGATGTGTATGTTTAGAGCTTGTTGGCCAGACTGGATTGAACTCTAACTGACTCGTGAAAATTGTGCACGCATGTCATGACGTGTATACATAGCAAATTCATACAACATATTAGATTAAGTCTAGATCATTACCGTCTCCATTCTCGTCTTGTTTGTTTTCAGTGCTCTTCGTGCTGTCTTTCTTTGTCATTCGAACCTTTAGAGTCGTGTCATCACCATCTTTGCTGATTCCCTGGGAAAACGGTGTTCTCGTCAGTTTACCCAATCATGCTCAAGCGATATTATTTTTCAGTAGAAATATATTCTTATCCTATTGTAAATCCAGTAATCTGAATGGCTAAGCTACTCCGCACTATCTATTCTGTGATAGGGATACCTGTTTAAATAGAGCTGATGATTATGATGAATCTCGTTTTCTGTGATGAGCGATTGTTTACCATGTGGTCGAACTGAAGAGGGGACGTTTTACAAGCAAAATGGAAAAAACAAGTATGTAAAACATCAAAATAACCTTTGAGTTGAGCTCTTTAAAGTAGAAAAGTTCTTTGTTTCTGCATATAGAATATGAGTTTGTTTCTACTAAAACAGCTAGACTTCGAGTTCTTAGTTTTTATGGCCGATGCTACGCTCCTCGTCAACTATCAGCCGTTGTAGTTCACCACAAAATGTTTGCGCGCTCTCAAGGTCCACCACTATATCAGGCGTTATAGATCACAAAAGTTTGGCGTGCGCTCATTGGCCAAAAGCGATCACGTGACGTGGTAGTTGTCGTCCGCGGATGCAAACTATCAGGCTATACAAATATGCTAGCATATGCTAGTTTTAAGAACATCAAATTTCCAAGGGAAACTATCAGCCGATAGTTCCGAGACAAACAGTCTATTTGTCGTTATTGTTCATCACACAATTGTCTTTCGCTCTGAGCGGGCACTCTCGCCTGATAGTTTGCATCCGCGGACGACAACTATCATGTCACATGATCGCTTTTGGCCAATGAGCGCGCGCCAAAATTTTGTGGTGAACTATAATAGTACCCGCTGAGAGAGGAAGACTATATTGTGATGAACAATAACGAGAAATAGAGTGTGTTTGTCTTAAAACTAGCATTTGAGCCCTAAAACTTCGTTGGGTTTATATATGTTTTAAGAACACCAAATTTCCGCGGGCAACTGTCAAGTGTTATAGTTCACCACAAAATTTTGGCGCGCGCTCATTGGCTAAAATCGATCACGTGACGTGATAGTTGTCGTCCGCGGAGGCAAACTATCAGGCGTTAAAGTTCACCAGAAAATTTTGGCGCGCGCTCATTGGCTAAAAGCGATCACGTGACGTGATAGTTGTCGTCCGCGGAGGCAAACTATCAGGCGATAGTGCCCGCTGAGAGCGGAATACTATTTTGTGATGAACAATAACGACAAATAGACTGTGATTGTCTCGGAACTATCGGCTGATAGTTTCCCTTGGAAATTTGATGCTCTTAAAACTAGCATATAAGCCCTCGAACTTCGTTCTCGGGCTCATATTTGTTTTAAGAACATCAAATTTCCGCGGACAACTATCAGCCGATAGTTCTTCGACGGACATAGTCTATTTGTATAATAGTCCCGACAGACACTATTGTTATAATGGAAACTTCGAGCTTGTAGTCTAATTGTTAAATATAATATTTCCATTCCAGTGTTTAAAAAAAAAAAAACGTGTTTCGAAGTTACTCTTCGTCCTGACGTGGATAAACTACCAACGAAACTAATTTATTTTATCAACTGGATAATCTGTTTATCCGAAGGATATCATGCACGTTATCCACGTTTGAAAAATCTAGATCTCTTCATGGGGACGTAAGTTTTCAGACCTCCACATAACGCGATTCCATCAATCAAGCCGTAGACGTGATGGATTATAATTACGCATATATAGAGAGCTATTTTATTTTATACAACAAACAGCGAACGCGCGCTCCTTTTCCTGCTAATAATTGTATAAAATATTGAAGGATGTATCTTCGAAAGCTACTTTTCTGAGAGACCTTGATGCGATATTGAGCACAGCGTTCATGGAGCCATATTGGCACGAGATTACTAGTGACATCCGTAGATAAGGCTCCTATCCACGGTCCGTCACTTACCTGTATGTCAAAGGCGTAGTGTGCAGTAGACGGCGGTCTGGATGTTACATCCGGGTTCTCTTTCTTTTGAAATTTCATGATGGCGTAACACTGTCTAATTGAAACTGACGTCTTGTTGGCTGAGAGTACAGAGTAGGAGATGGACGTGTTGCGTGTGTCTTCAAAGAAAAGGTAGAAGTGGCGACGTCTGTTCTCTGCTGCGTCTTGTTTATCGTCATGCCTGTTAGCTACATCATCCTTGTATTCGGGAAGAGGTTTTCTAGTTGACGGTTTTATTTTTTGATTCTTGAAATAGCGTTTCATGACATCGGCATGACTCTTCAGAGGTGTCGACTTCGTGTTTTTCATCTTGGGTTTGAGTTTGCCTTTAAGGAACAAATCGATGCGAATTAACGACCAACAGACATCAAGTAGTAAACGTCCACTTAACCTTCTTGCAGTAAAAATAAGCCCATGGGTTATGTCTGGCGTACAAAGTGACCAAAGTTAACCGGTATATATTTCGTAACAGCCTTGCAGATGGGTTGTCTTTAGACCGAAGTGAAGGTTTATCCATTTGCAGTTGAGAAGTCTTATTGTCTAACAACGACAGGCACATTTTACTCAGTTATTTTAAGACCCTGAGTGTTGGTCCAGCCAGAGTTTAAATCCTTGTTCTTCTCGCACATCAGACTGATGTTTAAATAAGACTGCATGAGCTAACCGGGAGACGAGTTGAACAACGGTGTTAACTAGTGCATGTGGAAAGTTAGCGGCGCAATTTTTTAATCACATCCACGCAGCACTATTTACAGGTAACAGAGGAAGATAAAAAATTACTTTTCTTTCGACATTATAATCCAGCACGACTATAATGAAAGTGGCCGGTGTTATAATTGGTATAATTGGGCTTTCAAAAACTAACAATAAATCTATACTGTCTTACCTCCATCTTTTACTTCCAATTTTATTCCCACACCGGCAGGTGTTTTGTCGACCTTCGTGGCATCGGTTTCTTTCTCGACATGATGCTTGGAATTCATAGAGAGTGCAGGGATCGATCCATTAGACTGTTCTGGTGTTCGCTTCGGGCTGTTAAGGGGTCTGCCTCTCATGATAACCACGATTATATCAGGAACATCTTTATTTAAAGCATGGACCTGTAGAAAACCTGAAATCAGAGCAGCAAAGTGAATATGACTATATTTTCAGTTATCATTTCTTCAACTGACAGAAATTAGTTGGTTAATATATTTTTGAGAACACTTAAAACACTTATGTAGAAAGTATGTTGGCTAAGTCTGTTTCAGATGCCGCTACACTCACGGGCTATGGATTACCGAAAGGGTCGAGGTGTCGCGAAATATCGCATGCATATTTGAACACGAAATAAACATATTTTCCTCGTTCCCTGTATATTGTCGTCCCTGTGGTTTAAAACGGCAAATCTTGAAGATATTGGAAGGTGTGCACTAGCCTCCAATGCAGCCGTCCTTCATTTAGTGTCGTCACGCAACGCTTCCCGAGTTCGACGTTGGAGCGACTGTTGATCCGGAGAACTTATTAATTCGTTGAACCGATTGTAGCGATCAGGAAATTTGGATCTAGATTTATAGCTGAGTTTCGCGCGCGAAAATGAAATTTCAAGATGGATGATAATTTATGTGTTTTATAGTTGGATCAGTCAATGTCGAACAAGATTAATGCAGACGTCGCTCTTCTGTCGTCCTTAATTCATCTATTTACTTCGTCACATGAGTAATGTCTGATTAAAATCGCTAAGATAAATCGGTTGCTCAAAGGGTGGATAACGTTATCCGCAACCTGTATAAGTATTTCTTATTATTTGTTCAGAGGAGCCGAAGGTATCACGTACTTCGAAGAGAGAACTAAATTAGAAAAGAACTTTGATGCTAATCCAAAGTGAACTCTGCGCCGGAAAACTAAAATGATAGCAACAAGGCTCTCCGATGCCGCTCGGGAAAGAAGGATATCTATAGGCCATGTAGCTGCTAAAGCTTTCTGGATCCTCAGTCTTAAAAATGAGAACTCATTCAGTGTTGTATAGCCTTATATGTAAACTAAGCTTAAGGCTTTTAAATACGTTTGTAAGTAAACATTAGGTACTACCTAACCATCAACGAGATCTGAATTTTGAGACAATTTGTGACGCGAATTTTTCATTCGTGCATGCAGCAGCTAATTAACTGTGTTTCGTGCGAAGATAATTTTCTCTTCGTTTCATCAGGTAGCAATAAGGCTTTCCGAGGCGCTCAGGGAAGAAGGATATAGGCCATGTAACTACTAAAACTTTCTGATCTTCAGTCTTAAAAATGAGAACAACTTGTTGTGTTTCCTTATATGTATACGAAGCTTCAGGCTTTTAAATGCGTTAAGTAAACGTATAAGTAAACATTATGGAGTCACTATATTATTAACGAGATCTGCATTTCATTCGTGCGGCAGCCAATTAACTGTTTCGTACCGCCAAGATTATTTTCTCTTCGTTTCATCAGGTGCCTGTAAATTTGATATATTTGTCCCCTTTAATTACATAGAACTGCTCTTCTATATCTATATGTATATATGACTCGGCTCCTCTATATATCTATGGCTCGGCTCCTCTATATATCTATATATCTTTAGTATAAACCAACTAGTGAACTATTACAAATTCTGCATTCTGATTGGCTACCCTACTATAGGTCTATTTGTGATAGCCCATGGTAGAGGAAAACCGCACGCATTTTCACGAAATAATAACAGTTTTTTCAACTTCAATTTGTTTCTTTCTATTATTTTCTACTGTCCGACTAGTTAGTTTATACTAAAATAATTAGACCTCTCGCCCTCATGGGCTACGAGTTAAATAGCCCATTCGGCTGCGCCTCATGCATGGGCTATTGCCTCGTAGCCCATTCGGGCTGCGGGTCTAATTGTTAGATATATTATACCATTCTGTAACTTTAGCATGAATTATTACTGAATCATGTCAAGATCTCACTCGTGTCGCACATCTTGAAATAAAAGACCAAAAAAGAAACAAATCTTAAACGCGGTATATGAGAAATCAGGAAGTAAGAAATCTTCAAGCAAATCATTCAAAGTAGATTTTATATAGCAGAGGAAAGTTCTAGTTCTTTTTCTCATTAATTATGCACCAAGTAACTTCACCAAATCGTGACGCCAAAGGTTTCATGCACACGTGAATATATAGTCTTAGTTAGGGATTAAAATGTTAACGTTGGTTGGTGTACTTGGATATATCATTCTTCATCTTTAACTGTGCATGTGTTCATTGAATTTTCGACAATACAAATGCTTTAAAAGATCTTCGCGAATAGCTGAGTATTTTATTTGCATGGCTAATGAGTTACTGTCCCTGAGTGGAATAACCTACCAGGTGGGATAACAGATGTCTGCACCTCATGCAAGTGAGACAGAAAGCAAACAACTTTTAATTTGTGGATTCGGAGTTTAGAAGCCTGATTAAGTGACATGTAGAATACATATTTTCTTGCTTCGAATCCCATATTACTGTTTTTGGCAGTTTTTCTTGCTAATCACGTCATCATTTGTGAAATATCAGATAACAGTCCACTGAGTTCGCGGTTAATTCCGACATTTTGAAAGGGGTGCAAACATGGCGCAAAATACAGTGTTTGTATGAGAATCCGATGCCAAATAATTTCCGTAATATCGAATTTCTGAAATTTTCACTGTCTGAAAACTTAAGATACCAGGTAAAAGATTAACGGATCAAAATTTAAGGGATATAGCTGTTCTGTGAAGCGTACAATCGTGTTTTTAGTTTTCCATACATTTGTCTGTAACAACGAGTCAAAGATTTACAAACAAATGTATTGAAAACTCAGTAAAAACACGATTGCACTCTTCGAAGCACAGCTACATCCCTCAAATTTTGATCAGTTCATCTTTTACCTGGTATCTTAAGTTTATAGACGGTGAATATCTAAGAAATTCGATTTTACGGAAATTATTTGACATCGCGGATTCCCATACAAACACTGTATTTCGCGCCATGTTTGCACCCCGTGCTTTCAAAATGTCGGAATTAACCGGCGCGAAACTGGTCTATACTGACCATCGTATGGAAATGCTGAACAGCCTTTAACAGAACATCTTTGAATATATTCTTAAGATCGCAGATTGTTAAACAAGAAGCAAACACCTTGCCAGCAAAAACATGTTTGAAACCCAGATCCTGTCGTGTAAACATGATTCTTCAGTTGTCAGTGCATGCTTCAAGGTTAATAATGTTTAACATCAGAAATTCGCACTTCTGTAGACTTCAGCTAAACCGCGGAAGCGAATGAAAGCGTTCTTGTTACTCGTTCCAGTGCAAGTCTAGTTCTTCGAAATTTGAAACGGTTTTAATGTATTCCCTATCGAACGCAGCTGAAAACTACAAACGGAAAAGTTATGAATACTGACATACAGCAACAAAATGATTTGAGTCACAAATTGTTGTGACACTGAAAACGAATACACACTGGAAACGAATATTTCTGAACTTTAGTAAAGGGGAAAATTATATACTTTAAATTTAGTTATCAGTTTCTTTGTCAGTACGATTTGAGAGAATTCAACTTGTTAGAACGAATTTCAGCCGAATTTCAGTGCAATAATAACAAAGACATTTGACTTACCAGCGAAGATAGTAGCGAGTAAAATGATTAGCGCTTTCATTTTAAACCCTCCTATTCCTGCTGCAGCTAAATCGTTCTGAGGCAGATGAACGTTCCCTCTAATAAACAAATAACACTATTGAGTCACCCTCGTTCCCGTGCAGCCTATTTTCTCTCCTCCTAAGACATCAATTTGGAAGCAGGTGGTGGGCGAGTCAGTTATTTGTAATTCAATGCATAAAATCTCCAGTTTAAGGCTTAATATTATTAACAATAAGAATTCTGTTCTTGGTCAACACATTTAAAATATATTTAACCTTAGCCTTCAAAACGAACTTCTATTTTCAAGTATTTATTTAGAATAACTATCCTCTGCCAAAATAACGGCATTCTTAGAGCCAAATAATCGCGTCTGTCGTACAGCCCGAGCTGAGGATAGCAATGTTAAATTGTTAACAACAGAAGGCCAAATAGGGAGCCGTAATGCCCACTAAAGCCTGGTTTCTATACAGCCTTGACATTGCCTTTCCTTTTCTCACCGTGTTTTTCACTCAGAACTGATCCTATCTCCACAACAAAAAACGATACGAGAAGAACACGGAAAAACAAAAAATCCGTAATGCCTTGTAGATACCGGTTTGACGGGTTTAGGATGCTGCTGCAGTGCATTTCAAACGATTCTTGTGCAAAACCCGCAATGGCCGACGAGAACTCACGGTACTTTACATGACGACGAACTAACCTTTATATATGTTAATAATAATAATACGAATTTTGACGACGGTACTCTTTTATACGGAGAACTCAGTGGTAAACACTGTAGAATAGAACGATCTAAAACAACAACAATGAACAAACTCGAACCAGCGGAGTACAAAATTAACACTGAACTTGACGATGATATATTTCTAAAGCTATAGACTCGCGCATGCAGAGTAGAAACGAAAACAGTAAAAATACGAGAGCTGTTTTGAACAATTTTGTTCAGGTGATTGCGCCGGATGCACGCAGCTCTTTCCCCCCCCCCCCCCCCCCCCCCCCCCCCCCCCCCCCCCGCAGTACTAGTGTTGATCTGCGCTTTTTACGTGACCGTCAGGGTAAACAGTGCGGTATACTGAGACTGACAAGCAGTTCTTCAAGGCCAGGGCAGCTTTGCCATGTTTGGTCAACAAGCGAAAATAACTCCTCCGCTGTAAAGACCAGATGCTAAACAAAGCTCTTGGCCTTAGCACAACATATCCAGTAGCTTTACTAAATGCCTGAATCGCCACGGCGTAGCTAGATCTATTTTCCGGTGCAGTGTTCAATATTCAAACACTCCTTCACGTGTGGCATTGAAAGCAAGCTTTGAATCTTGAAGTAAACCAGAAGATAAAGCTCAAGCGAGTTCTTCATTTTAATAGAGAGTAGTGACAAATATCACTAGACGTGATAATGTAAAGTAAAATAAAGCAACTTTTTAATTAACGTCGGTAAGTTGTGACAGTCTGGTGAGACTGATAAACTTGAGGCCGACTTGGGACCTATGATTTTACGTCCTTATCCGAGAAGACGTGAAGGTCTAACCGTTTGCAGTTCGAGAACGAGATTGTTTCACAAAGGCAGCACATTCTACTCAGTTATTTTAAGACCCTGAGTGTTGGTCCAGCCGGGGTTTGAACCTGCGACCTCCCGCACGCGACAGAAGCTCAGCCACTGAGCTAAACGGGAGACGTGCCTGTCTTATTGACAAATATTGGTACGCGATGAGCGAAAAATAATGAATAAGTTGCTGATGAGGCCGAATGAGGTCACTGCTTGTTTTCGTCGTTAAACATCGGACTGACTCGGCTCAGTGCAAACATTTTTAAAAGAAAACTTTACGTAACTGTTAGGGAAACGCTTATGAATTAATTGTTTGAAATTTCATGCAGGGAAATAAAACCGCTAGAAAACGTTTTAAAAAGTTCAAAACTAACTGAAAACAATGGACTTACATGATGACTTCGGCCTCGTGTAATATTCATAATTTTTGTTCAGTCAACGCGTGCCTGTATCACGATTCACTGATCATTTTGTTTACTTTTGAGACGCCAATATAACATGGTATTGGCGTCTCAGAATACCAGCCTCTGATTGGCTCTTGCGCGAGCCCTTGCAGTCACGTGGGTTCCAGGTCAAGTTCAAAAGTCGTTTGTTCAACAGCAAGATTTCTACAATCTCACCTTCAAAACACTGTAAATTACAAGATAATAATTATTCAATCCTAAAGGTAAGGTTGGCATTGTAGTTTCCGTCAGAAATCTAACACTCTTATATGCTAAAAGTACAATTTTCACAATTTTTGAGAAGAGTTACCGCCAGAGAAATCGTGCGAACAGGTCTGGAGCGACGGGTGCCACCTCAAGGGCGTGGCGTCCATTACAGTCTAGTTCACCGCGCTGTTTTTATTGCAATAAAACTCTGCATTTTAAAGCACAATGTAATAAAATAAGGAGAGATACAAAAGGAAAGAATAGAAACGATAATTTCACCGGCAAAATAGAATGATGAATAATAACAGAATAATTTAATCTGTTGAGCAATGACAGAAATTGCAAAATAGTCAATAAATTGTATGATGAATGTCTTTGTGAATACATTGTGGTGGTTAATTATTAATCTTCCTTATGGTCAAGTCCCAGAGTTTTAATGGCTCCGAAAAAAGGGTATCTAAATCAACCCTGCCGGTCATACTGGGTCAGAGCTGTTATATCTCTCTGCTGACTTGTCGGGGTTTTCTGTTCCCCCATAACACCCTGTTCTTCTCTATTGTAGGGAAATATGTTTTAGCATTGGGAAGTTGATGCACAATTAGACACGCAGATGTCAATGAAAATAATACAAAAGGATGTAATTTGGGTGGACCTGCATGGAAACCCCGTCACTCTCGGCAGAGTGATGACAGCAAATAGTAGTCTGACACAAATAACAAGTAAAGTGGAATGTGGGGAAACCATTGGTGACATTGGCGATTTAATTTTCCGGGACCCGAGCCAGTTTCGCGCGGGAGAGTTGCATAATAATGTTGACTATTGGGAGGAGATTGCGACAAAGAATCCCTCGGAACAACACGCTACAAGCCTTGGGTGGATCAGAGATAAAGTGTCTATCTTCCCACTTTTATACTGGCACATTTAAGGGGAGCCAATATGACTCGGATCGCCCCCTCCTATGGCGTTCAAGAACAACGTTTCATATAAGCCATTTGGGGAGTTTATCAAGCGAACTCTGGTGGAACGCTTGAGGACTGGTACCATATCATTAGTTGG
The DNA here is from genome assembly GCA_030867875.1 of Actinernus sp. WN-2022. NCBI lineage: Eukaryota > Metazoa > Cnidaria > Anthozoa > Actiniaria > Actinernidae > Actinernus > Actinernus sp. WN-2022. Next base: position 145,381,182 of record JAOWCC010000577.1, on the reverse strand, counting down.
AAGAGTTGGTTTGGTACCACCCCCGCATATTGTACTTCCCCTCACGGTAGAACCGACCAAGCCCCGCTTGTGTCACGACGCCCGATACTCGAATCTTTGGATGCAGGATCGACCATTTAAGCTTGATAGCTTGAAAGACTTACCTCGATACGTCTCCAAGGACAGTTATCAGACGGTGCTCGATGATATGTCTGGATATGACCACATTCTTCTAACTGATGATAGCCAGACGTACTTTGGTATCCAATGGGGTGGCTGGTATTTCACATATAATACCTTGCCCTTCGGATGGAAGATCTCCCCTTACATCTACCATACTACAGGACTTATGGCCACTGGCTTCTTACGATCTCTTGGAATCCCGTGCCTCTTATACATCGATGATAGGCATAATGGTCAACTGCAAATTCCACTAGATAAAGGTAAATGCAAAAACCTAGGAACTGAGGATGAACGGAAGTTTGCCGCAGCCCGATCAACAGTATTTGTGGTAGCATACCATCTCGTACATTTGGGATATTGTCTAGGCTTAAAATTATCAAAGTCCATCTTGATGCCAAGTATAAAGTGGTGCCATACCTTGGTTTTCTAGTAGTTTCAACCGAAGAAGTCTTCCACCTAATGCCAGAGAAGAAAGTGAAGTTTCTCCAACTTATCCGAGGAACGTTGCAGACCTCATTGTTTGTTAGTGTGAAAACGCTACAACGTAACGCCTTGTAGGAAAATGTGTCTCATTCTTGTTGGCGGTGCCAGCAGCGAGGTTGTTCACGAGAGAGATGAACAGCGTAATCTCTCGTGGTCAACGCACCCTCAAGCCAATTCGGGTTCAAGGCCCTCTTCGGGACGAAATCTCCCACTGGCTGTTCTTAGAAACGTGGGACGAGCCACTCCCATGGCGTCGACGTGTCCGTGCAAAAGTAGCAACAGACGCATCGGCGTCTGGCTGAGGGTATTTCATCCTCTCTTATCCTGTCCCACAACATGTGTCTGACTACTGGTCTACCGAAGAGCAGACCTGGGATATTTCTACGAGAAAGGCCGTTGCCATCGACAAGATACTGTTGTCATGTGAGGACCAACTACGTAATGCACGTGTGGATGTACTTGTTGATAATCAAGCAGTCATTCAATCCTGGAACAATCAAGGTGGGAAAAGTAGATCATCGTTGAATGAAGCGATAAAGAAGCTGTTTTTCACCACGTCAAAGCTGAACGTCCTCCTAAACATGTCGTACATTCCATCAAGCGAAAATCCAGCTGACCTGCCTTCTCGTCGCCTTTCTCTGTTGGACAGCCGATTAACGGACGAAATGTGGTACACTGTGGAATATATGTTCGGAGGTCCTGAAGGCCATACTTGTGACCTGATGGCCCTAGATTCTAACGTCATGAAGATTAAGCGGGGATGCCATTACCTCACTTCACACCATACCCCTCCCCGGAGTCATCAGGGGTAAATCTCTTTGCACAGGACCTCGCGCAACACATCCATATTATGCAACACCCATATGTGTTCCCTCCGCTGTTGTTGGTTGGTCCAGTGCTGCGTTTCCTGCAGAGTTTCAGGCAGTCTTGTACTGTAGTTGTGCTTGACACATATCCAAGAAAATATTGGTGGCCACTTCTGCAATATCGATCATCCAAGACTTGCCTCAAAGGGTAACGCCACAGCTCTTCTATCACCATCAAAGCGAAGATGGTCCCACATCCAGGCATTACAGGAGACCTCTGGGCTTTCCAGGTCGCGTTCTAAATGTTACAGATTCCTTCATTGCGTTTGTGAACTCTCAATTGCTAGTATTAGTAACCTGCATAAAGGACATGACTGCATGTTTCTCCCAGAAAATTAGGGAATAAATTATCATAATTTGTAAATAATTATAAAATATTACACCTATACAACAACATCAACAACAAGTTTATTAAATCTGGGGTTGAATATTAAACACTTGTGTTGGTTTTTCTTTCCCATAGGAACTCCCTGTAATCGCAAAGCTCTTTATCCTTTGCGTGAGGTGTCTAATCTGCAGTCACGCGAATGATAGCGACTTTAGGTTTTGTCAACGCTGTGGCTTCAAAAGGAAAATTATTTGCGTTGATAAGAATAGATCCATGAATGTTGATCTCGACCAAAAAAAATGCAGAATTTTGATAGAGCGACCAGTTACTCCAGGCAGAAGAACTTGAAGGTTTTTTGGCTGCTCTTCCAGGATGGATAACCTTAGCGACTGTTACACCGCGTGACCTCGGTCGTTTACTAATTTTTAAGGACAGAAACGGCAAAACCCAAGTTCACAGGAACGGTTGCATATTTCTTGGCCAGCGAGGTACACACCCATGTGACTGCCCGCTACGACTGTCGTACAAAACTGTGGATTCCTATATCGCAAAGTTACGTTCTATATTTCACGCTATTGGGAGAGACGGTGAATGGGACAAACGTTTAGGGCTGGGGAATCCTGCAGCTGATAAGTCCATTAAAGATTACCTGCGTGTGGTTACAGCAGAGCAGTTGCAAGCTCGGATAATTAACATCTAAACAAGCCACTCCCTTCTTTGTGAACAAATTAACTAAGCTGTCATAACATCTCCAACGGGCGTTGGAAAACGCACAGACCCCGACCCAGCGGTTCATTATTGCGCGAGGCCAGGTATATTTTAAGACGGCCTTCTTTAGTGGGGATCGCCCAGGCGATCTCGGCCAAATAAAAGTACCCGAAATCCTACGTTTCCCCAACGACGATGGCTTTCCTGATTTAGTCATATGTGGGGCAAGACGTTGAGAGATGGGGACGAAAACGTTTTTGGGATCCGGAGGAACCTACAGACCACCATTTGCCCCATTCGTGGTATTGAGCAATACATAGAGGTGGCATGTGAAATGAAAATTGACCTAACACGTGGCTACTTATTCCGTCCTACAACGCCTAATGGAGGGATTCAGAATTCCCCAATGAGCTCTGCTGCTGTGGAGGCTCGCTTAAAGTTATATTTAACAGATATGGGTGCGGATGAAGGTGAAACATTACATGGCTTTAGATCTGGGTGTGCCATTACATTAGCACTGAAGGGTGCAGACTTGTCAGAGATTATGGATCATGTTGGCTGGGCGCGTAGACACACTGCCCTTTATTATCTACAGCTGGCTAAAGTTCTAAACCCAGACGGCGCGTCTGCTAGACTCGTCTCAGATGGAGTGCCAAATGTAATCAACCACTGGCAGGACATCAATGAACTAAAACGCTTTGTATGTGCATTTCCTTCTGACAATATACAAAAACGGGCTAATCAGGATCCACTGTGAAGGCATTATTATATGTTGTACTATACCTAGTTTATATATATCTAGTTTATAATAGTATTCTATTTCATGACACTCACATTCATACTCAGTTGAATTAAGGTATGGGAGAAAGATTGATCAGCGGTAGAGTGTCAAGGGAATACGACCCACGCGAATCTGGAGGGAGGGTGGGTGGGCCGTTTGTCTGACCACTGTTCCGCTGGAGAACTGAGCAAGAAGGGAGTGTCCTACGTTGATACTGTATTATATAGTCATCTCGTAGCGTCATCCACGTGCCTATGCACACCTAGCTGTAAATGGGGTATTATTGTACCTTATTTCATAATCGCATATCATTATGAGTGTTATGAATACTAATCTAGTTTATAATACTAATCCAGTCGAAGCTCTCTGTGCGGAAACTCTCGTTAGCGGACAGCTCCTGACCAGTTACGGATACCTCAGTTTCAAAAATCCCGTTTGAACTCTCCAGCAGTAAACTCTGTGTTTACACATTCCCGTAAGCGGACAGTTCCAGTTACGGACACTTTTTCTGATTCCCGAGGGTGTCCGCTTACGGGAGCTTCGACTGTATCTAACAAAATAGGATCAACACAGAGTTCCGGTCGCGCCGATCGAAAAACAGTGAATGATTTATGTTTGCGTTCTCTACTATACTACACGTAAACTCGAGGTCCGGGGACGGGAGGGGGGTCTGGGGTTCTTCCGAGTATTTGGCTGGTAGGGCTGATCGGTTTGAAATCGGCGATTTAGTATTTTTTAGGGGTTGTCCAAGCGAAATCGATTTTTCAGGGTGATTTTTAGACGATGAGGTAGATTTTAGGGTGGGAAATTGTTCACTGTTTGGTATTTTTTAGGGTATTTTTTCAGGTTTTCGGACGGTCACCCCTACCATTTTTACCTTGAATAACCGCCTCCCCAGCCCCCCCACCCCACCCCCGGGCTCGGGGTATTCATGTTGCATTAACTTTTTACAGTCAATGTGCGCGATTGCATGTACTTTTACGTGCAGTTGTATTTTGGAATTTTAAAAGACCCTTGCTCTCTCCCGTCGTCGTAGATGTCACCGTCCTGTTTCCTTAAATTCCTTATAATAGACCGCGAATGTTCTATTCTCTGATAAAATTAATTTAGCCAATCAGATCTCGCGTTTTATCGCCGGACTATGATGTAACCAATTACAGCTAGCCTACATTTCTTAAAGTTACTAACCATTTTGACTGTACGTCTAGTAATGTTATTTATTGTATCACCTGCACACTTTGTAACAAACTCTACATCGGAGAAACAGGGCGAAGATTAGGAGATCGATTCTGCAAACACTTGCTAGATGTTACAACTAACAGCAAGGACCTCGCCATGCGGCATTTCTCTTCATGAAGGCACTACCGGAACCCGTAAACGCAAAGAACAGAACTTAAATTAGGCACTTTGGCATCTAACGGCATTAGTGTACTCTTTTCGTTCAGTTAATTTCATAATTCGCGTATTCATTCATACTTAGATCAGTATTACTTTATTCATCAACTCTTTATTGTCCTTTTTACAGCTATTAGCATTTCTATTGTTGACGCAATTTCCTTTGATCCTAATTGATCCATGAGTATCTGTCGTACGCCACTTCCTTATAAGGATGTACGAGTAGAGGGGCACTGAAGTACACGAGCTAGGGAGGTCACTGATGTACGCACAGGAGACTCGCAGTTTGCGGGTAGTATTATGTATTAAAATTAGTCGCAAATCAAGCACCGTTGGTCGCTTAGCGTAGTGGTTACCACACTTCGACTCGGGTTCGAACCCCAGAACAATTCCCCCCCCCCCCCCCTCAATTTTGGATTTTCCCCCTCTATATTTTGGTTTAAACTCGTCATTTGCCTATAAATCCTAGCCCTAGGCCAGTGAGAACTCGTTGTTTACTTGTGAACCCTAGCTCTAGGTGGGTGAGATCTCGTCGTTTACCTGAGAACTTGTTTACTGACGGTTAGGGCCGGTTAGGTTCATGTTACGGGTTAGGGTTTAATGTTTGTGCATGTGAAGTTTCGGTAAAAGGGAATAAGTCTCTACTTAGTTTGTGAGGCTGAAAGTTTCAAAATGGCTGATTAAACGAGTGGGGCTCGAAAAGATTCATGGCCGCTTTCCTACGCCATTTTGGAAAACTCACGGTCAATCGAAAGCTGGGAGGAGTCTCCTATGTGTACATCAGTGACCTCCCTCGCGTAATTTAGTGACCCTGTACACGTACATATGGCGGCCTATCGTGCTTCCTTATAAGGAGGTCGTACGATAGACGCTTCTCAATTGATCCGAGTACTGTTTCCTCCGCGGTATTCATGCACTCAACACTTTATCAATCGTTTCCCCACCCACAATTCCCTCTTTTGCTCTGACCAAGGGCTAGCGCTCGAAACGTTAGCTGCTACTCGCTCACCACGGCGGTTAGCATCTTTGTATAGACGTTGGATTTATTTTAGGGTTTAGTTTCTCTTTAATCTACTTTTAGTTAATTGATCATACCCATGTTTATCTTCCCCACCAACGCAGATCAACACTAGTTTTTACAGGTACTATATAGTGACCCATCGTACAGCCTACATGGTCGCCTTTGTTCGCAAATGTGGACCTATATTTTTACTTCCTACCTACTAAAGAACTTTGGGGGAGGGAGCTTAAGGAGGGGAATACTCACGAGGTATTTGGAACGACTTATTACTGGTCTAGATCTTTGTTGTTGTCTCCACGTACAACAAAAAAAACGACATGAGAAACACACGGAAGCCTGTGGAAACCAGGCTTTAGTCGTATTTTGCTCTATCCGGAAGAGCTAAAAAGATGTACAACCCACTCAAAGCGTAACTCGCTTCCATGGCGATTATCCCACTCTGATCAACTCTAAGATTGTTGATCCACTGAATTATCAGATCGTTAATTTTGTTATAGTTTACATCGTTTACATGCGAAGTTGATACTCAGTTTTGTTTATAGTGCATGCGATCTGCTGATCAAATAGATTATAAATTGAAGATACCCTGAACGAACTGAGAATAGCTTGTAAAACAAGTTCGAACTGTACATTGCACTATTGGTCTTATTCATAAAGGCATCAGAGCGAGGCCAGGTCACCCAGCTTGTCACAGGAACCGAACAATCTACAGGCGATAGTGGAAAATAACGTCAATTCCTTATGACACAAAAGAATACGACAGTGCGGTACGACAGAAACTAAGACATTTCTGACCGACTCCAATTTGCAAACTTTGGGAGAACTGGCCTCGTTCTGATACCATTATTGTTACCAGGCTTCTTCCCACGCGGACATGAGGTATGAACATCATCAATAGACCTTTCCCTCGCGGCGGCCATCTTGGTATAAACCTTTGTTAATGCTTACCCAGCCTCCGTTAAACACGTTTGAGATCGAGGCTGTGTAAGCATTAACAATAGGTTTATTCCAAGATGGCCGCCGCGTGGAAAAGGTCTATACCATCGCCACATCATCCATCAGAACCGAGATTGTCTCAGTTTAATCAGTGTTCAGTGCTGATGCTTTGTTTCATTTTCTTCACCGGCAGTTTCCTAATTATCCTTATGTTATAGTTTCCTTTAATGTTTTAATCTTTACCATGGCATTTCGTAACTTCATTGCACCAATTTGTAATCCCAACTCCGTAGATTACCTTATTTGAATTCGCTATATGCGGCGGTTCAGTAAACTTCACGGAATAATTTACTTGAGATGTTACCAACTTTCTCGTTTTTAACTTTTCTTCCCCCTTTCTTTCAGTAACACACAAGGTATGTAGGAAAGAAAATCATACAATGGGCTATTATTATCGAAGTTAATTCGGCCATCTTCAATAAAACAAAGGTTTTGGTCCCGGTAGCCTCGCACTGGTGGGTTTCAGAACGAGTTTACCGGACGAAAACAAAGGTTTTTATTCTCCTGGGACTTAAATGGCCGCCGCGTGATAGTTGAGTGTTTTGTAGATTAGCCACCCATAATTATCTATTTATATTATCCTTGGATAAGGGTGACAAGCGTATCTCGGGTCTTAACCTGACGAACCTTATGAACAGTTTCTTTCTCCCCGTGAATTCGAATATACCGACTCTAGACACTTGTTCCCTGCCTGCCTTCCTCCCAGTCTATGAACAGTTGCCTATTTTAAACCAAACAGAAATCTGCAACAACTTACTTCAATGCTGCTTACATAAATCATCTGGACCGGATGGAGTGCCTAACCGTATACTTAAGAGCTTTGCTTATGAACTTACCGTTCCCGTAACTAAAATATTTAATGCATCTTTGCAGTCGGGAATCTTCCCCAACATCTGGAATAATTCCCACATCTCTCCTATCCCAAAGACTAAGCCAGTCACAGCTGAAGAAGACCTGAGACCCATCGCGTTGACGTCGTGCTTGTCAAAGATTCTTGAAGATTTTGCAGTTAAATGCCAGTAAGGCCTTTGACCGGATAAACCATAACATTTTAATCACTAAACTTGTTAACTTAGGGGTCAGAAGACCCTTAATATCCTGGATTTGTAGTTTTCTCTCCGACCGTTTTCAAGCGGTACGTAATGATATTATATCCGATTGGGCCCCTATATGATATTAAAACCGATTGGGCCCCCTGTGACAGGTGTCCCACAATACTAAACTTGGCCCGATCTTATTTCTAATTATGACAAACGATATGGCAGTAACCTCTTTCATTCAATCTGACATAAGTGAAATATCTGCCTGGGCTTCGAGGAACGATATGACGTTCAACTCCAAAAAATGTAAAGTGATGACAATCTACTTCCTCAGACGTTACTTGAACATTCCTACTCTCTGCCTCGACGATTTACCTTTGGAAGATGCCCAGTCTCACAAAGTCTTTGGCCTAACACTTAATAATAATCTGAAGTGGACTGACAAGTCCACTTCAGATACCTTGTTACTAGTAAAGAAAGCCTCCAAGCGTTTGTATATTCTGAGAACTTTACGCTGGAACGGTGTTCCTGCCTCGGACCTAATTCCTATCTATTACAATTTAATGAGGTATATTTTAGAGTACAGCTGTGTTGTTTAGCACGCAGGCCTACCACAGGCTAACCATCTTCCCATTTTGTGTATTTGTCACTGATTTCCTAGCAAATTGTGAAATAAAATACCTTTTGACTTTATTCTGCTGTTATGTGTTGATTTTAGCGCGCGCTCATAATACAGCTCGGGCTTCCTGTGGTTCAGGTTTGTTTATATATAGCTCGGGATTCCTGTAGCTCATCTCACCAACTTGCATGTGTATGTTTACGTAGTTGGCGAGATAAGCCACAGGAAGCCCGAACTATATCTATGTAAGTTTGTATCTGAAGAATATTTCAGAAATTCGATTTTACGGATTTTATTTGGCATCGGATTCCCACACAGGTCCATACAAACACTGTATTTCGCGCCATGTTTGCACCCCTTTCAAAATGTCGGAATTTACCGGGAACTGGTCTATTTATCTTATGCCGTTTAACCCAGAAATAAATAAAAGAAATATGTTTTAAGATTAAAATCTCGGTTTTGTTGGTGTGTGAGTGATAAATAAATATCACAAGGTCCATATTTCGAAATCACATGCACGTGACTGAAATAGTTTTATATTTTGAAATTCACGTGCAAATGAACATGAAATCAAAACATTTTTCGTTGGAATTGTGTTTATGCAAAATAGCTAGCGAATACGAGACGTTCAACGAAGTGTGCAGTCAAAATTTGGGAATCGTGGGCAAACTTTCGAAAGAAATCTGTCGATACTTCCTCAAATTGCCGAGTTTGGAACGTAAGTCCAGAAGAGTTTAATTTTTGGCTTGCAAGATTCATTGCAGAAGTACGCAGTTAGGAAGACCGTGACGACTTCCGCCTTCCACGCTCTATTACCTCGCATGTGGTTTGAGTCGCACGTAAAAGAAGATTTGGGAAGGGGAGACATCAATATTCTTTCAAAACAAAAACAGACTTTCGTTTTGCTGATTTTAGAGCGGCGTTGGATTCCAGAATGAAAGAGGTATGTAACGAAATATTTTATTTAATACATTCTTGATGGAAAATTCTGTCGTTTCTTTGCGGGTGTTGTGGTTTAATGTGTTGTTGCATAATTATTTATTCGACTGTTAGGCCCAATTCAAACGTCGAACTTTTCATGCGCCGAGGCCTTATATACTCATTGGTATGCTGATAAACAGTGGGATGATAAACAGTGGGATTTTTTTTTTGCAATAATTTTATTGTACAAGTTGTGTCCCTCCTATCTTTATTAATAAAGGATATATAATAATCGTTGTTCTTTAGATCTTGGAGACTTGGACCCATCCTAAGTCACATCATATTATTGGGCAAAGGAAACGGTAGGAGAAAAGTTACTTATATCATATGAGCACAATTTGTTAAAAATGGAATTAAATGAAAGATAAGTTGCCTAGCGATAAATATCTGGTACGGTGCAGGGGGTAAGAGAGGCGTGCGACCGAACCAGGAGCTCATAACCAGTAGCGTCCGTCTCGCATACTACAGGACTTTGTCACAGCGTGTTCACAAGTTAGGTTAACTTCAGAACGGTGTCCCGCTATTCTTGGGTTGCAATCATTCTTAAGGGAGTAAAATCACAATGGTAGCAGCCATGTTGTTGGAAAAACAAAAGTAGCTAATGAGGCATCTTGTTCCGCCACTGGTGCAACCCACCATTGGCGGGAAAAAATATATAATGATAACCCAACTTGTGAAAACGTCGTGACACCGTTTATGGCTGGCACCTGACCGAACCCCCTTTTTCTACATAAAAAAAAGACAGCCGATGGAGTAATCAGCTGGGAAAACAAAATAAGAACCCTAATCGAACGACGCCGGATCCGAAATAACTAACAATTCAATAAAATGGATGAAACATTACAATTAAGAACTTTTTTTTTAATTCTTATGCCTGCTCAACGGTTTGACATATCGTTATCGCAATTAGCAGGGCGTTCATTATTTTGTCATGGATTAGTAAAAACTAATACGTAAATCGAGCAGTTGGAATATGAAATTAGTAACACAAACAATGTCTATTTTAAGGTTACGTAGTAAAGGGTTTATATTTGCTTAATGTTTTGAAGTCAATATTTTCTAAGTAATGTTTCATGTACGAGTCACCGGATTCGACGGGAATTTGTACTACTCATGAATTATTCATGAAAGCAACTACCAATCAGAGGCCGGCCTCCATTTGTACCACGTGACGTACTTTGAAACCACCGTCGAATACTCGTCTACGCTTCAAAATCCGAGGACTCTGGAATCTGAGAGCTGAAATGCTCCCTATGATTCATTGAACGTTAACATCAGTGTCTGTAATAGTGATCGACGCTGATGTTTTATTAAACAGTTCAGTATGCAACCGGGGGAGATCTCTCAACCAACAATGACAGCAGTTTATTACCTTGGGTTATAAATTACAATAATTATAAAAATGAACATTACAAAACAGATATACGCCATAGACCTTTCTCCCATTCCGCTCCAATGGCTACGAACAATGGCACCAACTCGAGGTTGGAGTAGATATTTTCGTACATTTACTGTATTTGTGTCTAACGCAATGTCGACCAATTGTTCCATTGTTCGATTGAACGCGGGAAAGGTCTATTGTCACCCAGAATAACCTAAAAGCTAATCTAGCTGGGTGATATAATATAGCTATTAATATAATATATAATTATAGTTAACTATTTATAATGTTACCACTGCATATGTACAGACAGGCAGTGTCGATTTAAGTCCAACTGTAGCAAGCATACCGCAATTACCTGGTTGTAAGAAAGCTCTAAAGGAAAGCTTTAGTAGTAATGATTATGACCGGCAGACTACGATTTTTCAGTTACTAGATTTGCATCAATATGTCACACTCGCTTAAGATTAGGTAACTCTGCTTTAAATGATAACCTATTTAAAATTAATTGTGCACCAACAGCTTTTTGTCTCTGCGGATTTGCCAAGAAAACTGTTAAACACTATTTATTCGATTGTCCTCTATATGCCGCAGTGCGTCATACGTTATTTGCGTCATACGTTATTTGCCTCCGTTGCACTTTTAATCCCTCACTGGCAAGTTACATCGGATAGTATAAAAGTGAACATACTACTCCATGCCTCTTATGAATTGAGCAGTAATAAAAATATTACAGCAATATAGTTTTATATTATTGAAACAAAGCGCTTTGATTAATTTAACTGGCTTTAGAGTAGTATTATCAATTTTATAGTTATGAAAAAGTATTGTTTTTGGTCCCTGTAAGTTTTTCTAATTATCACAATATAATTTGACATATTATTTTTATTATTTACTTATTGCGATCTATTGTTCGTGCTTTCTGTTTCCTTGCTTTATCTATCATTATTATAAGTCGTTTCCTTTTTCTCTACCTTTTTCGCTGTAAAACTTGTAATTGTAACGGTAGTGTGAGCTTCCTAGGTGAGCACATGGTGCTCTTGAGGCAAACACTAGGACATTATATGTTTAAATTAAAAAATATAGAGAGATAAAAAAGAAGTTCCGGTATAAATGGCCGGTAAGCTTTTCACGCATGGCGAACTCGAAATTTGAAATTCAAATTACATAGCAAGTGAAGAACTATCGCGTACGTAGGCGAGCAGCCTCTCCTGTTAAAATGCAAAATATTGAGAGTTTAAAATGAAACAAGCCATCAAAAAGTGAACAGAGGGAAGATAGTTGTTTATGACAGCCTTTAGGCGGTTTTTGTGGCCGTTTATGAACTCTTGTAGCCCTTACTCTCAAGTTAAACATCTATGTGTTTGATTTGAATTTCGCTCGCTAAGCAATCAGTAGAGAGCACTCAAGCGGAGCATCACATCATGTTCATTCGACAAAGGCTGAGTGACAACTAAGGTGTCAGTGGCCTGGCGATGACCCTTTTATACCGGAATTGAACTTTCTGTTTAAAGGGAAAAACGCGCGCACATTTAGGTACTATTAAATTTACTGAAGATTTGGAGACTGACTTCCTCTGCTGGTGGCAAAAAAATTACGGTAAAATTCCTGTCTCGATGCATACAGACCGTCTCACCAATGTGGGATGTGGTTTTGCACACACTGCGCATGTCCGTTACGCAAACTTAGCGCCGAACTCAAAATTTCACGCCAGGTTGTAAACACGTACTCCCACAAGAGCGATTTCGTCCTGATTTACATAAATATTGGTTCGATTTTCTTGGCCAAAATAAGACGTATCGCCAAAATACCTGAAAACTCTACATCTAGACTTTAGATACAGAATTCGTGTCCGTACTTTATCGGATTTACAAACTCCGATAAAGCACAACCACTCATTCTGTATCTATTACTTACACTATTTACATGATTACCCACTGTCTTATTCTATGATTAGATGATTCGTCATTCGGCTGAAATGATTGCAATGAAACTTTAGGCATCACTACAACTGGATTTGAATGTTACGACAACAGTTTAAGTGCAGTATAAACGAGGAAAAACTACACTCTAAGAAGGCTTTCAAAGCTTAGTGTCCTCTGATTTATTTTCGTTGCTTTTTCTGTCGACGTTTGGAAGCGAATTGGAATTCTTAACAGCTCTTTCAGATGAAGGCCTTTTAAAGCAACACCAAACTTTCTTACATATCATTAGCATTGGCTTTTTAAAGTTAGGAAGTTGAAATGCATAAAGAAATGGATTAACGCATGAGTTAACACCGATTAAAACATACGATATGCAGTGAAACACCATCAAAACATGCAAATTCGAGTAACATTGACTACACACTATAAATAAAGTCGAGGAGATAACAAACGGCAAAAAACAAATCTTAAAAGCCAACATTATTACTAACAATGATTTAGCCAGTTTTCTTTCCCGTTTTCCTAAAGCCTTCGCTGTCTTGTCGCTCTGAGTCAACTCCTGATTCTGTAGAAGCTGTTTGTTGTGCTTCTTTACACTAAATATGATTATACAGCTTAACAACGTTGAAGCAATCCCGGCAACATTAATATGGGCGATATATAGAATAGAAGTGATGTAGTAATATCGGAAAAATAGAGCCCGTATAAACCCAATAGTCAAAGAGTAGAACCAGATAACTGCAATAGTAACCAGCGTACGTTTTCGTGTCACTCGCGAGGGGTAGCTCAGTGGACCAGCCAGAGCAATACACCGATCGAACATTAATGCAATGATATGAAAAACGGACACTAATATCAAGAAACCACCAGCAAATGAAAATGCCGCTGCAATGTAGTTCATCACTTCATAACCCATTCTCAAGGTAATGAAGATATAGGCCTGCAATGGGCAGTAGACAAGTCCAACCAGTAAATCACTGAAGGCCATGCTTGTGATGAGAATATTCGATGGTCTTTTACGAAGTTGCTTAAACGGATCTTTCCAAATTGCAATGATGACGGTTCCGTTGGCGAGGACAATAATGGGGGTTGTTACTACCATGACGATTCCTATGACCAAGCTCATAGTGGTATTTTGCTGTATAGTTTGCTGTAATGCTTTCATGGTATCACGACTGGATTTGTTCCAAATATTAGCGCCATCACCATAAATCGCCGCCATTACGAGGGCCGGGTTTTTAGGGCACGTAACAAGTTTGTCGCTGGAGTTTCAGCTGGGGATGAGTTTCTTCCTTTACTACGACAGATATTGATTTGTAAAGCTCTTTAGAAGCGATGTTCTTCATTAGTATCTCAATATTTATCCAATAACCTCCGCGTCACTGCCTGTTTATAACTAATGAACACAGGTGCATGCAAGCGGAAGGTTTAATACATACTTGCATCCAATCACTAACTCCTGAGTACTTCATTAACGCTTCATTGAATAAGTTACGTTTCCAGGCCATTGTATTCACGACCGTGTATTTAATTATATTGTTTGCTATACAATGGGGAAATATTATCTCGCCAATAAGGGGACCCATGTTAACCACAATTATAATGTTCAAAATGCTTTTTTATGTAAGCTTATGCATACGAGTGATTGTTAGGTTGCCGTTCTGGGTGTTTCAGGACTTTTTATATTGCCACGTACTGATGCTATGATACATGAATTATTAACCTTAAAAAAACTTAAAGTGCATATAAGCCCTGGCCAGTTATGCTTTTTTTGAAAGCTTAGACCTTAAAAGGTTGAGAAACGATTTCTTTAAATAAAAATGTTTTCATAATTTTTTTAGCGACTAAACTTGCAAATGTAGAATAATTTTCGCGCACCTTCGGGTACTAGGACGAGAATAAAACGTGACGTCATCAACAGAACTATATAACATAATCACACAAGTACTGTATATATATATATATATATATATTTTAACTCTTAACAAATATATATTGTAAATATTTTAATTAGCTCTCAACAAATAAATTGTGATATATTTAACTCTAGACGGATGAAGAGCCATTCATGGAAATGCTGTCTAATAAACCTTTATTATTATTATTATTATTATTATGACGTCAAACTAGATCCAGTGCCAATTTTGTAAAGCGCTCTAGCGCGCTTGATTTTCGTCCACAGGCAACCCAAGACATGTTTTTTGGGCAACTTTGAACGGCCAATACACCATGACAAATAAATCAAATCAACCTTTTAAATTTCGAAATCCTTTGTATCTAGTCTCTTCGTAAGAAATATAATTAGCCAGGGCTTATACGCACTTTAAGTAAAACTGGAGTTTGCTTTGTAGACTTAATCGATGATAATGTACATAATATTGTTTTCAGAGTAAATTAAAGTACAAGTACAAAATCTTCAAATAGCCGCAGGACCTGCTGACCATTTATTTATTTCTCGTTTACTTATTTGCACCTGTACTAGTTGTATTTAGTTTTAGTATAAACAGAGCAGGATGTCTGTATAGGAAAATACTAACTGAGTCTGTACAGGAAGAAGGTCAAAAGTTTCCTGTATATACCAACCGAGCTCGGTTTATAAGATGTTTATAATATGGCCGTTTTTATAATATTTCTTGGGCATTTATACAAGCACTTCATCAAGCAAGTTCAATAACAAACTGATTAACTCGTCATGCTCATCCATAACTACCTATGACGTCAGTGATTATTTTGGTGCTTCGATCATTGTTAATACTTGTAACTAGCAGCTCTAATCTACTCAGTGCAGATAAAGGCCTGCTTTTATCAGGTTTCAAAATACTTTGATCAGTTAAGCATTACAGAAGTATCGCACATCCTTTGACAACATATCCAAGAGGTGTTGGCGTGCGAACTACCAGCTGAAGAAACTTTAAATGCAAAATGGCGGAAAGCTGTCGATATTTCCTTGGGAAGATACCCTCAAATTGCCGAGTTTGGAACGTCAAGCCCAGAAGAGTTTAGTGTTTGGCTGCAATATTCATTGTAAAAGTACGCAAGGAAGACCGTGATGACTTCCTTCTTCCACGCTCTATTATCTCGCATGTGGTTGTAATGAGTCGTCGCGTCAAAGAAGATTTGGGAATTGAAGGGAGACATCAATATTCTTTCAAAAGCAGACTTTCGTTTTGCTGATTTTAGAGCGGCATTGGATTCTAGATTCCCTGCTAGCAGAGGTCTCTCTCTGTCTTGGTAAAATGGAAGGCGAGGGAGAGACCTCTGCCGACATCCGATGCTTGCCGTCCACATTCATGGACGAGTCAAACCAGTTATGAAAACACGTTTTACCGGAAATAGCTGTACGTGTCAGTTGTTTGTTACAGTTGTTTCGTGCGCTATAAGTACACGTGAGACGCGTCACTTGTTGCCAAGGAAACTTCACGCATGCGCGACAGAGAAAGCGTCGGATGTCGGCAGAGGTCTCTCCCTCGCCTTCCATTTTACCAAGACAGAGAGAGACCTCTGTTAGCAGGGAAGATTCTAGAATGAAAGAGGTATGTAACGAAATATTGTGTTTAATACATTCTAGATGCAAAATTGTGTCGTTTCTTTGCGGGTGGTGTGGTTTAATTAGTAATGTAAACATAATGCAAGCGTGACCTACGGATTAATATGTAAGAAGAGCCCATCTGGGATTTTACTCGGGCCACATGAGAGTGAAGATGAAATACACTTTCATTTGAAATCCTTTTACTAATAACCGAAGGGAAGAATTATTAGCTGAATTTAGCAGTCTTTAGGAGTGGCCGGTAGCGCGGTGACATTCATTCTCTGCTCCCCTAGTATATATATGTAATTTAATATTTTTGTATTTCTCGATGTAAATTAAAGAAGTTGACCTCTACTTATTAATGTAACGCACGCTTACAATTTAGTCTGCTGTTCTCCAGGTTCAGAGTACTAATAGATGAGTGTCTCAAATGTATGTTTATATTTGTCCCATATTATAAGTTGTATATCCTGTCCACCTATGATGGAGCTATCACTATATTTCTCTACTGTTCTTTCAGCCCTGCGGCTCTTTATCGCAGCTCGCTGATCGCGTCCATATTGCTATTTATTAACTGAAATGCCTGTTGGTTATCTATATTTAAAAGCTTTTTACCCTCCTTCCCAAAACTGCTCATTATATTACAGAACTATAAAGGGAACTGTTGGAAACCTTTAATTTCTCGAACCAAAACCTCGGCCGTGAGAGGATTCTTGTTTAAGTTTACCTTGAGAGTTGAACATTGCTTCGCTCATCATAAATTATTCGGTGCTGAGTGTTTATTTCTCCGGGGTATTTCTGGCTTCGTGTTGGCGAGCGACAGCCAAAAACACGCCCAAACTTATTTTAGTGTTGGCCTACAGATCACGGTGTTTGCGCTGGTATGTATTATGACCGAGAGTAAAATGAGATGTGGCATAAAACCTAGGAAACGTACCTCAAACAAGAATACCGTCCGATGGCGAAATCTATCATCGCCTAGAGGTCAATAGCGCTGCGCACAGTTTCTAAAAATAGATTGTCTGGCACGAGACCCCCCGCAAGGGTCAGACAACAAACATGGCGCGAAATACAGTGTTTGTATGGGAATCAGACGCCAAATAATTTCCGTAAAATCGAGTGTCTGAAATATTCACTGTCAGCAAACTTAAGATACCAGGTAAAAGATTAACTGATAAAAAATTGAGGGATGTAGCTGTGCTGGGAAGCGTGCAATCGTGTTTTCAGTTTTCTATACCTTTGTAAATTTTCCTGCGGACTTTGACTCGTTGTTTTAAACAGCCGAAATGTATGGGAAACTGAAAACACGATTGCACGCTTCCCAGTATAACTACATCCCTCAAATTTTGATCAGTTAATCTCTTACCTGGTATCTAAAGTTTGCAGGCAGTGAATAGTTCAGAAATTCGATTTTACGGAAATTATTTGGCATCGGATTCCCATACAAACACTATATTTCGCGCCATCTTTGCACCTCGCTTGATAAGATTGCCGTTTGTCGCTTTGTTTCAATCCTCTGTATTTTAGCCAACGCTTAAGCTGTTCGACAGTACAATCATCAGGTTCTCTTTCGGAATATAATGCAGGAAAGCCGTCATTTTTGGTAGAATAGTCAGACGACGAACTGAAGTGCTGGTCAATTCCTGTAAGTTCTAACGCGAAAAGTGGTTTGTTTGTCTAAGTCATGCGGGGGGGGGTCTTAATTTTCGTGACGTCACTCACGCGCAGCGCTATTAATGCATAATTGAACGCATGCGCAGAAATTTTTGCTGCACGGAACAAAAACAAATTACGGCCTGCAGATTACAACTCGGTGCTGCCACAGGCAGCCCGAGTAATTATTAGTAATGCAATACTGAACTGTAATCAAAGAAGGCAAGAGAACAGAGAGGAATGAGTAAAAAAGATGTAAAGAGAATCGTGCGTGGAATAAACGTTAGCTGAGTCTTGTGAATACGATCTAGAGCTTAACTACGCAATCCCTTACGCGATACGAGTACGGGGACCTGAAACATTTTGGCGACCCTGCCAGGACACTATGAAGGGGTTTTGATGTGAAAACCAGAGACCAAGAGTGAAGCGATTGAACCGACCGCGTGGAAGACTTGTTAGAGATCAAATACTGTATGGTTCTAGAATTATGGTAGCTGGGGACATGCAGATTTATATGTTCACTTTACCGGTCGGTTTAAAGTGGAGGTAAAGAGTCTGAGGTAAGTACCAGTTGGCAATTTGGCCTAGAAGAAAGAAAAGCTGAAACCGAGAACACTCGATCGAGAGCACTCGTTCAAGATATTTCAGTGGATTAAATTACTCGGGTACAAGTAAATCCAATCTCGTACCCAGACCCCATTTGTTTCTTACTGCGCATGCTCGACGAAAAAATAGGGCTCTGGAATAATCCGATTTTCGTATATTCTGATTGGCTGTTCTGAACAATGCAATTTCACCGGAAGTCAAACATAAAGCATTTCTGGAGGGTTGATTTATTTGGACAAAGGCATTGGATATTAGGGCCTGGTTATCTAAACGCTAAAAACCGTTGGATTTTATCTAAAAGGATGCCGCTAAAAAAAATCGGGGATTCTTAGATATTTGCTTGTATCCACTCGGGAGTTCATATCACTTCATCGCAAACACACATCGCACACAGTACATGAATTCTCAGAATTCGAAAATCGAACTCAACTGGATATAGCCGAGGGATTTACCGTAACAGATAGGTAATACTTACATTCCCATATTAACAACAATGTTCGTAAGTGCTCTATAGGCAGAAGTGGCGTTTTCCGATTTCGTAAACTTGTGAACAGGCGCTGATCGCTTAAATATAAGCGTTTGTATGGGAATGTAACGGACTCCAGCTTTCAAGGAGCTAAAATACGAAAGAATCGTAAGTAAAAATGCCTTGACTTCCTTCTACCGTGTATTCAGTTGCTGTTTGTGTGGTCATCTGGCTCAGGTAAAGCGATTTCAGCGAATTCTCGATCCCCATGAATCCTCTTGAGCAACTACAGCTTGAAGTGGAAGCAGGATTGTATGAACAGAATGAAAGCGGGCTGGCCGAAATAGCGGAACTTTTAGAGATAACCACAGACTTGACTGGGAAGACTAAAATACAGACAATCAAAATTATTGGAAAAGGAATAGAGGATAAGATAGAGAATAACGAAGACTCGGCGACCACGTGCCTAAAGCAGATAATCGCTTACATAAACGGAAGTGTCCCACCGCTTGAGGATGAAACAGAGGTGATGAAAGAGAAGGAAAAGCAATTGGATGAGACGGTGAAAAAAAAAAAATTAAATCCAAACATGAAGAAGAAATGGATAGTATTTTGGCAAAATTGTCCGACGTGAAAGCAAACGCTAAAGTCAACTCAGATAATAAAGTCGAGGAAGCTAAGATAACACACTCCAAGAGCCTAACGGCAGAGCCCGTACCATCTATGTTCCGCCGTGAATTCAAGATCTCCGGTCAAATAGATTCGGGTTTAAGAAGTAAAATACAAGGAGGAAGAGAGAGTGGATGCAATTATCCGTGTAATATCCCCACATAGTAGTCTAAGGAGCTATGTGGAGACTCTACGTGATCTATCACTCGCCAAGATAAGAAAAATCCTGCGAGTACATTACCGCGAAAAATCACCCTCTGAGTTATACCAACATCTAGCGACAACATGTCAAAATCCCAAGGAAACGCCCCAGCAATTTCTACTGCGCTCTTTAGACCTAAGGAATAAAAGTTAATTTTGCCAGCCAGGAAGCTGACTGCGAGGTTAGCTACGGTACTCAGCTGATACAGAATACCCTCTTAAAAGCATTCGAAACAGGGTTACGAGATGACATACTCGCAACGAACCTGAGGCCAACGCTCTGGTCTCTTGGTGTATCTGACGAAGAACTCATGAAGCAAGTTAATGAACTCGCGTCAGATCAGGCAGAACGCCAAGCTAAACTTGGAAGTGAAAAACAGAAAACCGCTAAAGTGCACTCTTGTGAAGGGGAAGAGGGGGTATCACAGCCGAGAAAAGACGTAAATAGTAGCGTAAGCCATGGATTTTGGCTGAGATTCGGGAAATTAAAAGCCAGCTCAATAGTCTAAAAGAGAAAGTTAGTATCAGAGAAAGGGAAAACACACCCGGGGCCACGGGACGAGGCTCCTCTCGTGGGTATGGTGGTCGGGTCGTGGGCGGTATAATCCCATCCGAGGTAGCATTGGAGGATGCGCGAATTGCAGAGAACAGAGCATTGCTGAACAATGTCGCCACTGCTACTCCTGCGAAGGCATGGGTCACTACGCCTATGACCGCCCATCAAATAGCGACGACAACTCGTAGGGAAACGAGCGTCGGCTATTCCCAAGGGACAGGGAGTAGCCGTATCTACAAGTGAAAAGTCTGCAATGGCTGCGGGCGGAATCCGGGAAAAATAAGTTTCAGCAATGCAAGGACGGCACCTTGCAAGGCGCTGTGTCATGCGATAACTTATTTATCGAATCAGAAGAAGGATTCCTTCATGACCCACTTGACACCAAAACAGCATGATACGGTTGTAGGGTTAGTGGGTAAACGATGTCTTGTGAAATGTTTTCTTAAAGGAGCAGTGTTACGATTCTGATTGGTTGTTATAGACAATGGAAAAATCACGCTATGGCACGCGCCGCTGCAAATTTCCCTTTCGATTGAAATAAATAAAATGCTGCTTTACAAAAATATAACATCAAACCTAACCATATAGTACTGAAGTATAGTTTTAAAGCAATTTCGGCTCGAGATATCATGCAAATACGCCGATGCAAGCGGATTACTCACGGACTTCTACTTCTGTCACGTCTTTTGATTTCTTGTCCGCCTGACACATTTTCAAAATTTTGGGCATCAATACTAATCGTAACACTGCTCCTTTAATGACAGGAAAGTTGAAGCGCTATGGGACACCGGGGCCCAAGTTTCAATTATCTCCGAGTCGGTGCTACAAGGAACTAGCAATGAAATCAGAGACAGCGCAGAGTTACTAGACACGCCTCAGTTACACCTAAGCGCAGCAAATAGTACTTCGATACCATACAAAGGATGGGTGGAAGTGGATTTTCGACTCTCATCGCCTGCTACGGAATTGAAAGTTCCCTTTTTGGTCACAAGTGAAGAACTGGACAATCCAATAATCGGATATAACGTGATCGAAGAAATAGTGACGTCGGGAGGGGACAACTCGGCTCGGACTCAAGAAATTAAAGGAGCATTCATTCACCTTAAAGACACAGAGGTCACTACACTTGTCAATCTAACTTAAAATGTATATTGCAATTATATGTGTGAAATAAAAACAAAGAAAAGGGACCGGATCATCCCAAAAGGGGAAACCGCTAAAGTACCTTGCAGAATCGATACAGGCACACTGGCACGCGCGACACCAGAAAATAGAAGCACTACCGAGTGGCCTGGAGGCAATCGCTGCGTTACTATTGGTGGGTATAAAGAGAGGAACGTCATGTATAATAGACATCTAGTGTCCACAACTCCACCAAACACGATATCATCTTGAAGGGAAGAGCCAGCATGCATGGGTCGGCTACAGATGGTTCAATCCGTCACGCCGGTGGAAGTAAATGAAGCTCTCAAAACTGATAGAGCTAAGCAGTATCATGTAAGCACCCCCGATAGTGCTACTGACGTCAGTACACTGGCAGGAAGTAACCCAGAAGCAGTACCCGCGCACATTCAGGGCATAGATATAGAGGGTTTAACAGCCGATCAAGCAAGGGTAGCGAGAAAAATGTTAGCTGAAGAAGCAAACTCCTTCTCAAAAGATGAACAACTTCAGATGAATATAAATCTTAATGACCACACCCCTGTTCAGAAGAACTATGTAGCAGTGCCCAGACCCCTGTACCCGGAGGTCAAGAGTTACATTGAATATCTTTTGAATCGGAAATTCATCAAGCCATCAACATCGCCATACAGCTCCCCTGTCGTATGTGTGCGAAAGAAGGACAAGAGCCTACGCCTATGAGTTGACTATAGAGCACTTAACAAAAAGACTATTTCTGATAGGCACCCTATACCGCGCATGCAAGAATGTCTGGATAATTTAGGGGGACACGAATGGTTATCCGTTCTGGACCAGAGGAAGGCATACCATCGGAGTTTTGTCAACAAAGAAAGTCAATATTTAACAGCTTTTGTAACTGCTTGGGGTCTTTACGAGTGGACACGTATCTCTTTTGGATTGTCAAATGCCCCAGCGACATTCCAACGGTTCATGGAAGGTTGCCTTGGAGAACTAAGAGATGATGTATGCATACCATATTTAGATGACGTCATTGTATTCAGTGCGTCATTTGATGAGTATGTCGGCCATGTACGTAGAGTCTTGCAAAGTCTAAGGGAACACGGGGTAAAATTAAAACCAAAGAAATGTAAACTCTTTCAAAAGGAGGTCGTGTTTTTATGACACATCGTATCAGCAGCAGGATACAAACTCGATCCTTCGGTAATAAAGCCAATACAACACCTGAAAGAGTCTCAACCAAAAACCGTGCAAGAGGTACGTAAACTAATGGGGTTTCTGAACTACTACCCCAAGTATATTAAAGACTTTTCAAGAACCGCCAAACCTATCAACGACCTCTTGAAACAGCAAACCGAAGACAGCGGAACTCCTATGTCGCAAAGCAAGAAAGGGAAGAATAGCGGCCAATTACATCCAAAGCATCCTGTATTGTGGACCACGCCCCATCAAGAAGCATTAGACAAACTTATCACGCCCCTTACAAGCCAACCAGTAATGGCGTATCCTGATTTCAAACGCCCATTTATTCTACATACTGACGCGTCCAAAGATGGACTCGGAGCGGTACTTTACCAACAACACAGTGGAAACCTGCGCGTAATAGCATACGCATCCAGGACGCTAACTCCCGCAGAAAAATTACCATCTCCATTCCGGGAAACTGTAATTCCTTGCCATGAAATCGGCGATCTGTGACCACTTCCGCGACTACTTATACTATGCGCCCAGTTTTACAGTGTACACGGACAATAACCCGTTGACTTACGTCCTCTCATCGGCAAAGCTCAACGCCACAGGCCTTCGTTGGGTTGGAGACCTCGCCAACTTTCGATTCAATATAAGGTACCGCCCAGGAAAGGCAAATGCAGACGCTGACACATTATCTCGGATGCCGTTAGAGATGGATTCATACATCAAGACCTGTACAAAAGAGCTTGATGGAGAGTTCTTCCAAGCAGTAGCCTGTTCAGCCCAAACACAATATAAGGGGACAGTGAACTGGATGACAGCCCTAGTAAGTAGACACACCGTCATTGCACAAGAAGGCAGTGGGAGAAATAATACTACGCAGAAACTAAGGGCCGTGTATATCAAAGCAGCCCAGGAAGGTGATGAAATTATCAGTCGAGTGCTGTACTTTATCAGATCTGGAAAGCGACCATCTACGCGAGAGAGAAAAGAAGAGTTACCCGAAACTCGACTCTTGCTTCACGAATGGATGAAATTGTCACTAAATAGTGATGGCGTACTAATACGAGGAAACAACGGTTGTCAACAAATAATACTACCGAAGGTATACCATCATATTGTTTATAAGGAGCTCCACGAAGAGATGGGACGAAAGGGCGAAACAACGTTACGACAGCAAGGCTAATAGTTCTGTACTACAACCTGGCGACAGACTCCTAGTAAGGAACATGACATCGCGTGGGGGCTCAGGGAAGCTGAATTCCTTCTGGGAGGACACCATATACAGAGTGATAAGCCGGAAGGGAGACGAAAGTCCTGTTTATGAGGTGAGCCCTGAAGACGGCCGGGGACGCCGTAGAGTATTGCATAGAAACCTTCTCATGCCTTGTAATGACCTCCCCGTTGCCGTGGCACACCCACCGGAGCGAAACACTCTTATAACACGTGAAGCAGGTAGTAGCCAGAAGTCGACTCGTCCAAACAGGATACCAAATCAAAGGGAACCACCTACCAACCGAGGACCAGAAGTCAACGAGGTGGACACCGAGTCCGAGGCGGATTATGTTATATGTTCAACCAGATCGTTAGAGGCTGACGAACACCATAACGAGTCGCATGATACTACTGAACAACCTCCGAAGACGTCCTTTCCCAGGAACAAGAAGACGGAGCAGCGTATGCTGTTGCGGGAACAGAGACAGGAAACATACCTCCACAGGAACAGGAAAGTGGGCCAGCGAATTCTTACAGACAGGATAACAACGCGGAAGCCCAATACCGCCCTCACAGGGTTCGTCAACCACCTATAGCTACCCGCCTTACATACGGGTCAATGGGAGAGCCGCAAGACACCATCTACGTTAATACTGCCAGAACCCAAGAATCGATAGTACCAGATTATGGCATTGCGCCTCCACTGACGGGAGCATACCAAAGCGATCTCGGAGTATCCTCCCAAGTTTATCCCCAGATGAACACTTCGCACGGTACCACTATGTGCCCTCCCTTGGCACATCGAATAGTGTACCCTAGGGTGTTAACTACTGGTTACCCAACCACAATGTCCCCCGCAATGTTCCCTAAGATGAATCCCGCTGCCGTGAACCCTACAGTGAACCCCGCTACGATGTACCCGACAGCATACTCAACAGTGAATCCGACTACAGTGTACTCTACAGTGAACCCCGCTACAGTCTACGCTACAGCATATCCAACAGTGAAACTCACTACAGAGTACCCTACAGAGTACCCTACAGTGAACCGCACTACAGTGTACCCTACGGTGAGCCCCCGCAACAATGTATCAGATGGTGGACCCGACGCTGCACCCAGCGATGCGATATCCAGCGATGGGATACCCATCAACGGTTCCGTTTCCAAATTATATACCCGTCCAATGAGAACTTTGTATCAAAATGGACTTTGTAATCAAACAGTTAAGTCTAAAAAAAAACACGGGACTTCACGTGGAGCTGTAGGCTTCAAATCAAACTCACGTCATGACAATCAGTAGGATAATGACCCAGTTACAAGATGATTTAACTGCAGCAAACAGATTTAATATCGTAAAAGTCATGTAACTAGCAAAAATACCAGGATCCTGAAGAAGCGATACGGAAAGGAAATATAGACTCGAAAGGCAAAACAAATTATATCGAATAACGATAAAGCAAAAGTAACAGTTGTTACGTGTCGGGACGACATTTTTTAAACAGGGGGAGAATGTAAGGACGTAAGGTTTAGTACTTCTCACTTAGTATTGTAAACATAATGCAAGCGTGACCTACGGCCTGCGGATTAATACATAACTGATGTAATTATTAGTAATGCAATACTGAACTGTAATCAAAGAAGGCAAAAGAGCAGAGAGGAGTGAGTAAAAAAGATGTAAAGAGAATCGTGTGTGGAATAAACGTTAACTGAGTCTTGTGAATACGATCTAGAGTTTAACTACGCAATCCCTTACGCGATACGAGTACGGGGACCTGTAACATAGTTTGTTGTTGGAAGTTTGGGAGAATTCTCAAGTTGTTGTGTAAACCCGAGTGTTTGCATCAGGCTATGTAAACAAGATAAATGTTTTCTCTTTTGTAAAATAGACACAAAATCGAGCGCAAAACGATTTTTTATATATTTTCGTAAATGTCGAACGAGAAACTCTCCATACCGATTGTAAAATGTCAATCATATTCGCTTGTGAAGTTGGCCGTGTTTGCTCCGCGTGCGAATCGGCATGGAACACGAGGCGAGAGAAAGTATAGAAGTGTGATTTTATGCTCAAAAAACTAGCTTTTTAAAGACAAAAATGCAAAATAATCAGGAAAAGCTCTGACTCGTACCCAGTCGTTATTTAATAATCAAGAAAGAAAAAAAAAGAAAAAGAAGTTGGCAGAGGGGACTTAGAACGAGTAAGATTACGAGGCGCGCGGGGTATTTTGGGATGGGAAGAAGGAAAAATAACGACTAGCAGATTTCGTACGCAACCGTGGCGGCAGTCAGTCAGCGCGAAGTTCACAGGGCCATATAAATAGGCATAAATGAGGGGGAAATCGCTTCCTATTATTCGTGGACACTTTCACTGTCTCGTACATACTGGTCCCAATATTGGAGATAATTTTTTCTTCGACTTGTCTGCAAGAAGATCGAAGTCGGCTACACTAGAAGTGGCACCTTAGCTATCTCAAGGAAACTTAAGAACTTTACCACCTACGGTCTTAGAAAACAATTAGTTGAAACCTTAGTTCTTTCCCGACTTGATTTTAGTGACATTGTTTTCTATCCACTTACTGAATACCTTCTTAAAAGACTTAAGCGTATTCAGTTTTCTGCCGCTAGTTTTGTCAACGGTCACTATATTAACAAAGTTGACTCTATTCTCAAGATAGGCTGGCTCCCAATGAGGGAACGTAGAGACTGGAACCTATTAAAAGCTGCCCATAAGGCATTATATCCCATACACTAACTGGCCTGATTACGTCCAGCTTGACAGGGTCCTTCGCTCATGCTCCTCAACTAGTTTAGTTATTCCATTAGATTCTAACACCTTCCAGGATAGTGTCTGCAAACTGTTTAACTCTCTACCAGCCGCTACCAGATCCTGCGAAAGCTATAGGCAATTTTGTACACAAACCAAGGCCATTCTAAAAGTGCGCTGCCGCCCCAATTAATATGTATATTTCTCTGCTTCCCGTGCTATTATTGCTTGTATATATTTTTATTTCCAGCCTAGTAATTAGATTATAGGTTATAGTCAGTGTTGTATTTAATTATAGTTTTTTAGTGTCATTAAGTTGCTAATATTTATATCTAGTAGCCTAGGGACTTATGTATTGACATGCTTATATATTTATTGCATTGTATATATCTCAAAATAGTTAGTATCTTAATTATATTTAGTCTTAGTTTCATGAACAGGTGAAGAGCCAGTGTAATTGATATACTGTTGAATAAACCATTATTATTATTATTATTATTGTCAGGTTTCTTGATGAAATACCTGCCTCCACACAAGATACAACATTCATTTGACTGCAACAAGATCCAGCTTTTCAGCTTCATTGTGGTCCATTATTATCTCCCTAATTACTTTATGCCTTTCATTGACCAAAGACGAGCTCGGATGTGCTGAGGAGTGAGGGAAGGTAAATAAATACAAACATCAAATACTGATATGCCATACGTAAACGATGATCGTTTACTCAAATTAGAGCGGATTTCAATTGAGTGTCGGAAGTGTTTTGGTTTTGCGTTTACTGAGCTCTCTTATTGGCTGAGAAAGTAAACCAACCAATCAGAATCCAAAGTAAAACCAAACGCAAATTGATTTTTGTTTTGCTTTGGTTTGTCATTGGCTCACAGGGAAGCCATTTATGAGTTACTTGTAATTATCGCAAAAATATATACTTTAAGACATAATATTGAGGTCAAACCGAAGCTGAAACTTATGGTGAGTATAAATAAGATATCGATGTAGGCAAAAGATGCTCAAATTGTAAACGAATCGAGTGAAAAAGTATTTGCACCGTTGTAGCGTCACTTTGCACGGCTGTATCGTACGAAATCTGCCAGTCGTTATTTTTCCTTCTTCCCTCCCAAAATGCCCCGCGCGCCTCGTAATCTTACTCGTTCCAAGTCCCCTCTGCCAACTTTCTTTTCTTTTTTTTTCTTTCTTGATTACTAAATAACGACTGGTACGAGTCTATTCCAATCGAGCTCGGTTTATAAGATGTTTATAATATGGCCGTTTATATATTATTTCTGGGGCATTTATACCAGCACTTCATCAAGCACGTTCAATAACAAACTGATTAACTCGTCATGCTCATCCATCACCACCTATGACGTCAGTGATTATTTTGGTGTTTCAATCATTGTTACTTGTAACTATAAGCTCTAATCTACTCAGTGCAGACAAACTGATAAAGACCTGCTTTTATCAGGTTTTAAAATACTTTGATCAGTTAAGTACTGTTTAAAACACGAACAGCAGTGTTTTATCAAGTTTAAAAATTCGAGGGCGAAGCCCGAGAATTTTTAGACTTGATAAAACACGTGCTGTGAGTGTTTTAAACGGCTTCAAAAACGCTTTAAGAATGCAATGAAAGAAAGACGCACATCTCAAGGGAATGGTTACTTAATGAACCATTGAACCTTTGTATTCACAACGCCATGCAAAATATTCGAGTAATCACCGCCGGCAATTACGAATATCTCAAGGGAAGGACATGAAGAAATTACCATACTATGTTGTTTGAAGCGGCGTTTCGCAATGCAAGAATAACCTGCACTTGAAGTATTTGGTGTCGTAGTTTACCTCGATAAAGTTCAAGACTTGGAAAGCGATGTGACTGACATGACGGCAGACTCTAAATTTTTGGCTCCTGCACAAAATATGTAAGTTTAATGCATGTTTTTATTATTTTATGGCTTTGAGTTTGGTTTTAATAATTAAACTAAACAGTGGCTCGGTAAACAAGTAATGGTAGTTGGATAACTTCATTTTAAAAATATTATCTGTGTATATCTCGGTAGTCTGCTGATATTAGTAAATTTAGTGCAAAATTTATTATCTAGGTACCTTATGTTCCGTGCACTTTTTGCTATCTTTGGGTCTTTATCAGTGAATTCTTAATTAGGATGAAACTTTATATAAAATTTCATGTTCATTGGTATTCTTGATATAAAGTCTTCATCCTAATTTGCATTCTTTTGTAATATCTTTGTACCCCATATTCCCCTGGTACCGAAATCAAAGCCCTCCCCGGGCTTTTTAGAATGATGAGATTTTATCAGGTATAAAGGAGCATGCACGTGACTGATTTGCTTCATCTGATTGGACAAAATGCTCATTAATTATTCATGAGTTTTTGAAGTATTACTGAGGTATCGCACATCCTTTGACAACATAATTATGCAAGAGGTGTTGGCGTGCGAACTACCAGCTGAAGAAACTAAATGCAAAATGGCGGAAAGCTGTCGATATTTCCTTGGGAAGATACCCTCAAATTGCCGAGTTTGGAACGTCAACCCCAGAAGAGTTTAATTTTTGGCTTGCAAGATTCATTGTAGAAGTATGCAAAGAAGACCGTGACGACTTCCCCTTCCACGCTCTATTACCTCGCATGTGATTTGAGTCGTCGCGTCAAAGAAGATTTGGGAATTGAAGGGAGACCTCAATATTCTTTTAAAAGCAGACTTTCGTTTTGCTGAAATTAGAGCGGCGTTGGATTTTAGAATGAAAGAGGTATGTAACGAAATATTGTGTTTAATACATTCTAGATGCAAAATTGTGTTGTTTCTTTGCGGGTGGTGTGGTTTAATTTGTTGTTGCATAATTATTTATTCGACTGTATAAATATACTCATTAGTACGCGATAAACAGTGGGATGATAAACAGTGTGATTTTTTTTGCAATAATTTTATTTTACAAGTTGTGTCCCATATATAATAATCGTTTTTTTTTAGATCTTGGAGACTTGGACCCATCCTAAGTAACATCATATTAATGGCAAAGGAAACGGTGGGCAATTCGTTGATAGTCAGTGAGCTATTTTGGTATATACTAAAAATCACGTGACCAATGACGTCATCGTTACGTCATCATCACAAAGTGAATCGTGGGAAAATAATACCATACCTGTCCAAGTTTGAACTGTCTGGCATTAGAAATGAAAGAGATATTGGCATGTACTTAAAATCACATAATCGATGACGTCATCGTTACGTCATCGCCACTAACTGATTGACAGCAACCCACTACCATGTCTGTCTAGGTTTGAGCCAGCTGGCATTAGAAATTAGGGAGATATGGGCATGTACTTAAAATCACGTGACCGATGATGTCATCGTTACGTCATCACCACAAAGTAATTTGTTGGAGTTTTTATCCGTTCCACATCGGCGCAGAATTGAGTTTTTGGGAATCTAACGCTAGCCAAATGTAAGTTGCAAACGTTTTATCAAATACAAGAGCCCATATTGGCTTTCACTCGGGCCACATGAGATTGAAGATGAAATACACTTTCATTTGAAATCCGCTTAGTAATATTAACCAAAGGGAAGAATTATTAGCTGAATTTAGCAGTCTTTAGGAGTGGCCGGTAGCGCGGTGACTTTCATTCTCTGCTCCCCTAGTATATATGTAATTTAATATTTTTGTTTTTCTCGTATGTTGACCTTTTAATTTAAACACTACTTATTCATGTAACACACGTTTACAATTTAGTTTGCTGTTCTGTTATACTGCAGGTTCCGAGTACTAATAGATGATTGTCTCAAATGTATGTTTATATTTGTATCATATTATAAGTTGTATCCTGTCCATCCTGTGATGGAGCTAGCTATGTCAATGTGTGTGCCTCTATGTAACTTTATCTGCTGTTCTTTCCATTACGAGTCCATCTTGGTAGTTGTTGGATTAAAGATTATTAACTGAAATGCCTGTTGGTTATCTCTAATTAAAAGCTTTACCCACATTCCCAAAACTTCAGTCTGCTCATTATATTAAAGAACTATAAAGGGAATTGTTGGAAGCCTTTAATTTCTCGAACCAAAACCTCGGCCGTGAGATGTTTCTTGTTTGTTTACCTGAGAGTTGAGGGGGAGGGCTAAGATTTTTTGGGCTTCGATTTGGGGAGGGTCACAAATTTGTGGGCGCCTGTTTTAACAATGAAACTTTTACAATATTTTTGGGCTACTTCAATCGACCATTGAGCTCCACCTTGGAAATGTCCCTTAACCAGCAATCAGCGCGTGCTGGATGCTGCTAATGGCAACGTTCGAGACCTCAAACATTCTGCTTGATAACGAGGTTTTCAGGAGTAAAACAAAAGAAATGCTTTCCTCTTTTGTTAAAAAAAAGACGTTATTTTTTTATGTTTTGGGGTTTTTTGTGGCTGTTTATAAATTCTTGTAGCCCTTACTCTCAAACGGAGCATCACTAAAGGGAAAAATCGCACGCTCATTTAGGTACCATTAAATATACTGAAGATTGGAAGGCTGACTTCCTCTTTAGGTGGTAAAGATTTCAAGGTAAAACTCCTGATGGAAACAGACCGTCTCACCAATGTGGGACGTGATTTTGCACACACTGCGCATGTCCGTTACGCAAACTTAGCGCCGAACTAAACATTTCACGCCAGGTTATAAACACGTACTCCCACAAGAGCAATCGCATAATTGTTAACATTCTGTCTTTTCATTAACAATGGACGTTTGATTGCTGTGCAAAATTCCAGATTACTCCTCTTTTTCAACCGCATACATATTTTTAATTAAGTCAAAGAAAGCAACTATAAATGCGGAAAACCTTCAAGCATTCAACTTCAAAATTCCAAATGCATGAAATTTGAAAATAATTTTGTTGTTCATCCTACACTCCCAGCTCTTTCTTGCTGAATTCCAAACCCTTCCCTATTTTTTAGTTTGCACAATGCAAGCATTACAAAACCAACAACAAACAAATATTAAGCATGTACAAATGTACTCGTCACCGGATTCGACGGAGGATTTTAAGTGTATATGAAACATTACTTCAAATTAAATCCGCGTGATTTTGAAACCCCTGTCAAATCAGGTGACAGGTTATTCTTATGGTATGTTTTATTTTGCTTTTATCAAACTCATTAATAATTCATGAAGTGAAAACACAGTAAATCGCTGAGCGATAAGTGATCTGTAAATCTGATACTGATTTCGTCCTGATTTACATAAACTTTTGCTTCGATTTTCTCGGCCAAAATCAGTCGTATCGCCAAAATACCTTAAAACATTACTCTACATCTAGACGTTGGATACGTCAGATACAGAAATCGTGTTCGTACTTTATCGGATTTACAAACTCCTATAAAGCACAGCCACTCATTCTGTATCTATTACTTACACTATTTACATGATTACGCACTGTCTTATTCTATGATTAGTTAATCCGCATTAGACTTAAATGATTGCAATGAAACTTTACGCATCATTAAAACTGGATTGGAATGTTACGACGACAGTTTAAGTGCAGTATTAACGAGGACAAACAACACTCTAAGAAGGCTTTCAAAGCTTAGTGTCCTCGGATTTATTTTCGTTGCTTTTTCTGTCGACGTTTGGTAGCGAATTGGAATTCTTAACAGCTCTTTCAGATGAAGGCCTTTTAAAGCAACACCAAACTTTCTTACATATCATTAGCATTGGCTTTTTAAAGTTAGGAAGTTGAAATGCATAAAGAAATGGATTAACGCATGAGTTAACACCGATTAAAACATACGACATGCAGTAAAACACCATCAAAACATGCAAATTCGAGTAACATTGACTACATACTATAACTAAAGTCGAGGAGATAACAAACGGCAAAAAACAAATCTTAAAAGCCAACATTATTACCAACAATGATTTAGCCAGTTTTCTTTCCCGTTTTCCTAAAGCCTTCGCTGTCTTATCGCTCTGAGTCAACTCCTGATTCTGTAGAAGCTGTTTATTGTGCTTCTTTACACTAAATATGATTATACAGCTTAACAACGTTGAAGCAATGCCGGCAACATTAATATGGGCGATGTATAGAATAGAAGTGATGTAGTAATATCGGAAAAATAGAACCCGTATAAACCCAATAGTTAAAGAGTAGAACCAGATAACTGCAATAGTAACCAGCGTACGTTTTCGTGTCACTCGCGAGGGGTAGCTCAGTGGACAAGCCAGAGCAATACACCGATCGAACATTAATGCAATGATATGAAAAACGGACACTAATACCAAGAAACCACCAGCAAATGTAAATGCCGCTGCAATGTAGTTCATCGCTTCATAACCCATTGTCAAGGTAACTAAGATATATGCCTGCAATGGGCAGTAGACAAGTCCAACCAGTAAATCACTGAAGGCCATGCTTGTGATGAGAATATTCGATGGTCTTTTACGAAGTTGCTTAAACGGATCTTTCCAAATTGCAATGATCACGGTTCCGTTGGTGACGACAATAATGGGGGCTATTACTGCCATGACGATTCCTATGACCAAACTGACAGTGGTATTTCGCTGTATAGTTTGCTGTAATGCTTTCATTGTGTCAAGACCGGATTTGTTCCAAATATTAGCGCCATCACCATAAATCGCCGCCATTACGAGGGCCGGGTTTTTAGGGCACGTAACAAGTTTGTCGCTGGAGTTTCAGCTGGAGATGAGTTTTTTCCTTACTACGACAGAGATTGATTTGTAAAGCTCTTTAGATAGAAGGGATCTTCTTCATTACTATCTCGATGTTTATCCAGTAACCTCCGCGTCACTGCCTGTTTATAACTCATGAACACAGGTGCATGCAAGCGGAAGGTTTAATACATATTCACAGCCAATCACTAACTCCTGAGTCTTCATTAACGCTCCATTGAATAGATGGTTTGCACTCAATCCCCAGAGATCAGTTCAAAGACAAAGGGCATGGCGGCCATGTTGGTGTACAGAACAAAAGAAGCTAACGAAGAATCTATTGTTAACTGTACACCAACATGGCGGCTAAGACGTAACGTGCAAAGGGTCCATAAGTTACGTTTCCAGGCCATTGTATTCACGACCGTGCATTTAATTGTTTGCTATACAATGGGGAAATATTATCTCGCTACTAAGGGGACCCATGTCCCAGTTACAATGTTCAAAATTTTTTTTTATGTAAGCTTATGCATACGAGTGATTGATAGGTTGCCGTTCTGGGTGTTTCAGGACTTTATATATTGCCACGTACTGATGCTATAATGCATGAATTATTAACCTTAAAACAACTTGTCACTTAAAAAAATTAAACTGGACTTTGGTTTTTTGACTTAATCGATGGTAATATACATAAAATTGTTTTCAGAGTAAATTAAAGTACAAGTACAAAATCTTCAAATAGCCGCAGGACCTGCTGACGATTTATTTATTAATCGTTTACTTATTTGCACCTGCACTAGCCGGTATTTAGATTCAGTATAAACAGAGCAGGAGGTCTGTATAGGAAAGTACTAATACTAACTGAGGTCTGTACATGAAGAAGGTCAAGATTCTCCCGTATATACCAACTAAGCTCGGTGTATAAGATGTTTATAATATGGCCGTATTTATAATATTTCTGGGGCATTTATACCAGCACTTGATCAAGCAAGTTCAATAACAAACTGATTAACTCGTCATGCTCATCCATCACCACCTATGACGTCAGTAATTATTTTGGTGCTTCGATAATTGTTACTTGTAACTATCAGCTCTAATCTACTCAGTGAAGACAAACCGAAAAAGGCCTGCTTTTATCAGGTTTAAAAATACTGTGTGATCAGTTAAGTATTACTGAGGTATCGCACATCCTTTGACAACATATCCAAGAGGTGTTGGCGTGCGAACTACCAGCAGTGAAGAAACTAAATGCAAAATGGCGGCGATCTTTGGAGACAATATCAACGTTTGGAACAAATCAGAAGAAGAGGTTATAACGGCAATTCAAAAGACTCTAAAAGGTGACTTCCACACCATTACTCTCGTTGGTGGAATTCTAATTGTGCTGATAGCGCCAGTTACTGTTGTCGCCAACGGAGTCGTCATCGCTGCAATTTGGAAAGATCCGTTTAAGGAGCTGCGTTCAAGACCATCGAACATACTCATTACAAGCATGGCTGCATCCGACTTCCTAGTGGGGCTTATTTACAGTCCTCTGCAAGGCTATCGGTTCCTCAGATTAAGCGTGGGTCGTGATATGTCGTATCATACCGTTGCAGTATTATCTACGGTTGTTGGCAGCTTTTTGATTTCTCTGTCAGCATTCCATGTTTTGGCACTCGTGGTTGATCGAGGAATCGCTGTTACTTGTCCACTGAGATACATCACACGAGTAACTCGAAAACTAACATTAATAGCTATTTCAGCTATTTGGGGATACTGTTTAATCTACGGATGCATACAATTTGCAGTACATGATTATTTTTATATATATACTTTAGTCTTTCTCGCGCATCTGAATGTTTTCGTAGCAATCATAACCATATTGTTTTTTTCTAATCATTCATCGCGTTAGAAAGTACAGTAAACTGTTTTTAAAAGAACAGCAATCGGGTGAGCAATCGAATCATATCCATAAACTCGTAATCAGGAGAGAGAGGAAACTAGCAAAGTCTATGCTTATCATACAGCTTGCCTTTAAGGTTTGCTTTATTCCGCTTTTGATAACATGGACTTTAGTATTTACCTGCGGCAAGTGTAGAGCAAATTTGAATATATTAATATACTTCTGGACATTTTCATTTACTTTGATTCATGTGAACTCTTGCATGAATCCTTTTCTCTACGCTTTTCAGCTCCCCAAATTTAAAAGACCAATAATTATTATTGTGAGAAAGGTTTTGTTTTGCTGCAAGAGTTCGTCCAATGATAAACCGGAACGTCCTAATCACAGAGGTAATATAAATACGGCGCATGACGTAACATTAGATACGCAGCTTTGAGAATTCAATGTTGTTCGAATGCCTCATGTTGTGAATGGAATGTGTGGTCGTATCGTTATATTATAATATATTTGTGTATTTTATTACTCATAGAAAAATTACATGATTTGAAATTATACATTTTTTCCAGTTTACAATTTTTTTACAATTTAACAGACAAGAATAAATATAAACAGAAGAAAACAAAATACAAGTAGGAATCCATGTAATAAATTATTATCATTATAATTTTTATTATATTTTTCAGATATATCATTTGTTTAAGGTGGCAGCCACGGTTCCTTTTTTGAGGCAGTAAGAGGTCCCCATTTATTGAAGTGAATTTCAAGAGTATTCCTTTTTCTTGCAATGAAACGTTGAGTTTCATAGTTCATTTTAGTTTTAAGTAGAAAAGCCTTAATCAACAATGGTGATTTTTTCAGTTGAAACTGTAAATGTAATATTTTGCGATTAGGATTAAGTGATTAACTAAGATATAATTTTCTTTTAAATCAATAATTCAATAAAGAATATCCTTGACATCAAAGATGTTTTTTGTTATGTGATGTTTTTCTAGCCAACTATACAATCTGTTCCAAAAAATTCTAACTGTTTCACAATAAACAAGAAGATGTGCTATGCTTTCATTTTCATTATTACAGAAAAACACAAAGGGGAGGCAGTTTTCCCAATTTTAAACAGAAGCTCGTTCGTATAACTGAAAGTATTTGATTAAAAATGTTGTATTGAAACTCACGTAATTTAGTATCCTGTGTAGATATGAACGGCAGTGAATAAATAGCTTTCCAATCCAACGTAAAATTTTCAGTGTTATAGGTTCGTTCGTATTTGCCCATGGCTGTTGGCTCAGTCGCTTTCATTAAAGCTATTTTATTATAAATATTTCTTGAATTACATTTACTTATGGCAAAAACTTCATCGACCATTCGCAAATAAAAAACGTTTGGATTGAAAACCTCTTCCAACATCATGAGGGTTGGATACCTTTCATGAGTTTTCGCCATTCTTGTGGTATTGCATTTAAAAGACTCCTAAGTAAAAATATGTCGATAGGTGACAGGTTAGATACAAAAGGTAGTCTGGTTACTTTAATGATCCCTTCACAGTCATAAAAATCTCTAATTTTATGCAGCCCACAGTCAATCAAACTTTGCTCAGTTATAAACCGACTTTTTATCAATTGATACAAATTTATTATTCCAGATAACTTGATTTGCTATTTCCTCCAATGTGGAAGGTTCGCCGTTGTTCAAAGAAGACCATGTTTGTAAACATTCCATATAGAATCTTGGCAAGGAGAGGGGTAGCTTAGAATATTGAAAGGTACAGTGAAATAAGAATTTTCTACCGACTTTATTTAAATAGAAATCGAGTACGTGTTTCCACCACGAAGGATATTCGTCTAAGTATCTCCGAATGCAGATTATTCTAATAATAATAATAAACTTTATTAAATGTTCCCCAAGGGGCTTTTCAACATCCAATTACAAAATAGTAGATAATTTTAAAATATCTAAATGTATAAATAAATAAATAAATAAATAAAAATCTTGTTATAATTAAAATTCTATGATAGGGATGTGTTTCGATCAGACTGAGATAGCTAAAAAAATTCCAACATTGCCCTTTTTAGCTCTTTCTTAAATTTACCCAGAGACGTTATTATCTTCAGATTTTAATTTCATCTAAATTATTCCAGATAATGGTAGCTCTATACTGAAATGATCTTTGTCCGCTCTTAGTCCTAAAAAGTGGGATTTGTAATGACCCACGATTGCGTGTGAAACGATCGTGTACCTCCGAGCGTCTTATAAACTTGTTACAGAGATATTGCGGTGCTAGATTGTTCATACATTTGAAAGCCATAACGGATTCTCTAAATAAGAGTTGATCCTTGACGGGCAGCCAGTTAAGCTGGCGCAGATACGGCGTTACATGATCGAATTTCCTGCCGTTATTAACTATCTTACATCCAAAGTTCTGTACGGCTTGAAGTTTGTTAACGTTGGTCAAGGATGTATTAGACCAAACAGTTGAACAATACAAAAGTTTGCTCATTACAAGAGCAGAAACAATTAACGACAGCGTTTTGTTGTCAAAACTATGCTTAACGCGATTGATCTGGCATAACTTGGCCATACAAAAAGATACTAAGTTGCTTATATGAGTGTCATATGTCAAATGGGAATCAACAATGACACCCAAGTCCCGTGCTGATGAGACAGGTTTGATAGTTTTACCCAGAAATGTCAACGACATTTCAGTAGGAAGTCTCTGGAGTAGCTGTCGAGTACCTAATATGATGAATTTCGTCTTCTCTGGATTGATCAATAATTGATTATCTGTACACCACCTTGCGACGCGCTGAAGATCCTCTTCAAGGTTTTGCTTGGCTACGTCCATGTCTTTTATGGGAAATGACATGAATACCTTAGAATCGTCTACATAGGATTCGATGTGACAAGTGTCAGGCGCTGACGAGAGATCATTCAAATATATGCAAAAGAGTAGAGGCGAAAGGATTGCTCCCTGTGGAACGCCATGAGTGATGGGGAGTAGAGAAGACACTGTGGACATCGCGTAAAATTGGAGGTCATTTCCGGTGTGTTTTCTAATTTGCATACTATCTTGGCGTCAAATTTCAAGTTTCAAGCTCATTAACTCCGAAATTTTACAGTAAACACGCGTGCAGCCGTACTTTCATAAACGTATGG
Organism: Actinernus sp. WN-2022; assembly: GCA_030867875.1. Lineage (NCBI taxonomy): Eukaryota > Metazoa > Cnidaria > Anthozoa > Actiniaria > Actinernidae > Actinernus > Actinernus sp. WN-2022. The sequence continues at coordinate 145,342,815 of JAOWCC010000577.1, read as the reverse complement.
CAAGATAACAGCACGTATCGAAGAAAACTTAACATCGGAAAATAAAATCATTACGACAATAACACAACTTAATTTAATCCTTACCTCTGTACTGTAGGTCTATCTAGCGATTTTCTTTCCATGAATACAGCCCCGCAATGGCCGCGTCTTGTATGGAAATGAGTCCGTCGCGAAGAAAACCAGCTTGTTGTGCTTTACGAAGGTCCACAATAAAATACTTAACATCGGAAATCTGATGTACTTCTAAAGCCATTCAAGAGACTTGTATTTGTTTGCCAATAAATTAAACGTATCATGCGATTTTTTGGGGTCGCTGTAGGGGCCGTTTGTATGAGACAGAACTGTATAAGCACCCCAAATTGCCCAAGTTCGCGAGCGTGTTTCTCTTGCCAGAAGGCTTTCTTCGTCAGCCATATTGGAAAATATAGTAGCCAGGCCTCCGTTACTACAGAAACCGAGCTGCTTCGTACCTAGTTTCGAGTTAAAACACGGTAAAACTCAGCCAAAGAGCGCTTCCGAGGACTGGCGGGAAATAAAATAGTTTTCTCTCGCTCGTGAAAAATGTTCCTTCCCTGTTTCAATAGTAAATATACAAATTTTATTTGAGTTTGTTGACAAAACCAGTTTACTAAAACGGAAAAAAGCAATAGAGTTGTCGTGTGCTTGTTCTCAGTCTTCCACACGGTCATGACCTGATTTTAGGGGCAATTGTACGCGATGTGATCCAATCCTGACCGACTGTGTTCTTCCGGTCAGATAACTTATAAACCACTTGACAACGTCAGGAGAGGCTCCAACACAACTTAACTTGTGCAACAAGATTGGGTGGCTAATGCTGTCAAACGCTTTGGAAAGGTCCAACAATATAAGTGCTGACATCATCTTCTTGTCCATTGCCTGTAACATGTTATCACTGACGAATAGGTTTAGTGTTTCTGTGGAATGGTTCTTTCGGTTTCCACTTTGATGGGACGACAGACGACCGTTCTTCGTTAAATACGAGCTGAACTGTTCGAGTGCTACTCTTTCACACACTTTAGAAGCGGTGACAAGGAGTGAAAGTGGTCGATTGTTAGAGGCCTCTTCATGGTCCCCCTCTTTAAGTAGTGGTATGACTTCGGCCTCCTTCCAAGCATCGGGAAATGTAGAAGTGGCTAGAGAGCAGTTTATAATCTCTGTAAGTGGACCGAGGATGACAACCATAGACTGTGTTTCAACCATAGACTCAATATCGGGCATATTTAAACTCCATTTTCAATTTTATTTATCAATGCATGTCTTTTAACTTTATCCTTACCTTTCCATATAAATGAAAAAAAGTTTCTTTCTTTCTTTAAAACACGGTTGAAACATGTGTTCGAGGAACAGGCTTGTGCTTCCAAAAATACGAGCTGCTTTGATGATTTCGTACGGCGGGTGTAAAGTACAGGTCAGGTCACAGGTCAGGTCACAGGTCAGGTCACAGGTTAGGTCACAGGTTAGGTCACTTCTTGTTTACCTGGGAACCCTAGCTCTAGGTGTGCGAGAACCCGTCGTTTACCTGTGAACTCGTCCGGTGGTTAGCGTTAGGTTTGTGGTTAGGGTTAGGATTTATCTTAGAATTAACAACCTGACCTGTGACCTGTACTTTACACCCGCCGTGATTTCGTAACGCTGCGTGGATGGTTTTAGCGCTTCTTTTCGCAGAACTTCGTTCCGGTGTTATTGTGGTCGGCAGTGTTCTTTACTAATTTGGTGGCGGCTTTATATTCAGCGGCAAAAGTTCTCTTTATCTTAGTTACCTTTATCCTGCAAACCTTCTCGAACAAAGGTATAGTTCTCTACTGCATTTCGAATCTTCCTTTCTCAGGAACGACAGACTCGCTCTGATAGAGGAGCAGATTTCGGAATATGAAGACGAATACTTTTGCAGGCACCAGCTAGAATTATTTAAAGCCTCGTCTCTCTTTTCTTTCTGAAGGCTTGAACAGATTCTCGCCGTGGAAATATTTGAATTCCCAAACACTACCTTTAGTTAAAACATACATTAAATATCCTGCAAAAGTCGTTGACATTTACAGGTTTGAGTTTAGGCCGGCCCTGTCTTCACGTGTTTTTTCGGAGTTTCAGCTGAGATTCTCCAAGTACGTATATTTTTTGTTTTTAATTTTACGCTCGAGTTGAGATTCTTTGAGATTCCACGCGTGAGTTTGACAGATATTAAACATGGTTTTCACTTCCGCCGCATGATGATTGGATGAATCGATCGAATGACTTATTAATTTTATGCATTTTAATTAGTGGGTGGATATCAAAATAACCATGGGTTGCCGGCAGGCTCTTTCTTCCCCCCCCTCCCCACCCCCTCCCCCTATCTTTTTTCTCGCCCCAATCCCCCTAATCTCCGCTCGCTGCGCTCCGATACTCCAGAGCCGCAACGCAGGCTAGATTTTCGTAGCCTACGAAAATGATTTGCGCGCGCAAAGCACCATGGGCTCGTACACAGGGTCTTTAAGATTATCTTAATCGACTTTAATGTAGATTCAAAATTTAATTTCTGGGATAGTACGTGGTCATAAGTGAAAAAATGCCTACAATTTTCACTGCATTTTTTATTTCTTTGACATGCAGCTCCTCATTTGATGTCACCATCGAGCCTAGAAGTAAGATTTCTGTCTTATCATGATTCCCTTTGAGTCACTTTGAGTATCGTTATATTTGGCTATCTGTCTAGATTAGCTATTCGACTGCTACAGATAGCCTGTACCTGTACTTATTTTTTCATTTCTCTCTCTGAATATTGTAACACAGTCTCAAATGGTACGAATAAACTTATTCTTGTTATACGCCATTAATCCGGCCTAACTATCGGACAATGATTGCACTGAATAATTTATGAGTTCAACAGCCAATCAAGTCATCCCATTTTGGTCAGGTGCATGCATGTACTTTGATACACGATGGAACTCCATGGATATCTGAGGAGGCTCTAGCTTTTTCATGTTCAATCAGATGACAGATGAATTTTGATATCCTATGAAACGCCAATCAGGTCATCCCATTTTGGTCACGTGCATGTTCCTTGATTACACGATGAAACTCACATGAACATTTCAGGAGGTATCTTGATGTCCAATCAAATGGCAGATGAATGCTGATATCCAATGAAACGCCAGATCATGGTGGTTCCGATTAGTTCTGATCATGATCAAGAACTTGAATTTTAACAAAGTAACAATAATTACATCACAGGCATGGCTTTACACGAAGAGAAGTGAAGGAAAAGATGGAAATAAAAATCAGCGTACGTAATGTATCTTGAACCTTCCACCTTCTGAATGCTTACGACTTCTAGTCCTGTCCTGTCTACTACACTATTAGGCATATATGTTTGTTGAAATCACCAACAGAAAATAACAATTACAAGCCTTGTATGAATACAGGTAATGCTTGCAAAGTTATTTTCTTAAACCATGAATAATTAATGAGGTGAACAGCCAATCGGGTCATCCCATTTTGATCACGTGGACGAATTCTTGATACCCAATGAAACACATGTGGCCCGCCAAAAACAAGAATGTGGCCCGCCAAAACTCAATGTTGCATGACAATCTTTTGTTTTCTTGATTGCATGTATATTGTTCACAATGCGCGCGAAACATGGCCAATTGGGCAACAAGATACATGCATATGATAGACAAAATTGTAAAATTCATTAATAATTCAAAATGGTGCTAACCAATCCAAACACAGCATTCGAGTCACATGAATACCACTGTAAATCCACATACAAAACTTTGCGTTAGTTTGATACAGAACTGATTAATAAAACATTGATATCGGTGTGTGTATATTTGATACAACACTGATTAATAAAACATCAGTGCTGTCCGTATCACTGATACTCTTGTATCACTGATACAGGCACTGATGTTTTAATCATTAGTTCTGTATCCAACAAACAATATACTAGTGTACTTTGAGAAGATTCATGACCGAGCACTGAATTCCCCTATTCCAGCTGGAAGAAATGTCAAGGTAAATTATTCTCTGACCGTCTGATCAATGTGGGACCATATATTGTGGCGCAAAGTGCTTCCGTGCAGTTTACAGTCATGAGTGTTTGTTAGTTCCTCCAGAATACCAGGCTATTGTACTGGGAGACCCCCTTCACTTTCACTTTCACGAAATAGCGCAACAAGTTCTTTGACATGCCCCTCGCATTGATTAGAAGTGGAAGGAATGTTACAGCTTATACGTCCCTGCCCAAGGACGCTCTAGACTGTGGTCTACCAGGTTTTCCACGGAGTCTAAATGGGTTATACCCGTTTAATCTAACTTAGACTGCCAGATCCAACCCGGCTGAGAAGATCTCTACTTAATTTCTAATCGTGTACTCTCAATCAATAATTCTAATTATTGACTATTTGTTTGTTTTTGTTCATAATCTATGTTATTTTGCTGTACCAATGTCTTCGCAGTGCTGTTTAACCAATTATAAAATTTTGCCGCCCATGGTTGTCAGTGCCTGTAAAAGCTCCTTGGAGTTTTTCTCACTGAACACCTTCCATATATACATACTATATAGATAATGTAACATATTCCACATAGATCTACAAATCGATATAGACAAAAGATACAAACAAACAAATAATAATACTGTATTATATATTTTATTTTATTTTGTGTGTAAAATATATATTATATATGGTAAATAAAGATTGACTTGACTTTAAAATGTTTACAGTTGTTTGTCCTAATCTTTATCTAGTACATACAGAATGAGTGGCCGTGCTTTATTGGATTTACAAATTCGAGCTGAAGTAATTTCCTTTGTTTTTGCTTCGTTTTGATAATAACTATTATTAACAATTGTATTAATAACAATCGCATTCACCAAACGTGGTATGAACACTATATTAACAATAATCAGTTTAGTTTAACGGAAAATCAAGTTAATACCCAACAACCAACAAACTGATTATTTCTTTGTAAATGAATCAATACAGCGTTGACTTTTGTATCGTGAAAATAGCATCTAGTAATACAAGTGAATATTGTCTATTAAGTATAGGGGCTATGTCATGGTACTGCGCATGTCCGGAATCCATGTTCGACCGGTGGCTGTTAATTGGCTACAAACAGTTGAAGACTCTGCCTCAATGCTTGATTGAAGTATTAGGCAATATTGACTTGAAGGCTATGGCTATTCACAGTTTGAGAGACATTTATTGCATTTTTGCTTCGTTTTATTTTAACCATCCCACATGAGTGCGAGTGTCGTCAGTTCATATGAAAATCGCAGAATTTCAATGCATAAAATAATTCACTTATATAGCGCAAATTCTATATAAATATATTGAAATACAGACTGCCACCTCGGCTAGCACAACAACAGCGCCATACGACGGTCCCATGAATCAAATCAAAGGAGCTACGAAATAGTTGAACAAAACATCCCCTAATTCGTCGCATAGGTATCCTAGCCCATGTGTTTTAGAATGCAAACTGTTAGAGCCGGAAGTTCTCGGAAAGCTCGAGTAGTTTGTCACCAAATGCTGTACACAGCCTCGCTATCGTGACGTTTTTCACCACGCGCGTTACGTCACTTACGTTTTTCATAGAACAGTACTATTTCTTTCAACAAATCCTGTACAAAGACTTGTATTTAGTTATACACAGCTGGTGCAATAACATTAATTTGTACAACCAAGGACAAATCGTTAGATAACTATGTAAGGTTAATGTGTCTTCCCTCTGTAAATAAAGAATATTGTATTGTATTGTAATTCTCCTAACTCGCACAGTCATACGTCAACAACTCGTCACATGGTCATGAATCAATCCGATTCAGAATTGTGAAAACAGTTCGCCAGGCACGAGAAACCTGTGAATTTGAGCCGAAAAGGACACATAATGAGTAATTTTTGTCTGTCATATTATTGAATGAATCTTTATTTGAATACGGATACTCATCAGGCATATAATATATATATATATATAAAACAATCCTGGTTTCCACGAGAGCCGTATATACAAATATTATAATAAAAACTATAAATCTGCGATTACTCTACGTCATCAGGTTTTCGTCATATCATGGTCAAAATAGCTGTGATTTCACGGTGTCTTTTCGATTTGTTTTTACAACAGCAGACTGGAAAATGTACACGACTTCGAATTTTTACAACAAACTTTTTGCGGTCGCGCGCGCGCCTCGCGTCAGCATTATTGTCTGTCTTCATACGGCAGCATTTAGTGCTCATCAGTTCTTTCCGCCTTCAAAACCTATTGCAAGAAGGTGGATGTTTTGGATTTATCTTTGAAATGAAGAGTTATAAAGCATGGAAGGCGTCACTTGGGGCATCAGTTGTTTTGTACATTCACTGCTGCTCTGGAGCGGATCCAGTGTTCTCTGAGGAGGGTTTGAATGGTGTTTCGATCGTGGCAATGCCTTTGTTTTTCTTCATAAGAAAGGGAGGAGAGAAAAGGGGTTCGATCATGGCAACTTCTTTGTTTTTCTTAATAAGAAAGGGAGGAGAGAATAGGGGTTCGATCATCACAACATCTTTGTTTTTCTTCATAAGAAATGGGGAGAGAAAGGGGTTCTATCGAATCCCCTTTTACCCCCTAGCCCCGCCCCAGTATAGCTCTAATATCGTCAATTGTTATCCTAGCATGGTTCTTCGTCGATTCGTCATGTGTCGCGTTTGCATACGGACGTTTAATTTGTTTTAATCTCTCGTGAAGTTTGGTCAGATTTCTCTGCCGTTCTCGTCCTCTACGGCAACTTTACAGAGTCGTATGAAACCATACATTCCTCAATAGACCAAGAGGAGTCAAAGAGACGGCGTTGAATGGCCTTACCATCTATAGCTCTTGTATGCTGATCAACTTGGTGTCAAGTTTGTGTTCCACGTTTTGCTGTATTTGCTGTTTTAGATTTCTATATTTTGCATCTAGATCGTGTTAGAAATGTTTAAGGATGGATATTTTAGGAAAGTGCTCTTAAATCTACCAAATAACAGACAAAAACATTTTTAATTTAGCAAGCTAAATCGACTATTTTAGCGAACATTAAAAATATTCTCAAAAACGCGTAGGCCATAAGTTGTACTTCGTACTTGGAGCGCACCTTTTCCAGTTAAGAAATATAAAACATTTTTCTGTGAAATAGAAACACGAGTGGAGGTTTGAGAGAACGAGAAATGGCAATGAGTGTCTCCTCTGCTCATTATGATCAACTAAAAGTCGATTAAGGTACTATGGTAACCGCCGTGGGGAGCGAGTAGCAGCTGACGTTTCGAGCGCTAGCCCTTCATCAGAGCAAAAAGGAAAACTGTTTTATACTTCCTTTATAAAATACGGAAGACACGGAAAAATGCTCGTTTTATTTGGTCATCAAAATGTAAATTCTCCTAACTAGCTCAAGCGCGCGCTTAACTTTCTCTGTTTCAATAGAGTTTAGCATAACCCTTGGTAACGTTCTTTAGAGACTGCTTCACACTGGAATTTAATTCGACCTAGCCAAGCGCCGTCTAATCGATCTATAGTCGACCGTGCGCGCTGCAGATATAATGAGCACAGTTTTCTCTATGGCTAAGTCGATAGAACGGTGGCTTGGTTATGCTAAAACAATTAGACTTCTCGCTCTTGGTTGCTATCGACTTTGGTAGTTGACTCGGAGCTGCACCCCTCGCCAACTATCGGGCATTATACTTCACCACAAAATTGTGGCGCAATACTTTAAATGCACTACTGCATCAAACCATCTCACTAGCGCTGCTAACATGAGTTCGAAGGACGTCTTAATTATCTGCGTACTTGGCTTTTAAATTTAATATTAGGTTTTTCTTAATGTTGAAATCATTATATATTTAAATCTTCCAGAGATAAACTTTCAAGAACTATGTGTGTTACGGACGCTGGTTTTGAAGCTGAGGTTTGTGGTCTTGATTTTATCCAATGTAGCCTTGCTATCTCTTGTTTATGTTTAGAAATCATCTCCTCCATGGTATTGGTCATTTTCGTGTGGAACTCTTGCAGCATGGTCTTCATTTCCCGCACTATAATTGTTTTCTTGTTCATCAGTTCTAAACACGTATCTGTCGAGAAAAAAGTGAAAAAAACTAACTGCTCCCGACTGAAATGCAGTTCAATTTGAAACAATACCAAGCTTTGTATATTTGTATCTGTTTTCAAGCCATTTGACATTTGCCACAGTACTGCCATGTTTGCGACAAACAATATTATCATTCGACAAAATATAACTATACCTGCAGAGTTTCAAACTGGAACATTGAGTCACCAACAGCTCTGCAAATCGATCTGCCTTGTTAACTAAACGGAATGGTCAATAGTGCGCATGCGCAGACTGTTATTTGTAGCAAATATTGAATTATCACGACTGCGCATGCTCGGACCATTATTTGCAGTGAGTTATTTGCAGACAGGAGCCCATTACCCGGAGCGTCCATCTTAGATCTTTGAGTTGGCGTATTTACACCTCCGGCTATTTATAGAACAAGGTTTCATTGTTTTGTAGGCAATGTGACTGAACGAGCTATTATCTCCGCCATTATTGATTTTCTTTCGAACAAAGAAAAACATTTATTCGTGGAAAAAAAAACATTTAGGAAACACATTTATTCGTAGCAAAAACAAAAATCTAAAAATAGCCCAAGGCGTAAATACGCCAACTCACATATATAGTACATATGGACGATCCGAGTAATGGCTCCTATTACAGATGAATCAACCAATCGGAATTCGGAATGGGAGAGAGTCGAATGAAAGAGAGAATGAGGAAAGAGAACGAATTTCCCATACATGGGTCTGTTCCAAATTATTTTTAGATTAACAGGACACAGCCTGGTTACTTTAAGAAAGACACCTGATTGGCGTAACGTGGCGCTGTACGCTTAGGAGTGGTTAAAAACGATGCTCTGCATGAGGACCCAGGGGATATAAACAATGGGTAACTAACGAGAGTATAGCTACGTATTGTGAAGCTAAAAATCGATTTCAAATAATGATCATGGGGCATGGGGATTCGTACGCTGACCTCATCCTCTCTTGTCGAATGATAATATATTTTGCAGTGAACAGTTGAAAATTAAAACTACACAGAAGTTTATATTTTTTTTAGTTTTGCACCTGGCCGCTGAGTGACAAAAGTAAGGTCTATGTCAACTAGGGAAACCCAATTACAATCTACTGCTTTTATATTTTATAAAGTTCTCTAAACTACATGAAAGTATAAGTATAATATTTTGCCATTTTTATTTATAATGAGAAAAAAAACAACTCCGGAGATTTATTTATTACGAATATTTAACAAATAGATTCCATTCTGCCGTGTGTCTCTGCTCTCATATAGATGTACAGATAATGTCACGACGTGAAGAGGACAAAGAAGTGCGCCACTAGACGCAGTCGAGTGGTGTAACTGATGTTCTCTCCGCGTCATCTATTATAAGAGGACAGACGCACGGCAGACTGAAATCTATTTGTAATCGCAAACTAAAAACTATTAAAATATGCAATCAAAACGAGTTGATAAATTGGTTGCGCGCGCTCATGACGCCACCATGTGTGTCCTCTAATAACACGCGGCTCTTGACCAATCAGAGCGTGCGTTTCGGACTGATTATATATATATATATGCTATATTTAAAAGGGCTGTGTCACGGTAAGACTTTACATTCGTTTTTCCGGGCCGTAAAAAGATATTTCCACCGATTTTGATATGAACTAACGAACCTCTCGGCCATGTGGGATGCTTAAAATGAAAGCAAATATGCAAAAATGACTAACAAACTGTGTATATAAACAGTCTCCAGGGAATATATTGAAAATCCTTTCAATCCAGCATTGAGGGAGGGAGGTTTAACTGTTTGTATCCAATTAACAGCCACTAAACGAGCGATTACTCGATACATGCGCAGTACCATGACATAGCCCCTTTAAATATATGCTATATTTAAAGCATATATTAGTGATTTTACCAAATATTTTATATAATTCAGAAAATAGTTTCATTCACAACGAGAAATAAACGAAAGAAAATTCCCATTTTTACGTCACGTCGTTAGCATATTCGAACCTTTATAAGCATAGACGCAACACTTAAATCAAGAAAGATGGTACTATTAAACTTTAGTATAAACCAACTAATGGACTATTACAAATCCTGCATTCTGATTGGCTACCCTACTATAGGTCTATTTGTAATAGCCCATGGTAGAGAAAAACCGCACACATTTTCACGAAATAATAACATGTTTTCAACTTCTATTATTTTCTTTCTATTATTTCCTACTGTCCGACTAGTTAGTTTATACTAAAACAATTAGACCTCTCGGCCTCATGGGCTACGAGTTAAATAGTCCATTCGGCTGTGCCTCTTGGACTATTGACTCGTAGCCCATTCGGGCTGCGGGTCTAATTGTTAAATATACTTGATGTATTATACTTGTATATATACTTGATGTATTATACTTGTATATATACTTGATGTATTATACTTGTATATGTACTTGATTTTAATCGACAACAAACTTGGGCGTATACACACTTTAACATACTGACATTGTAGTTACCTTCAATATTCACTTGTTTTCGCCTCCTATACCGTCGCACATATTCGTAGACAAGTCCAGCCATAACGAATAGAAGTGCAGCAGTACACGTGAATTGTAGGGAATCTTTAAAGAGCCTAGAATCGCTATCAAACAGGCCGGTCGATACCAGAGTAGCCAAAGGTTTACTACTTCCCTGCAACAGAGCAAATTTCAGTGACTGTTATCAAATATTCTTGGTTTCATCAAAATCAGCTATTCATTCACGTTTGAAGTGATATATCAGCACGTGACTATTTCCTGCAAAATGCCTATTCAATAACACCCTTACCCTTGTATTTTACAAGTTTTGCCATTGTTTCTTTATCTCAAAACAATAAACAGACTTGTAAAATACATGCGTAAGTTAAAAGTTTTATTGAATTGTGCCGAGGTTAAATCGAGAGCTTTTAAAAGTTCACCTTATAGACCCTATGCATAAGTCCTGGTGACTTGCATGTCAACGAGGCTGGTAGGTCCTCTGGAATAGCCCAGGGAGATGTGTGAAATAGCAAATTAAGGGCAGTTTCAATGAACATACGTTCAGTGCATTTCACACATCTCCCTGGGCGCTTCGATTTCAACATTCCAGAGGACCTACCAGCCTCGTTGACATGCAAGTCACAAGGACTTATGCATAGGGTCTATAGGGCTATGTAAGCTAGTTTCACATCAATTTGAAAATTAAAAGCTCAAAGTCATATTCCCACCGATGGAAAGCTCGAAATAATTGTATAATAATTGATGCCTCCGCTGACGTCATGTAATTAGCATTTTGGATATTAAAACCTCCTTAACTCAGCGGCACAGCATTGGCAAAGCAATATATATTGTACCATTCTACTATTCACTTGATGTAGAATTGATATCTAAAATAAAAAATAAGGTTCAGAGGCACTTTAACCACTAACCTCAATATCCTATCTATTCTAATTTCGGTTTCAGTTCATTTTGTAAGACATGGTTTCACAACACCGTCCTGATTTACATGTATAATTCATACCCGTAGAAATAAACAAGAAAAACTACAGTTTGTATTTACAGAGCATATTGATAATTCCTGGACTAAAATTCCACACCTTCATAGTCTGTACATTCTCCTTGATGCTATTGAAGATAGAAACGCGATGCACACTTCGGTAGTCGTAGAAACAATGCCGCAGTTGAATGGCATCCCCGGATGTAACCACACCATAAGCTGACTTATGATCCACTACTCGAGCCACGCGAAGAACAGGGTTCTCAAACAGGTCTTTTCTGGCTCCAGCTGCAAAGGCGTCAACCAGTGCTCCAGTGATTTCTTTCCTGTGAATGGCTTCGATTATTTCATCTAGTGTTTGATAGTCGTTTTCTGTGGAAAAGAAGACAAAGATGCATAGCAGTATGAAGAAATCTGAAAATGTGAGACCGAAAGGAATTATGGATTTAAGCCTTAAATTCTATTTGTAAAAACATTAATAATTCATAAGGGTGCTAACCAATCACACAGCAGCATTCGAGTCACATGAATACTATTGTAAACCCACATACAGAACGGATTAGATATTCAGTCCGTACTTAGACAGACACTAGCGTTTGTTTGTTTGTTACAGAACTGATTAATAAAACATCAGTGTCTGTTTATCTGATGCAATACTGATTTATAAAACATCAGTGTTGTATGCAGTACAGCACTGATGTTTCATTATTAATCAGTGTTGTATCCAACATACACTATGCTAGTATCTGTTTGAGGGAGGTCTATAAACTGATCACTGACTTCCCCTATCCCAGTTGTTGGGTGAAATATCAAGGTAAAACTCTTGTGTTGAAGCAGAGGCCGCTTAAAGGAGAACTAAACCCTAAAATCAACCCAATGTCTTTATAAAGATGTATTCTAAAGAAATAAGTTCAGATATTTTATTTTTCTGTGTTGCGCGTCTATGTGGAGAAAATTAGTCTCCAAGTTCGATTTTCCGCTGAAAAATCTATATTGTGTGGCGGCTCAATTCAGTGCAAATTTCCCCATATCGTACGTCACACATACCAAGGAAGAACGATCACACCTCTAGCACAAAGAAAGCACAATGGTCCGCAATTAGAAGCCATTAGGCCTGCTATTCAATGTAGGGGACGGCATGGCAAAACTAATTTATTCCCCGTATACTACGTCACAAATTACAAGACTTGAGCCGTCTGTACATACCGGAGGCTGTGAGGAAGGTTTTCGGATTTTCTCTTGCTAGACGCGCAACACAGAAAAATTAAATAGCAGAACCTATTTATTTCGAATACATGTTTGTATAGACATTGGGTTGATTTTAGGGTTGAGTTCCCCTTTAACAAGTATGGGACCTGCATTTATACGCTGCTCCAGAATCTCATAATGCGACAGCAATTCATCTGCCGCACTTCGTTCAACCATGTCGAACCCAATTGAGCTCCGTTTTAGACGGCGAACTTTTCATTCATTAGAATCCAATGCTAATTAGCTAAATCTGTTATGGTTCATTAGCATCCAATGCTAATGAGTTAATCTATTGTTATGATTAATTAGCGTCCAATGCTAATGAGCTAAATCTGTTGTTATGGTTCATTAGCATTCAATGCCGTAATGAGCTAAACATATTGTTATGGTTCATTAGCATCCAATGCCGTAATGAGCTAAACATATTGTTATGGTTCATTAGCATCCAATGCCGTAATGAGCTAAATCTATTGTTATGGTTCATTAGCATCCAATGCCGTAATGAGCTAAATCTATTATTATGGTTCATTAGCATCCAATGCCGTAATGAGCTAAATCTATTGTTATGGTTCATTAGCATCCAATGCCGTAATGAACTAAATCTATTGTTATGGTTCATTAGCATCCAATGCTAATGAGTTAATCTATTATGATTAATTAGCGTCCAATGCTAATGAGCTAAATCTATTGTTATGGTTCATTAGCATTCAATGCCGTAATGAGCTAAACATATTGTTATGGTTCATTAGCATTCAATGCCGTAATGAGCTAAACATATTGTTATGGTTCATTAGCATCCAATGCCGTAATGAGCTAAATCTATTGTTATGGTTCATTAGCATCCAATGCCGTAATGAGCTAAATCTATTGTTATGGTTCATTAGCATCCAATGCTAATGAGTTAATCTATTGTTATGATTAATTAGAGTCCAATGCTAATGAGCTAAATCTATTATGGTTCATTAGCATTCAATGCCGTAATGAGCTAAATCTATTGTTATGGTTCATGAGCATCCAATGCCGTAATGAGCTAAATCTATTGTTATGGTTCATTAGCATCCAATGCTAATGAGTTAATCTATTGTTATGATTAATTAGCGTCCAATGCTAATGAGCTAACTCTATTATGGTTCATTAGCATTCAATGCCGTAATGAGCTAAATCTATTGTTATGGTTCATTAGCACCCAATGCCGTAATGAGCTAAATCTATTGTTATGGTTCATTAGCATCCAATGCCGTAATGAGCTAAAGCTATTGTTATGGTCCATTAGCATCCAATGCTAATGAGTTAATCTATTGTTCTGATTAATTAGCGTCCAATGCTAATGAGCTAAATCTATTGTTATCGTTCATTAGCATTCAATGCCGTAATGAGCTAAATCTATTGTTATGGCTAATTAGCATAGAATTCGATGTATGAAACGTTCGCCGTCTGAAACGTGACTGAGTTTTAAATGACTAACAAACTGAACAAAGACGTGGCGGCCATGTTGGTTGACCAAACAATAGAAGCTAACGAGCAATCTTTTAGGTATAGGTATATATATTGTTTTGTCACTACAATCCTTATAATACAATAATAAGATTCCAGATTTGTTTTCGTGATTTTTTTTCATCTGATGCGTCGCTTGTTGAAAGAGTGTCTACGCGTGCGCACCGGACGCGACATATGTTCTGAAAGTTGGGTCGTATATGCAAGCAAACCAATCGCTCATATAGCCGCGGCTTTAGTCTCCTAAACAATATGAACATATACGCAGGTTATGCGATATGAATTTTTAGGAACTTGGATCTATGATAAAGAAGTAGGATCTTTCGTGACTCAAGAAATGCTACTTGTTGGCCGAATATCTTAATTTAGTATAAACCAACTAGTGGACTATTACAAATCCTGCATTCTGATTGGCTACCCTACTATAGGTCTATTTGTGACAGCCCATGGTAGAGAAAAACCGCACGCATTTTCATGAAATAATAACATTTTTTTCAACTTCAATTTGTTTCTTTCTATTATTTTCTACTGTTCGACTAGTTAGTTTATACTAAAACAATTAGACCTCTCGCCCTCATGGGCTACGAGTTAAATAGTCCATTCGGCTGTGCCTCATGGACTATTGACTCGTAGCCCATTCGGGCTGCGGGTCTAATTGTTAAGTAGCTAGCAACCTAGAAAACTCATGCATTTACGAAATGCTCTCTGTGAACAAGATACGATGGCCTCATAAAAATCTCCAGTTTTGAAACGAGAAACAACTATATAATTGTTTATTTGTTGTCGCAACTTCCCACCTTCGTCGCATTATCACACAATTATATATATTTCAAAGGGTTGACTTACTTTTGTTCACAAAACCATTTCTGCGTTGTCCAAGGAGGAATTCGGGACTGCTTTGAATTGCACCAATCTATGGAAAGAGAACATTGCTCAATAGATAACAACCAATATATAGTGTATTACTACTGCTATTAGACTTATCAGCAGCGTTTGATACGATGGACCATGCCATCCTGCTGAGCAGAATTTCCTCCAAATTTGGGATCAGCGGCTGTGCTCTGGATTGGTTTCGATCTTATTTATCAATACATACTCAAGCCATCCATGTTAATGGCGGTGTTTCACCAAGTCATGAACTAGTTTGTGGTGTTTCTGAGAGTTCTGTGTTGGGCCCAATACTATATTTGATATATACGTCACCCATAGGAGATATTCTACGTGCTCGTAACTTGGACTGCCATCGTTATGCAGATGATACTCAGGTATATGCTTCATTTGACTACAGGAACAATGATGAACTTGAGCAAGTCAAATCTCGTGTTGAGCTTTGCTTATCTGATATTATTGAATGGATGGCCTTCAACAAGCTGAAACTCAATACGGATAAAACTGAAGTTCTTATCCTAAGCTCTAAATACCGCCCAGAACCTGCTTTTCTACTGCTTACTGTGGGCTGTGATGTCACATTGATAACATCTGTAAGTCGGCCTTTTTCCATCTTCGCAATATTGCACGCGTTAGAAGGTATCTGTCTCAAATGACCACTGAGACTCTGGTTCATACTTTTGTATCTAGTAAACTTGACAATTCTAATGCTGTTTATTAGAAACAGTTAAAGAAGCTTCAGCGTGTTTTGTAATGCTGCGGCTCGTCTTACATCTTATACGCGTAAATATGAACATATAACACCAATACTTGAGCAATTGCACTGGCTCCCTGTTGATCAAATGTTAACCTACAAAATCGTATTATTGACTTTTAAAGATGTCCATGGATTAGTTTCTAGATATATCTCTGATCTGATAGAACGTTATGTTCCTGGTAGGACTCTTTGATTTAGTTATTCTAATTTGTTAAGAGTACCCAAGCAAAATCTGGTATCATATGGAAGGAGAGCGTTTTATGTTGCAGCGCCCACACTGTGGAATCGCCTTCCAATCGCTTTGAGGAAGTGTGATAATCTTTTAACTTTTAAATATAAGTTAAAACGTATTTGTTTAATTTAGGTTATTATTAGTTAATGTATATGATGTATTTAGCTTATTATTAGTTAATGTATATGATGTACTTAGCATATCAACTTTTAGAAGAGTTGTATCTTTATTTTTCTCTAGATATATTTTGTAGTTTGTAAATAGCTATATATATTGTAAAGCGCTTAGATCTGACTGTATAAGTGCTATTTAAGCTTATTAAATATAAAACTGTAACCCTTCACGCGATGTTAGCAACAACCTTATTTACGTGTCTAGTCTAATAGCTGACCCTAGAATAGATATACTTATTGGTGACACGAATTCCTCGCTTCGAATTGGAATGTAGGTTAGTTTCGGAGAGAGGAAAACCGGACAACCTCCAAACTCAAATCACATGTGACGACGCGATCTGAAATCGATCCGGTATCACTGTGGTGAGATGTGATGCGGTAACCACTGCACCACTTAGGGACCATTCATTTTTTATGAGGTAGGGAGGGTAGGGGGGGGGGGGTTAAAGGTGGGGCTGCTCCCCAAAAAATGATGAAGTGAAAGGGGGGATCACTTTAATTAATTACGTGAAACTTTGAGATGGACGTATTAGTATAGGTAATCAAATAGTGACTCGTGAAATTAGGGATGCGGCGAGGAAAATTACGAATATTTTGACAAACACAAGTGAATTGTATCCCCAATTTCACTCGTCCCTAACCTGAGTATAAGTCCCTCTCTCCCTTCCTTTTCACCTTTTTCCTTTTTTGAAAAGGAAGGGCGAGAGGGACTGATACTCAGGTTAACTCGTCCCCATTTGATTACTCATTAATATTATGGAAGTCAAATTACGATGCAGAAAAAAAACAAATTAAGCGCGCGTAGGCGGCGTTTGAAATTTCACATGTGTAATTACAAATTACGCGTGAAATTTCAAGTTAAAATTAGAGAGTAATTTGTCCTCTATGGGATTACTGAAGAAATTTATCACTACAATAAATGTCCGGTGCTTTGATAAGATGGCTGTATCAAACCCTCAGTCCTTCCTTCAACTGTCAGCTTGTGTTTCGTAATAACGGTATGCTTCTTTGAGTTCGTTCGGTAAAGTATTTTACTTTTTCTCTCACCATTAAAAACTGAAGCTAACACAGAGCTCGTCTCATTACCAGCTTAGAACTCAAAACCCCTAGAATTGGCGTTTCTGAGGATCAAACATTTCGGGGAGGGGCATTCTTCCGGTCTCATAAAGGCTTGTGCCTTCCACGCTTGCCGAACGTCTTACAACGTGAACAAAAATCGTGTCTGGTGCTTTTCAGGTAAAATTCTGTACTTTGAAACCCAAGAGAAAATTATTGTCTATTAAGGGAAGAAGACTTCTGAAAGTAGAAAGACCTTGTGTAGCCGAATTCAGCAGTAATGTAAAAAAAGTCAAATTTAGTATCACTGATAAACAATAGAATAGTCAAATGTTCGCTGTTGGTATGTTATTCTAAACATTCTTGTCAATGTCATATCTCATTGTGAGCTTGGAGCAGGAGGGGGTCATCCCCCCCCACCTATCTCATAAAAAATGACGGTCCCTTATGGCAGCATAACATAAGTGCTGTTGCATTATCTTACAGGCACACGTGGTCTTTAAAATCGATTCTACATCAAGTAAACAGTCGAATAGTAAAATATGTCTTGATTTGAGTGTTGCGTCTATGAGATATAAAGGTTTATATTTCGAATATGCCAATGACGTGACGTTAAACAGGGAATTTACTGTCATTTATTTTTCCTTGTGAATGAAATTTACTTCTGATTTAGACCAGGAGCCCATAACCAGGAGCATCCATCCTGCATACTAGGCCCTGATAACCAGGAGCGTCCACCCCGCATACTAGGCCCTGATAACCAGGAGCGTCCATCCCGCATACTAGGCCCTGATAACCAGGAGCGTCCATCCCGCATACTAGGCCCTGATAACCAGGAGCGTCCATCCCGCATACTAGGCCCTGATAACCAGGAGCGTCCATCCCGCATACTAGGCCCTGATAACCAGGAGCGTCCATCCCGCATACTAGGCCCTGATAACCAGGAGCGTCCATCCCGCATACTAGGCCTTTGTCACAGCGTTTTCACAAGTTAGGTTATTTTTAGAACGGGTTTCCGCTATTCTTGGATTGCAATCATTCCTAAGGGAATAAAATCACAAAAGCGTAGCAGCCATGTTGTTGGTATAACAAAAATAGCTAATGAGGCATCGTTTGATCTAAAAATAGCCCAACTTGTGAAAACGCTGTGACAGCTATATAGGAGATATGGATGCTCCTAGTTATGGGCTCCTGTTTAGACAAAATATTTGGTAAAATCACTGATATAAGCTTCATATATATCAGGGATGTTATAAAAGGTCATATATCTCTACCAGCACGATTTTGTATAAAAAACAATTGTTCCCTGTTTGATGTCGCGTATTTATATTATAAATATTTATAACTTATATCCAACAAGACTATTAAGAAATAACAAGACCTATACTAATGAATTGGATATAGCAAATCAATTTAATAATCATTTTGTTAATGTTGGCCCAAGTTTAGCTAGTGTCATTGAACATTCGGATGAAGATCCAACTAGCTATATTCACAATTCCCCAGTGTCAAGCTTCATCATGTCTCCTGTTTACTCATCACAGGTCTATGAATTATTCTCAGGTTTAAAGGAAAATAAAGCTTCAATCGATATACCTAACAAATTAATAAAATTAGCATGTGAACCACTTTCAATTCCTTTTACTTATATATATAATGAATCAATAAAAACAGGTGTTGTACCCGAGATCTTGAAAATATCTAGAGTCACTCCTATTTATAAAAGTGGCTTAACTACTGATCCCTTTAATTACAGACCTATATCAACCCTATCACCTTTCAGTAAAATCCTCGAACGACTAGTGTATGATCAGTTGATAGCATTTTTGGAAAAATACAATATTTTGTTTAATTATCAATTTGGTTTTAGAAAAGGGCATTCTACCGAACAGGCAATTATTGAGATAACAGATAATTTAAAAAGTGCTATTGATAATAAGCAAATAATGTGTGGACTTTTTCTAGATTTTTCTAAAGCCTTTGATACCGTCAACCACCAGATCCTAGTTGCTAAATTAAGTAGATACGGAATTCGGGGAACCCAATTGTCATGGTTCAGTAATTATCTAAGTAATCGAAAGCAATATGTTAAAATAGGGAATACTGAATCTTCAGTGCTTGATATGACATGTGGAGTACCACAAGGATCGACACTGGGGCCATTACTTCTTTTGTTCTATATAAATGACCTGACAAATTGCTCAAAAAACTGTCCTTTCGCATTTTTGCAGATGATACGAATGTTTTCTATTCATGTAACAGCATACCAGAACTAGAAACTGTAATGAATGAAGAGTTTAAACTTATCCTCCAATACTGTGCCGTTAACAAATTATCAGTTAATTTAAGTAAAACAAATTATATGATTATAGCCTCATCAAAGAAGAAAGTCTCTAAAATTGAAATTGCTAATATTGAGCAAAAACTTAGGAGTATATATAGATGAACACCTTAACTGGGAACATCAAATTAAACATGTAAATAGCAAAATGGCAAAAAATATTGGAATAATAAATAAATTAAGATATTACCTTGATTTAAATATGTTAAAGCAACTCTATTATACATTGGTATACCCATATTTAAATTACGGTCTTATGAGCTGGGAGAATACTTATGCAAGTAAGTTAGCAAAGCTCCGCACTAAACAAAATAAATGTATTAGAAATATATTTTTTGCTTATAGCAGAGAAAGTGCTACCCCATATTTCAATATTCTAGGTGTATTGGAACTCGATAACGTACTTAAACTAAGAATTGCAGAATTTAGTTTTAAAATTTCGAATGGTAAAGATATTCCAACATTTTTTTCTGAATTTGTCACACCAGCAATAAAACGCCACAAATATAATACAAGATTTGCTGCAAAGTTAAATTTCGTTAGACCGAAAGCGAGAACGAATTATGGAATTCATATATTTAAATTTATTTCATCAAAAATTTGGGAAACAGTTGATGTAGATATCAAACGATCAAGCTCTGTTAATTTATTTAAAAAACTATATAAAGCCGTTCTTCTCGAACAACAAAAATAAGTGACTATACCTTTTTCAAATATTTATCAGCTTAATCATTAACTTTGGTCTATACAAACGTTGCAGTGATCAACTCGAAAGCTTTTGCTCCTTTGGTCACTGCGCACTACCAACTGTTTGAAATATAATCTGAATTAACTTCTTCACTTTTTTTCTTCTTCAAAATGTACTGTTGTGTTTATTTATGTAAACAGTGCGAAATAAAACTTGAAACTTGAAACTTGAAAAACACTTAAATCAATACATATTTTACTATTAAACCATTTACTTGATGTAGAATCGATATTAATGATAACGATGTGTGACTATTTATACACACTTTAAGACAATAAAGAACTTCAACTGAAGTCATTACCTGTGATCCATATATGCGTGCCTCACTTTTCATGGTTATCTTTGTCAGCGCAGATGTCAAAACTCCAGTTGTTAAAGATACAATCACAATCCCTGTCAGAGTCCAGCAAACTGCAAATATTCGCCCCACGCCGCCGAGAGGAGCTCGGTCGCCGTACCTAAGACAAATTTAATATAGTATTCCGATTTCAGTTAACCGCACTTTCAGCTATTTCTATCTGGGCATATTCGTACTCTTTCTATAGTCTATGAGAGAAGACGACTAATTAAAGTGCAAGTAAAGCCATGAAACAACGTGAACTCTTTTTGCCCCAAATTCTATTTCTGATATACTTCAGTTGTCTAAATTAGTTTTCTTTGAGAGGCAGGAGCAGCAATTAAAGTAGAATAAACGCTACCCGAATTGCGGGATTGATTCATCTTGTGATGTCACAATGAAAACCTACGGGATTGTATTGTAGTAGTTTTCTCTAGGGAGGGAGGTGATTCATCTTATGACGTCACAGGATCCATGAAAAGTAACCAAAATTAGGGATTAAATGCCAGAAATGTTACAAAATTTGCAAGATTAATACCTTTTTGTGAGAAACAAACACAACAGTACAATATAAGGTTTTATTTTTTTGACATTATACTTGCACTTTAATATTGCTATTAATAGTGTTTTAGGATATGTAGTTTAGTTTTAGATATAATATGTAGTATATATATAGTATATATAATTTTATACAGTTTTTGTGTACTGAATAGTCCCTTTGCAGGATACAGGCACGTGCTGATATAATACTTCATTAACGAATGAATTGAGCTCGTACGTGGTCAAGGCGCTGCTATGGATGCTGGATGGCAAGCTATCTTTAAAAACGCTGTTTTAGAAAGATCGACAATCGATTGGAGGTGGAAAATAGCATTTACAAACAGGTTTGCTAATAACACTACCGATCTCGTACAAGTGCCTCTAAATAAATGAAGTCAGATTTTTTTTGCCACGCAGCACAGCCACGTGATTGCAAATTTTGCAAAAGATCCATTGTCTACTCGTTCGTTTGGGTGTTGTTATTACTGAGTTGGACCAGTTAATTAAACTGCCTTGTTGATACCGTAGTAGCTCAATTCAGACGCAATGAAAGACCCAATAATTGGTGAGTTTCATCATCTTATGACTATAGGCCAATCCTTGTTGACGTCATTGTTTATATTTTTGTCTCATTAGCATAAATTAAACTTCAAACTACAAACAAATAGACTACATCAGTTGAAAGAGAATTTTAAACTTAGTAATAGCCGAAAATATGAGATTGATATGTTAAATATTTACGGAGAAATTGACTTCTCAAAACTGTAAAATAATAATAATAAACTTTATTTCCAGAGGATACACGCTTACCCTAAAAAGAGTAATTTAAGGCGTGGTCCTCGAATAATTATTATTGCAATAATATAAATTATATTCTAAGTACTTATAAAAAATATTTACAATATCTACATTTGTAGAGAAGCGACAAGGAATTAACGGGGGATACAAGTACAGTTTACACTATTTTGAGATTTACATAAGTTGCAGTTCCTTTCTTATAAATAAATAACTTTATTTTGTTGTTCTAGAAATATTTGTTTCAACTTTCTTTTGAACGTTTGGCTGCTAATTAAAGATTCGTTATTTTTAATATCCATTGGTAATGAATTGAAGAGACTAGCAGCACTATGGGATGGGGGACAAGAGTTGCTGACAGCCATTTATTCTATATAAATGTTAAGATTTTAAAACGCTCATTCCTCTTAATATATTTATCATATTACTCTCAAATTTTCAGTGATTATCAAGTGTGACAATCTCTTTTAAATGATGGACTCTGTTTGTTTGTATGTACATCGCTTGAAGTTTGATGTATGATAATGAGGAAAAAACGTAAACTAGGATTCGCCTATATAATTTGGTGAAGAGTTAATGATCGGTTGCGCTTAGCGCTGGGGCAACAAAGCAGAGAAACTCGGTCTATAACTAACGGTAAGAACCTCGCACTCGTTAAATAAGAAATATGTATCTTCGACAGACGCATAGTTTTACACATTTCACATTGACAATGGCCAAAGTTAAACAATGAGAAAAAAAAACATAACAGGAGTCACTCCTTACCCTACTGTTGTCATGGAAACGAAAGACCACCAAATGCCTTCCCATATCCCTCCTAGGAACGATGGCGGGAAGTGTCCTGGATTGATCGAAGTTTCCTAGAGGTAGAGGAAACGACAATTTAGTGAAGAACATTAGACAAAATTTCCCTGATTTATTTAACGGATTATTACAATTGAGGAATGCGTTTAATGCACAGTTGTAACGTTTCAGGGGCGGATCCAGGATTTTGTGAAAGGGGGGTTTGCAAAAAGAGTTTTATTTTAATCTAGAGATTTTAAAATTGTATTTACAGTGATTACAGTGATTTACAGGAATCATAGTGGGGGTTGCAACCCCTAAAACCCTTCCCCTGGATCCGACAGTGCATGAGTTTACAATGTCTTTTTTATAATATCCATATCTACATATACCAATTACAACTTACCCCTCATAGCTGAGAATTATTGGTTGGTGGTCCAAGAGAATAGCTTTTAAATGGTCTATCGCACCACAAATTTAAAAAAATTCAACAAAATACACCTATTTAAAAACACGTTGACAGAGGAAACTCTGCAATGAGAAGTCTGAAACTAATGTCAACAACCGGTAACGGTTAAAACAAAACAAAAAACGTTCCTTATTTCTCAGCTAAGACTGGCTTCATACAAATGAAAGAAGTTCAGCCTATTCTTGAAAGTGAATACAATGGAGCCAGCAAGAACACAATAGGCTCCCATGATTCAACTTGGTCTCAGATTTCTCATTTCAGATTTTCCTCCCACATGGTTAGGTGCATTACCACTAACCATTATCCATATGATGATACCCGCGAGATATGCCATGACCATTGGTAGCACTATCACAGGCCAGCTGCCGAGTACAGTTTTGAACATAGCAGACTTGATCTCCGCCGTGCTTTGGCCAACGACAAACGCTATTCCAGGTGACTCAACCATAGCTGTGTAGCCCAGACCTCCTTTGTACGTTTTCTGTTCTTTATAGCCATGGACAGGAAAACTGAAATCTGTCGTTCCGTCGATACCGAGTAGAACCTGAAAGAAGAATGTTAGAGTACGTATTATCGGCTGATGAAACGTACGTAGTGTTATTTCAGATTTGGCTTTATCAGCGCCGAGTTTATTTCCCTTAAAGGAAACTCCGACTGATAGAACAAATTGCCATTATATTGCTGGCAATATGATCTAAATTAAAACATTATTGAAAAAAAATATATATTTTAGTTTTTGAAAAAAACTGAATACACGTATGCCGGAGCCAAATTTGGGCTTTGAATTTCGTAAGCGCCGCCATTTTCAAGTGAATGACGTTTCACGGCGGTTCCTACTGTTACACGACAAAAGAGCTATTGTTTAAAAAAAATAGGAGCAGCCGTGAAACGTGTCAGATCCAAGATGGCGGTGCCCGTTTGACGTCATAACTCCACGGTCTAGAGTGCGGGAGGTCGGGGGTTCGAACCCGGCCGCGTCCTTGGGCAGGGACGTTTATAAGCCGTTGGCCTTGTCTCCTTCCACTTCTAATCGGTATTTGAAGGGGACGTGGAAGAACCTGTTGAACTACTCGAAAAAGAGAAGGGGATTGCTATCCGGTACAGCAGCCTGGCCACACGCTCAAAGTTGTAAATTGCATGGCAGCCATTGGCGCCGAAATAGCAGTCCGAAAAATTCACTGACGGGATATGTCAGTAAAATGTAAAGCGCCATGAGACTGTGGTGATATGGCGCTATATAAATATGGCCTATTATTATGTCATCAGATTCAAGATGGCGGTGCCCGCGAAATTCGAAGCCCAAAATGGCTCTGTTATAGACGTGAGTTGTTCATAGAGGTTTATTCATGGTCCCCGATACCAGTTCCTCCTGCTCGATTACAAGTCAAGTTCTTATATTATAGTCAGATAGCAATCACATGATCAGTGTAATATTTAAGCTAGTTAACGACTAACAATCAGATATATGACAGGCTCAAACTCGTATCAAATTTTTTTAAACTAAAATATATTTAAAACTGAACTAAGAATGGAAAAATATTTAGGTTTGAGGTAGCTAGAGGTGCCATGACGATAACTTACAATAAACCTTTAATTTGAATGAGTAAGGAGTAATATGAGTTGGGGTACTTTTCAATAAGTCCGATTTTTTCGCATTTTTAAAGCTAAGCCGATTGAAAATTTAAAATACTAAAGCCTGCATGGCTTCCCCTAGCGACATAAACTTAAGCACAAGCAACATACGCGAATAGCACGGAAGCTCTCGAGACCTGTATTCTGATTGCAACCATAATACTATACTTCTATTGTTTTGTACTGCACTTTCTAAAGGTTAGGGTGTTTTATATTGTTGGGTAGGCCAATACTGTCACTCGTTTCGAGAATTTCCACCCGACCAGTGATCATTAGTTATCTCACAAATACGGCACTGCGTCTGCGTATGTTGCTTGTGTTTATGTTTATGTCGCTAGTAGAAACCAGGCAAGAACGAGTTACCGTTTCCTAAATGCACAATTAAATACATGGAGTTATAATTAGCAGATGGGATGTCATAAAACGAACATTGAGTGCAAATACGGAATAAAACGAGAGCAAATATGTGATCACGGATCACGAACGGATTTGGACAGGTTTATTCAACACTTAAAAGGTTTTGTAAGTGTGCGAGCCAATCAAAATGGTGCTGTTTGGGTTAGCCAATCAGCTTTTAGCGCGCGAAAACAGATTGTTAGTTTCAGCGCACGAGCGCTCCCGACATTTGACTTCAGAAAAGTCTGATAGTTTCTGCTCTCAAGATAATTTCTTCAAACGGAGCTGTAAAGTAAGCGATACGTGTTTGCTGTCGTATAATAAACACTTTATTACATTTAAATTTACCTCGTCGATGGTTTTCTTCTCGGCAGTCTTGTTTTTTCCATCTACAGTGAAATCAACACTTGATTCGCCATGCGCTACACACGTGCCACAGCAGTAAGACACCATATTGCGTATCATGACTGGAATAATGAAACCAGGCACTCCATCACTACTGATGTTCACATACGGCTCGTACTTTCTCCAGTTTGTTGTGAGACGCTTCTTACATCGACAAGTCTCTGTTAACAAAGCATGATAACTTCATGTATTTTTACTGTTAAACGAACAGGTAAAACCTGAGATGGTGGAGAATCCGCACCGAGTGAGAACGGAATGTGACCCGTGCAAGGGACCTTTTGCAGGAATGCAATCACGTGGTTGTACTGGGTGGCAACAAAAAATGCTACTTCCAATCTCCAATCGGCTATATATTGTCAATCTTTCTAAAACAGCGTTTAAAAATTTGTTTGCCATCCAGTAAGGGGACAAACGCAATTCATTGAATTTTGAAGAGATAGATCAGCGTTTCTGCCCTATATTTATTGCATCAGAATGATGAAAACAGTAGGGAAGCCATTTCAATAATTCGTTATTCCGTAACGGGTAACCGTACCGTAACGCGCTCTAATAACTAACTAATGTATCGTGTTTACCCTACCTCCAAAGGTGATCGCAGCAGGACCACGCCCCTTTCGTGTCGTGGCAGACACTTCAATTCTATAAACAGCCAGTGCTTGCAGCCCATTTAAAATCACTGACGTATCAGCAGCTGGCAGGCGGTGTTCAAGCCATTCGTTCCCAGACACCTCCTTGTCTCCTACTTTAACCGCAGTGTAGGCGACGTGATAACCAGTCAGCGTCCCGTGCATGTGTTGCCATGGTACCGGTTTCCAGGACACAGGAATTGTATGGAGACTGGTTCTGTTTCGTGCTGTAATATTGATTGGGGCATGACTCGGAACTACGTGGACAAAAAAGCGGATTTACCATTAGTTTGACGATACAATGGATGCCTAGTTGCTGTAAAACCTAAAGTATTGGTCTGTGTCGACAAGGAAGATAAACACTGGTATTATCAACTAGAATTCGATTGAAGTATGCTAACTGACGCGAGAAGCGAGTAGCAGCTGACGTTTTAGAGCATTAGTCCTTTGTCAGAGCGAAAGACGAAGGGCTAACGCTCGTAACGTCATTATGCAGACTTAATTATCCTATGTAGATATCAGTTCAACTGATTTCTAGGGGTATTAATCAACATTTAAACTATGAGTTAAAGGCTTCTAGCTATCGTGTTTTAGCAAACACAAATTAACAACCGACGTTTGACAAACTCGCAGTCTGATCGGCTCTTTAGTGCCGTCATTTTCATTAGATTAAGTAAGTTTCTATTCTCTTTCGCTGCGCTCAGCCGAATAGAAAACATTTCTATGATATACAGCACAATGAGACAGGTGGAGGGAGTCGCCCAGCAGTCGTTTATTGGCTAAGGTAGCTAGGATAAATAATTACAATTGATGTCAAGTCATGAATACATTAATAGTCACGTTCATACAGAAAAAAAACTAACGTGCTCAGCCGGACACGAAAACCAGTTAAAACCCCCGCAGGGAAATGTTTTTGGAATGTGTACTCCAACCCAATGCTGCAGCACCACCTTTTGGAGGTTACAGGTACTAAATTACAGTGGAAAACAAAGTTGGATCTAAACGGTAACACTGAACGTTAAGGCTAGACAAAATCTTTCAAGGAAGGACCATGCAATAATTGCCTGTCAATTTACGTAAATAACAAATAAACAATGTAAATTGAAATCTAAAAAAAAGGCCGGTCAAAACGAAGGCTGGTTGCGACGTCAAGTGGTGTGATTATGACAAGGAGTGGTTTATATACGACCCGTGAAGGTCCCAAAGGACTACAACAATAGTGCTAATGACTAAAAGAAAATTATTATTATTGTACCGTCAGTTTGGTACCTCTACATTGTTCTGAAAACCAGGAGAGAAGTGAAAACAACACAAAGAAGTGAATCAAGATGATCTTCATTGGCAACTAATTAAAGACTAGGAATCGATGCCATACCATCTTCGCCTGTTGAGACAGTATTTACAGATTCTATTCCATATCCCTTCTTGGTCGATGCTGCGACCCGTATTTGATAACTTGTTGCCTTGCGCAGTTCAGTCAGTTTAACACCAGTCGACTGAATCACTTTTGTCACCAAGGAATCCAAACTCGACACAGATTCCCTATACTGCACTCGGTATCCAGTGATGAGACCGTTACGGTAGCCAGGGTGAACTGGATCCCATACTACAGATATAGCGGTTGGGCCTAGAACTGAGATCTCGATGCCGCTTGGGGGAGCACCTGGAACTGCAAATCACATCGATGTTAGTATCAGAATTTCATTCAAAAGTATTTATTGGAAACTGAACAAACGGCGACCTGGCAATAGTGGGGTCTGTTTATTTGTTCGGTGAAACAACTTTCATCTCCCAAGTAGGGTAAGACGTGTAAGAGAGTGTTTGGTCTCGTGCCCAGGACTGCGCTGGGTCAACCTTAACTCAAGCCTCATCCGCGAAGCCGTAATGTACTTGACAACTTACCCAAAACAATCGCGTCTTGAGATATTCGACTCATATGTTTCGCTACGAAGGTAGTTTCGTCATTGGTTTTCTTTGTGTGGTGTTGAAATTGTGTTTGAGTTTATTTAGTTTCCGCGATATTGACGATTTCCTTTTCTGTTTTGTCACAAGAATGGCGAGGAGTTGCCGACCTTTTCTCCCTAGTATATTTGAATGTGAATTGAGCAGAAAGTACTTATATAAAACATGTTTCACAAACTATTGTGAACGCCACGAGATTCAACTTCAAATGAAATTTGTCGAATCTCGGTCTAATTTTAGCTTGATTTATATTGGCTCTTCGGTTTACCGCGAAATGGGTTCCGAAGCTCATTGCCGACAATCAAGACTGGAGTATTCAGCCAAGTCCCAAAACTGGCCATTGTCAGAGGAAATAGGAGAAAATGCACATCCTGTTCGACCAATTATTGTAGACTTTACTGCAACAACAGTTCCGCGACTATTTCACGACCACAAAACAGGCACTTTTGCGCATGCGTTAATTTCTTCACTTCCGGTTTCTAAAAATCCTAAACATTTAGCGCGCTTTCAGTAAACACCAAACTTTTTCCCGTTAAAATGTTGTTGACCACGTTCTCCACAAAACAGAGCAGGGGAGCTAGGGTGGCGCAGTGGTTAAGCGCTTCGCCTCTCACCTCTGTGGCCCAGGCTCGATTTTCGGACGTGGCGCCATATGTGAATTGAGTTTGTTGGTACCTCACTCTTGCACAGAGAGTTTTTTCCGGGTTCTCCGGTTTTCCTCCCTCCGGCGCAAAAACCAGCACTCTAAATTCCAATTCGATCTGTGGAAAAGCCGGAACCTGGCTTTGATCAGCGCCATGGTTGTTTCAGGTCTCGTTAGAAATTCAGAGCATGGATTTTGGAAACCGACAATAAATGCCAAAGTTATGGCTTTTTATTCGCCAAAAAGCTTAAAATTGGAGTGAAAAGTGTCGTAAAATCTTATTTTTTTTGTCGTAATGGCAAACGCATGCTCGGTTTTATGCGCATTAATTCGTAGGTTCGGAAAATATTCATAAATCACTAGTAGATTAAAAATCCTTGGAGAGTTTAGAAATTTATAGATTTTGATGACGTCATCATGACGTCACTTAATGCGTCATCAGACTTCAAGACTTTACCCTAGGAGTCACCTTTCAATAGTTATTGCCCACTCTTTAATTTTCCGGGTTTTACGAGGCTACAAACTTTCCCTAGCAACGATCGATTTAAATAGGTCAATTGGGCTCTTTTAGGGCCGTAAATTCGTTGCTGAAATAACGACGAACATGAAATAACGATGAACGTATGAAATTGCGAGAGCGACAGAGAGAAATAAGAAAACAATAGACGAAATTCCTACAGCGACATGACATGTCCACCTTCCGAGACTATGACACGAATAGTTTTGAAACTCAGACAGGGGACATGAATACCCCCTAAAGGGCCTCACTTAAACACACTCGCTGAAGTATTTCTTTAAAGTGCCTATAAGTCCTAGCCAGAAATCATCTTGCCAGAAATCATCTTGTTCAACCATTTTTGGCCAATTTATAGTCGTAGTATTGCTATAAGAAGCATTACAAATCCTTGAAATGACATCATTTAAGGCTAATGGCCGAGTTGAAAATTAAATGAGCTATAACATCGAATGTCTTCATCAGATTCAGTTGTTTTTCAGGTGTCAAACATTTGATACTTACAGTCTGAGAGAATGATCTTTTAATAAGTGAGTTGACATAAAAACTGAGCAAAAGGAACAATAGTTAGGCTATCCCTTAAATGACATTGAAATTTGAGTCCTTATTAATCCAAATTAGCAGACTATAATTATATATTCTTTGCTATGTCGGTCATTTCAGTTTGACTTTTAAATCAAAGATAATTGGCTAGGGCTTATATATATACTTTAAAGATAGTCCGTGAAACTTCATGAAAATCGTCCGAGCTGATCATACTGTATACGTACCTCCTTCTTCTGTAGTAATAAATACAGGGTCGCTGAAGTTTCCATCGCTTGTGGTGAAGGCAGCCACCTTTATTGCATATCGCGTATTCATATAAAGAGAGGTTAAGTTTGCCTGTACTTCTGAGTACGGAACAGTTTTGTCCTTTACTAGTGAGAACGGATGCCTGATCTCGTAGTAGACGATGCGATATCCACGAATCGTCCCGCGCAATGAGAGTACAATGTTGCTCCAGGTAATATGTGCTGTGGTACTTCCTGTCGCGTGGGCCGTGACATTGGCAGGCGGTATGTTCGGAGCTATTAGTAAGATTAATAAAAAGGTAAATAGTGAGAGTTGGAGCAGATTTCGTCAACCGTGAGTCGAGTTTAGTGAATGTAGTGGGGAGTGTGCGAGGAGTAAAAGCAGGCCCCCACCAGCGTCTGCTGTAAGCTGTAATACTCAGCCTGCTATAACAAATAACATATTTTTTAGTGGGACAAACTACGGCATGTAACCTTACTCAGTTTAACTTACTGTGCCGTAACTCTGTAATTTGATTGGATCAGCAGGACAAAAACAATAGGGAACCCATTTCAATGTCACAGCATGCCGTACAGTAACCTTTGCCGTGTGCATTGCCGTTCACCGTGTTTGTCCCACTCTTACGAAATCTGATCTAATAAATAGGGTCCAAGGTTGTTAAAACTAGTGACTGTATCTCAATGTTTCATACAAAATATATATTGTGTAATATCAAAATCCCATTAATTTTCTTATCTCCCATCGCCGGACCGTCTTTGAAGAAAGCGTATATCTTAAATTCAAGAAACTCTAGCAAGCAAAACTGGAAATCATGACTGAACTCATAGTATCAGTAACTCAAATCAACAACTGAAAATATTTCAGAAAGGTTCATGTATGCATGGAGAATCACCATAACATCTTGGAGTTAGGTATTACAAATATTAAGTTTGTTATACATTGTATAATAGTGTTATGAGAGGTAACGCTCACGCATTTGAAATGTCACTCATAACCATGAAATAATGCGCTCTATAGTACCTTCTTCTCCAGTTGAAGCGTTGATGAACACACTGAAGGGACCAGCACCCTTTTGTGTGAAGGCCTGAACCCTAGCTTTGTAATTTTTCATAACCTCTAGATCCTTGAAGACTGCGGTTAGATCATTCCCATCGATAGATTGATTGTTGACATATGAACCCGCGGCGTTGTAAAGTACGGCATGATAACGTGTTATAACACCTTGTCTGTGTATCCTAGCAACTGAGAGCCATGTGAGTAGAATGCTTGTCGTCGTTAAGGCTTTTGCGGTTAAATTAAGAGGAGGACCAGTTGGTACTGAAAATAAATTAAAATTTAAAAAAGAGTAAAGCCCTCAGTAAACAATGCTTTTGAATGAAAAATAACAGCATTGGTTTAAAAGAACACCAGTCTCGTGCCCAGAGCTCGTTGGAGCACCTAATAACCTAATAATCCAGTTTCAGGATCATGCCCAGTTATACAAAATTAATCCTTTGGTTCAGCTTGCGGGCCACCATTGTTTAACATATACCTGCCCGCCAAATAAACACAGGATTTGTACAACTGCGCATGATCCTGAAACTGGGTTTAACAAGGCCAAGGCAGATTCTCCTTTCTATGGCTAACGATCATTCAAATACAAACCACTTTCAATGAAGCCATTTTTGGTGAAACAAAGTTTTTAAAACGTTTTAAAAGTTTTAGGTGTCTTTCATGATGAATAATAAATTGCGTATGATTCTTATTTGGTGCTAACGTTTAAATTGGTGTTAGCTCTACCTTATAGCTTGCAATTAAAGCGCTTCAATTTAATAAGGATGATTTTCAATGGAAGTATTCTAGTACAGAGCTTAGTTTGTAATCAGAACTTCCAGCCAAACATTAGTTGCCCACTGTAGGAGTACGCTACAATTTACAATAGCTAATAAAAAATACTTTTAACCAATGATTCAAGTTGAGTGAATTGTTGCAACGGTACTTGACATAAAGCTGTTGTCGTGCGCATGCTCGAACATTTCAACGCCTCATGTTCCTCACCTCCTTCATCAGTGATGCTCTGTACGTGGCTTGTATTTCCTCTTCCCTTTCGAGTGTATCCCGCTACACTAATATCGTACTTTGTGTAGACTTTTAAGCTCGTTAATTCTATTGATAAGTCCTTGGTAGTCATTTTTATCACTATGGCCATTCCACTTGAATTATCAGCCTCGTGGTATAGTACGACGTAGCCAGTTAATATGCCGTTGCTATATGAAGGCAACAAAGGCTTCCAGGATAGTGCTATTGATGTGGAACTGGTGTTGGTCACTTTCAAGTCTGGAGGAGGCGCATCTGGAACTGGGGGTATAGAAAAATAACGGTTTCTTAAACGTTTCGAAAACGTTAGAAGCGAATTTATTTGACAACATTAAAATACTGTTAACAAAGTTAGAATCAGGAAATATAGGGATATGTTCGCAACATGCAATCTAATTTTTTTTTTCTCATAACAGGTGTAGTGGTTTGTTTACGTACTGTGAATTTATTCACGTGCATTATCACGCAGCAAAGGTAAAAACGCGCGCGAATGGCGGGTCGCAAATAAGTGTGCAGCCCTGATTCTTATTCGCTACGAGCTCATCGTCTGATTCTTGATTAGCAATGAGACTTCTTCAGTTCATCCTCAGGCGAAGCTATTTCAAACCTTTTGCTTCAGATTTTACTTCATGAGTAGTTTTCCGTTTTTTGGATAATTGAAACAATTCATACAATATGATGACGTGCAATTAGACGGGCCTGATAACAGCTATAGCTAATGTTCAGAACATATTGTATGAAACGGCTAAATAAAAGCTTTATCAGATATCTTGCCGTTTGAATTGTTATGTAACTTGGCCTTGTATATTATGATAATAATAGTAATAATTTTGTCTGGACATATTGTTTATTCGCGCTCCTTGCTGCACCGCTCCCCAATAGAACTACAAGGGCGCAAATAAACAATGTGCCCTACAGAAGTCATGCTACAGGCCTTTTTCAGGAAATAATCACGTGCTGATATATCACTTCAAATAACGAATGAATTGAGCTAGTTTTAGAAAGATCGACAATCGATTGGAGGTGGAAAATAGCATTTACTAGCAAGTCTTGCTTGCGAAAGGCCCATTCCCTTGTTAACAAACGACGGGGCAATAATTGCAAGCTCATGAATGCAAACAGTAATAAAGGTTATCAAGTACATCCTAGTCTTACCATCTTCATCTGTCGTAACATTTCTTGCTGCGCTGAAAGGTCCTTGTGCAACTGTAAATGCAGCCACTCGGACGGTGTATGTAGTGAACTTCTTTAGGTTAGTAATCGTGACTTCCCTACTGCTGTCCACAGATCTCCTTCGCCTCGATGAACCACCACCTACAGGAAGTTTTTTCACGTAACTCGAGGAATTACCAGCCTTTGACTCCTGATAGTTGATAACGATATACCGAAGGATGCCGTTTAAGGTGTCTATTGACGGTGCATTCCATGTAATAGTTATTGCTGTCGAGCTTGCGTTGAACGCCCTAACGTTTGCAGGTGCTTCGGAAGGGGCTGCGATAAAAAACACAGTTGAAATGATTCAATCTTTTATGTAGAATAATTATTGTAACATTACCAACAGCAATTGCTTACTTTTACGCAATGCCACTAAGTGAGATGCAGCGTATACCGTATATAAAATAACCTAAAGAAATAACTACAACAAAGGAAATCGCTCACTTATTATAATCATCAAAACATAACTCGCGCAGTCACAGCCCAGGCGAATTGAGTACCCGTATTTTCCCAAGAAAGCGTCAATTCCCGGGAATTCTCGAGAATTACCAAGAATTCCCGAGAATTCCCAAGTTTGATGTTTGATTTTTGAGAGACCTAGGAATTCCTGGGAGTTCCCGGTAACGAATTTGAACTGATGAAATACGTAATAATCATATCTCGAGAATAATAGGGAATTCTCGGGAGTCTACGTAACAAAAACATTTGTCTGAATATTCCCGAGAATTCCCGGGAATGGTGTGACCTATTGACCCGGATGTTTGCTTAATCGTTAATGTCAACCAATCGGATCGCGGAGTACTTTTGTTGCCTGCATTGTGAAATACCACGATGCAACAGCCATTTCTGAGAGGAGTTTGTCTAATATTAGGGCTTTTCAAGTTGTGTGCACACGTCGGGCATAAAGAACGTCAAAATCGAAATCAGTGAGCATTTATTTACTTATAGTCTCAATTTGAAGAAATGTTGGTGAGTTGTTAACAAAATGAAACTACATATTTTAGGTGTTTTATGTTAGTATGATGACGTTGTTGTGACGTCATAAGTGATGCCTCCTTTTTGGTGAAATTCCACCATCGAAGGGCCTTCATGACACACATTCATTTGGCGCAAATTTGAACGTTCTACGACTACTACAGCAAAAGTTATAGAGGAATGACTGTTGCTATGACGTCATATTTAATGACATCAAAAGTCGTACCTAAATAAGGCTGCCTATTGTTAAAAAGTCAAGAAAAGAAAATAATGTAACTTTTGAGTGCCAGACTAGCGCATTTCATCATTAAAACTGGAAAATCACTCAAATGATTTTTTCTAAGGACATGTATAAAAAGGTATGACGTCATAATGACGTTGCCGAAAATATGATTTCAATTTTAAGCAGGTTATGGACAAAAAAAAAAAAATTCTAAAAACATACGATTTTAGCCACTGACGTGTTTTATGATTGGACAAAATGTCATGCAACAGTATTTACACCTCTAAAAGATGAATGAAGCGATATTTTCATAAATGCTTTTGTGTTGTTTATTTCCCGCCAAATTTTGGCGGGAAAATGGACACAATTCAAACTTTCATAACTTTTGATTTCCTTAACCAATCGACATCGGGTTTTCGATTCCTTCATTCTCATCACGAGTAGATTTTAACAATATACGACATTCCGTTTTTAGAGGTAATGAACAGTTGTAAGAAACGTATTACAAATTGATAAATGACGTCATTGTGACGTCATAATGGTAGTAACATAGCTTAAACATCAGGTAATATTCCTTTTACGATTCTACATCCTTCTACCAAAATGCAATCGTCTGCATTGAATTTTTTTTATATAGAACTCATGCCGTTTATATTGTCGTTTGTGCCCACCGTGGCAGTTGCTATTAATACTAGTTCCCGAACTAGTTCTATGAATTATGTACAGCACGGTGGGGACAGGTCCCGGGGACAAACTTTTGTCTCCGCGGCAATATTTTTCCTAGTTCAGACGAGGGGACAAGTCCCAGGCACTTGTCCCAGGGATTTGTCCCTTCGTGTGTAGCGACCTTAAGTCCATGCATGTAAGCGTTTGTGTTGTTCATTTCACTGCAGTGTTGTTCATTTAAATGCAGAATACAGAACGTCAGGCTTTAAAAACTGGTTTAAGAGCGAGAACAGTAGTAATTGAACTTGGTGTACTGGCTAAAGTGAATATCAATCAAGCTCAATTATACTTTTTGAGTTCAGTCATGGCAACTCTTAGCGGCAGGCATGTAAATATTATAATTCGTAAGGACACAAGTACACTCGGACGATGTGCTGACTTATAAATAGAGATTATGTAGAACGTGGGGCTTTTATATTACTTTAGAAACAGGAATAAGAGCCGGGATACTAGTAAGTAAACTTGGTTTAGTTGTTACAAAGAGTTAAAATCAATCTTGAGTCCAGTTTTTTTGGCGAATCCAAATTATCATAAGTTGAATCTGCGGCGCCTGTCGGACTCGACTTTAACATAGAAAATGCTCCCAAAACAGAAAGTAAAAATTATTCCTTGCCAAATTCCATATGTCAGACTGGCTGGCGTCGCCGGTTAATTTACCGCAGCTATTTCTAGGGAATTCTCAAGAATTCCCGGGATTTTCAACTTCTCGAGACGCGACGGGACCCGACGGCTTCTAAAACGTACGATTTGGCTCCAGTTTTAGCCTAACTCGACCAGGAAAGCAGTCTGATAAACTGGATAGGAGTATTGGAGGTATATAGAGTGTTTTGGAGTCGTAAATTGGCCGTCAGCTACGTAATTTCAGCGGAGACTTCTTACTGTGAGAATTCATGGGCTACGATTTAGACTTGTTTAGTGGCTCGAAAGGCATTGAAATCATGTCTACTGTTTGAAACCTTTCTTATTGGCTCAAGAACATGTCTCGACATATCATTGAGAACATATCTGGGGGATAGAATTGTTTTCTTGGACAGGACAAGCATTTTAAATCTGATATTTTACGCCACGAGGTGAATGAAATTTGACCTCGTGCGAATTTATGCATAATCATTGTTTTGGCGTTGCTACGGACTCCTGCTGTAGTATAAATGAAAGTATACGTTATATGTTGTTATGTTATGTATACTTTTGAGAGTTGATACTTTGCCTTTTGAGTTTGTATATCTAAAAAAATTGTAAGTGACCTATTATGTATTTTTTATAATTATGCAAATTACGTACGTTGGCCTAGTTTACAACTAGAAATCACTTAAATTTGGTCAATCTGTTGTGATATCAGAGTAAAGTAAAAGAGTTCAATGTGGTATTCCTTTTTTGGTGAATATTTATTATTCATTCTATTATTTTCCAAATTGTCCTATATTATGACATTTTCGGGCAGTATGCACGTGACCGTAAATATAATTGTTTCAATTTCTTTCATCCTACTTCAGCCAGATGTGCTGGACATGTTGCCAATACGTCGATGTATTGCAAGGGAGTCAGCTAAAAATTGTCACCAAAGAACGAGATCTCGGCATCATAATTTCCAAAGACTTGAAATGGAATGACCACATTATGGTAATTACTGCCAAAGCCAATAAAATGTTAGGATTTATCAAGCGAAACTGTGCGGAAACTTAAATCAAGACGCCTTCAAACTGTTATATATTTCTCTGGTCCGCTCAAATCTGTGCTTTTGTTCTCAAGTCTGGGCACCACAGTCTTCGATTTATAATGTAATCGTAATAGAAAAAATTCAGAGAAGACCTACTAGGTTTATATGTAAAAACTCTGGCCTTAACTATACTGAACGTTTACTGAGAGTGAACCTGTTACCATTAATTACTGGCTAGAATACCTTGATCTTGTTTTTTTTTCTTTAAATGTAAATCTGGCGATGTCAAGTTAGATATAGACAGCTACTTATCTTTTTGTAATACTCGTACTCGCCGCTCTGAATCAGGCCTCAACCTTAATGTACAAACATCAAGAACATCTCTTTTCAGAGACTCATTTTTCAACAGAATTGTGCACTCATGGAACGCTTTACCAGTTGATGATAAATCTAACACTTCTCTCGGAGTTTTCAAATAAGATCTTAAATATTTTTTCTTTGAAAGACTCAACACAATTTTTGATCCTGACAATATTCGTACGTACAAGCTATTATGTCCTAAGTGTCGTCGAATTAATGCTATGTCAGTTTGTAGCTGTTAGTTAACATTCTTGATTATTTATTTATTTATTATCTTTACACATTTACCTATATACATTTGAATATGTCTCTATATATATTTTTTACTGCTATATAGCAATTATTTTCATTAATTTCTCGACACACATATACATATGTTTTTAACTGGGTAGCGTAAGGGTGGAGCTAGAGTAACGATGTTCTTATAGAGGTGGGGGTAGCGGTGTTCTGTATCTAGTAGGGGACCTCGTGTCCTATTATACAACACCTGCCCTTTGGGCGAATCTTGAAATAAAATACAAAAATAACTTTTTGCTTCTAACTTTTTATTGTACTACATATTTTGTTGAATCCAGTTCAGTTTTTGTCAAAGTAGCTATTTTATGCTAATTTATGCTAACATATGGTAATCAAATTATGTCACATTCGAAAAGTGAAGCCCAATTTTGTAATTCTATTCATCAGGCTTCATCAAGACATATAGCTTTCCATATTTATGTGAATATGTATTACATAACAAAAATAAATCCAAAAAAACTCATTTGTTCCACTTTTTCGTGAAGACCCGAATGAGTCAGGAATTTAAAAAATAACTACTGTGCCAATTAACATTGAAAAATGTTAGGACTTTTCTCAGAATTCCCGGAAATTCTGACTCGGGAATTCCTGAGAATCGAGCAGCCAGAATAATTACAAATTCAAACTTCGATGATAGTGCTGGCCCTCTTCTTGGAAAATTAGAATGGGACCGACTATCTACTCGCCGAAATAAGCCGATTGGCCATCGAAATGTACAAAGTATATAAATTCTGGTTTTCACTCAATTGGCCCCATAGATTCAAATGACCATGTTGGTGCCCCAACAAAAGAAGCTAACGAGGAATCTATTGTTTAAGAGCACCGACATGGCGGCTATGACGTCAAGTGAAAGCCAGCAATAATCAAGCACCTAAATATTGAAGTAGTGGCCCGGCTAAGAACGATAGCAGTGAACGGCAAGGAATGTAAAAAGGTGTTAATTTTCTATTCTTCTCTCTCGTAATTTCAGTGGTTGATACTCATAAATTCAATAGAAAACCATCGAAATAATACATTTCTATATGATATTTTTTTAAGTTTCAATTTATTTTTGATCAAAATGACTATGGTTTAATTTCGAAGAATATCGACCGTGGGGAAAGTTATCAAATTTGTGATTGAAAGATCTTTTGTTTCATCCCTTTCCGATTGGCTGGATGGTGGTTTCTTTGAGTTTTCACAGTAAAAATAGCCCATAGCATAAAAACTACTTTATTTTCTGGGTGTAGTTTGGACTGTAGATATCTCATATAGCACTTAAGTCATATTCACGCAAACTCGACCGTGAGGATATGCTCATTGCCACAGCTCTATTGTTTTTACTATAGTTCTTACACGGACCAGTACTTATTAATAATTAACAAATTTTCTAGAGTTGTGACGCCATATAATATAAGAGGCTCGACAACAAAATTACAATTGTCTCTCCCAAAAACAAACTATGGGAAAAAGCGTTTCGGCTACAAAGGCGCTTTTGTCTGGAATTCGTTACCTGAAGAGATACGACTTTGCAAATCAATTACAAATTTTAGAAATAAGCTGAACAAATTACCCCACTGCTTCTTTGATGCACTGTAAATGGAACATTTTATTCTTTTTATATCATATCATTTTATATCATATCATTATCATAGTATATTCTATGTATAAATATTGTAATATTTTTATACACGGCATTTATGGAAAACAGCGTTGTATAAGACTGATAGAACTACCGTGTTGAAATAATATTTACTTACTTACTTACTAGCTGCTACTCGCTCCCCACGAAGGGCTAGCGCTCGAAACGTCAGCTGCTACTCGCTCCCCACGACGGTTAGCATACCTTAATCGACTTTTAGTTGATCATACCAGTGTTTATCTTCCCCGCCGATGCAGATAAATACTACTTTTTAAAGGAACCCGTATCATCGTACTAAGCTTACCGCATTCTTGTGTTTTAACTCTAACTGGATTACTTCTTGGTCCATGCCCTTTGTTGGTGGACGCACGAACTTGAACCCAATATTCAGTGAACGGCTTTAGTCTTGTGATATTAGTTACTTGGCAAGAGGACGTTATTTGCTTCGATGAGCTGTTACTGCTGCTTGAGTTCCAGTACAATATAGTATACCCAGATATAATGCCGTTTCTTTTCTGAAGGGGAATTTGGTTCCAATGCAATGTTATACTCGTGGGTGTAGCGTTGGAAGCAGTAATGTTACCAGGATATGCCTCAGGAACTGCAAAAAAGCCGTACGTTAAAATACTTTATACAAATCCGAAGGAGAAAGATTCATGCATTCGCCACCTCCCATCTTGATTATTGCAACTCTCTACTCTACGGCCTTCCTCAGTACCAGTATGACCGTCTACAGAAAGTCCTAAATGCTGCCGCCGCGTCGTCTGCTTAGTCCCGAAGTATGATCATATTACTCCCGTCTTAAAGAAACTTCATTGGCTGCCCGTGAAGTACCGTGTGTCCTTAAATATCTTAATGCTGATATTCAAGTCTTTGCACGGAAAGGCGCCAAACTATGGGTATGTTAAGACAATTAGACTTCTCGCACTTGGTTTCTTTTGACTTTGACAGGTGTGTCGGGGCTTTTCCCTCTCGCCAATTATCAGCCGATAGAAACCGCGAGCTTACAGCCTAATTAACAAACAGGTCACTGCATTTATAACTCACCATCCTCGTCAGTCATACAAACAAAATTATCACTCCAGTTTCCAGTCCCTTTCCTTGTAAACGCTGCCACCTTGAGTATGAACGGCGTGAATTTTTCAAGATTTTTGATGGTCAAATTATAGCAACCACGCCCAACCAATGAGAGCACTGTTTTATCCGAGCCATTATATTTAGGGTGATACGAGACAATGTAACCAAGCAGTATGCCGTTGGTAGTATTAGGTAAAATGCCTTTCCATTGGACTAGAATACTTGTGGAGCTTGTATTATATGCATTGATGATCAGAGGCTTCCCACTAGGTACTGATATAGAAACAGGAAATGTAAGATTTGATTGGATACAAATAAATATTGACATGAAATCTGACAAAGCTTGACCTCATAATATTTTCAGTGAGTGAGTCTTACTGTTAATTCAGTATTACAATCTTTCAACCATATAAATACACGGTCAATCTAAATGTAGTTTATTATGCATTATTACTGTGTAATCAAATAAAGT
The DNA here is from genome assembly GCA_030867875.1 of Actinernus sp. WN-2022. Lineage (NCBI taxonomy): Eukaryota > Metazoa > Cnidaria > Anthozoa > Actiniaria > Actinernidae > Actinernus > Actinernus sp. WN-2022. The sequence continues at coordinate 145,301,708 of JAOWCC010000577.1, read as the reverse complement.
ATCGGAATTTAATCTAGGAAGTCATCCGATTCCTCTAGTAAAGTTCCTTTAAAGAATCTTTTTCAACCACAGTGCTTTGCGCGCCCTGTTACTCTGTAGTTTTCAATGGAGTTCGCAATCCATAGAAATCTTAATTTCCCATCATAGCTTTGTATTTGGTAAATATTATACTGCATTGAAAGATAAATTGCCCTAGGCTCTAGACTAGTAAATTTTCGCATGTTTGAGCAGTTTTGAAGGTTAACATTCTCATGTCGATGGTTGGCGCCGTGCGACTCTTCAATCGCGGTGGAGAAAATAAATATTATCAAGCTGAAAGAGTCCATCGAGTCAAGATTTCTATAGTCAGGATTCGAGTCAGAATTCAGTTACGATTTCCAGTCAGGATTTATAATCCCGAGTTAGGATTTCGAGTCAAGATTTATGATAATTTCGAGTTAGGATTTCGAGCCGGGTTTCGGGTCAGCTTTCCATGCTTTCCCGCGAGTGTTTCAGTCCGTTATTCCCCTTTGTTTTGTTATAATATATCAGTCAAAAGCGCTTTTCCACTGGTTTCTTTTGTCAACAGAGGTATTGGAGATAGGATTATAGTTGGTTTGTTTGGAAAATCGTTTCATTCGAATGTCGGTTTTGACGATTTTGAAGCCGTAAACACGATTACAAACATATCTGACGTTTTAATGTTTTACGTAGATCTGTTATCAGTAGTTTTCATTTTGGCATATCATTCTGGTTTGAATCATTCTAGCTACAGCACAGGCAGCCCAAGCTCTAAATATCTAGCTAATACTTACAGCGTTTGTATGGGAATTTCAACGAGCTAGAAATACGAAAGAATTAATGAATAAAATGCCTTACCTTGCTTCCATAGTGTATTACTTGCTGTCTGTGTGGTATATAACAGGGTTGATATGAAGCGATTTTAGCGAGTTTTTATTTCCTCTGTTCCCCTTCCTAAGAAAAAAGACAAGGCAGCACACTAGTTTCGCGAGGGCCTGCCACTTCAACCGAAATATTTCAGTTCAAAATATTGTGGTCGCCACAATTCCTCCATAGAATCCCAGCAGAAAGGTTGCTCTTTCTTTTGAATGCGATTGCCACGCAGTTCCAGCCTTGCGACGAGCACGACGAAACATTTTGTTTCTCCAAATTGATGTTTATAAATTGGTAGAGAGCCTTGAACCAACTGGGGTAGACTGCCCGGCCGTCAAAGGCTGCTGGGTAACCGTCGAAAGGCTTCTGGGGTAACCGAGCCTTCGACCTAAAGTTAAGCCGCGCGGGGTATACCTGACCGGCGATTGTCGACAACAACAAAATTTACTACCAGGGTCCCCACGAAGTGCATGTACAGAGCGAATCAAGGAAAGCGACCAATCTCAGAGGATCGTGTTTTGAATACAGATCGATACATACTGTTGCAAAAGGTAAAACGATTGCTCTTCATAATTGCATTTTTTCTATGCTCTCTAAAATTTTTGTTGTTGTCGACAATCGCTGGTCAGGTACCCCGCGCGGCTTAACTTTAGGTCGAAGGCTCGGTTACCCAAGGAGCCTTTCGACGGTTACCCAGCAGCCTTTGACGGCCGGGCAGTCTACCCAGCTGGTTCAAGGCTCTCTACCAATTCATAAGCGTCACTTAGGAGAAACAAAATGTTTCGTCGTGCTCGTCGCAAGGCTGGAATTGCGTGGCAATCGCATTCAAAGGAAAGAACAACCTTTCTGCTGGGATTCTATGGAGGAATTGTGGCGGCCACAACATTTTGAACTGAAATATTTCGGTTGAAGTGGCGGGCCCTCGCGAAACTAGTGTGCTGCCTTGTCTTTTTTCTTAGGAAAGGGAGCAGAGGAATGAAAACTCGCTAAAATCGCTTCATATCAACCCTGTTACCACACAGACAGCAAGTAATACACTATGGAAGCAAGGTAAGGCATTTTATTCATTAATTCTTTTCGTATTTCTAGCTCGTTGAAATTCCCATACAAACGCTGTAAGTATTAGCTAGATATTTAGAGCTTGGGCTGCCTGTGGCTACAGAGACAAGTTGATCATGTCAGTTACTCATCAAACCATACATAAGCTTACTTAGTTTGGTCAGTTCCACGGTCGGAATCCTGACTTAAATGTCCTGTCCTGTCCTGCCAATAAATGCAAGGAATATATGTGCTACGACCAGCTCACAAACAATGAATTTTGTGAATACTTCTTCCGATCAAATGGAAATACCCGAACGGCGACGTGTCGTAGAAGGTACACGCTGTGACTAGTACAGTATAATTGTTTTTTTGTGTGTGTGTGTGAACAATTTATGAGTTTCATCAGGGTTTCATGAATTCATGAGAAGTAGCTGTTATTCGTCTCTGAATACTATTTTCCAGTCCACTTTCTGTCCGCGATCAAAACAAAAACAAAAGCGCGCAAAACACTTGGTTGAAGGAGTTTCTTTAAGAAACCTTAAGATTACGCGTTATAATCTACCACGTTAGCATTCAGCAAAACCAGGGAAGTACGAGGAAATGGTTCCCTCCCACCTCCCTGGCAAACCGAAAGCCGAATTTTCTGTACTTTATGCGATATTCTTTAGTGTTTTTTCTTCGTATGGCTTTAATATTGAAATAGATGTTGTAACATACTGGGGCCGGCATGCGACAAGACACTACCAAACAATACAAGGGTCCGTCTACTGGACAATCTATCCAGGAGCCCGTTAATGAGCTTCTGATCTACGTATTGACCCACCCTCGGTAAGGTGGCGTCGGGTAACGGCTACATGTAGGCTACTTGTGACCGTCCCAATCTTTTATTAATCTACTTAACTGGTTCTTTTGCTGGACAGTGTCTTGCATTTAATTCATGTATAGTTATCGATAGTTTACCTCCTTCGTCGGTCGTGACATTTATATCGTCACTAATTTTGCCTTCCTCCAAAGAGAAGCCACAAATCCTTACAGAATACATGGTTAGTGGCTTTAATCCGCACACGTTTAATCTACGTGCGTCAGGACTCACAGTTACGTTTCTAGTGTGCTTTAGCAGTGTATCTTCTTGGCCATGTAATTTATACGCTAAAGCAGTTTCTACATAGAAGAGGCGATACCCATATAAGGTACCAGTGAACAAGTGGGAGGGAATCGCTTGCCAAGTGACCTCTATGCATGTCGAGCTAATGTTTCGACCGGTGAAATTGGCAGGGGCTCCTCTGGGCACTGAAATTATAAAACAGAACGTTAGTTGGCTAAACACTACACAGAATCTGATATAACACAAAGAAACCAACAAAACGAGAGTTCACGTTGCTTCAAGCAAGCTTAAAACTTTATCGTGGATAAATAAAGCCGGTCATTGATTGATTGATTGATTTGGAGGATGGACTTTGTACTGTTCCTTGATGTGTTCGAAACACATTCAAGTGTAACATTCGGTACGACAAGTGAACTTAAGGATTAATTCAGATAAATTTATGATTCAGTAATCCTCCGCAAATAAACTACTATACTTTTGGGAGTTCGACTAGTAAGACTGAGTTAGGTAAGATTTCAGCTGCTAAGTTTGCCATCAGTGCGTATCAAGCCCAAACCCCTCGAACTTCGCCGATCATTTTGAATTTGAAATTGTTAAATATTCCAAAGTATTTGTTGATACACACCTAGTCATGGTGCAAAACGTAGTCTAACGTCTTACCGCAAGCAATCCGCCGTCCAGAAACCGATGGAGACTTGTACGTTTACCCACAATCCTTTGCGCACGAAAATCTATAAATCCGTTATAAAATCACGGTAGAGGTTTTAAATCTTAAAATCAAGCCAGTACAAATGCTGCTGCCAATACACTACAAATACACTGTCGCTTAAGAGAATAGAGGATTTCTACGTGTTTGTTAGGTTCGCAAGGGATTGTGGGTAAATGTACATCCGTCATCTTTTTCCGTAGATGGATTGCATACGTACCATCTGCCGCCAACGTAGCTGCATAAATGGATTTACTTGGCCGCCCTTCTCCTCTCAATGTGTAGGTAGACACCCAAAACCTGTATCCAGTATTATGCTTCAGGTTTGAGAGAGTGATCCAATTTACTAGTTCATTGACAGTGTGACGCTGCACTTGACTGGAGCCATTAGCCTGATAATACACATGATAACCCTGGCTAATTGCCCAAACTTCAGGTGTCATATTAGGAGAGGTCCAGGATAACTCGATTGCTGTTTGGTTTGTACCGTTTTGGTGAAGGTTGTAGGGAGATTCTACCGACACTGTAACAAATAAATAACTGTGGTATTAATTATTTGAACCAAGTATATGAAAACCACTGTGACCTTTTCAGATGTCAACTCGTATTGCCTGTGTAAAATCCTTTTGTACTTGTACCAAATCTATCTTACTACAACGTCAAAACGTGTACTCTGGACAATTCTTTTAATTTCGTATCAAAACAGTTTGTACCAGGCCTACCGGGGTAGCGCAAGCGGTAAGCGATTCGCTTCCCATCCCTGCGGCCCGAGTTCAATCTCCAATCGCGGCGCCATATATGAGTTTTTCTCCCTCCTCAGAAACCAACCTAAACGTCCACTTTCATCCTGAAATTCTTCGAATACTTAAACATGCACAACTGGCTTGGGAGACCCACTAACGGTTAACCCGTAATAACTCGGCTAACTAATAATAATAGTAGTATATGCTATGTCATATTATCTTTAGTTGTAGTAGTAGACTATAAGTCATTGTAACGCTCTGAAACTATTTGCTTTTCTCTTGTTGGCAACCCTGTAATCCCTGCAATAGGGTTTAATAAACTAGCATTGATTGATTGATTGATTGATTGATAACTGTTCCTCGACGCAAAACCAATCATTTGTCATTTTTTGGCAAAGCAATTTTCTGGTCTAGTTTCTTGCAAGGCACTTTCGTATACATCGAACTCTTGACCGCATGAAGGGATGTATCGCTACAGCTAAGCGATTCGCGCGTAGCTATACATCAATGATATTACATGGCCGCGCGGAGATACGAAATTTATCTTCAAGTGTTTAACTTCATAACTCACGAGTGAGCGCAGCGAACGAGTTATCAAGTTAAACACTCGAAGATAAATTTCGATAAGTTTCGAAGAGTGAGCGCAGCGAACGAGTTATAAAGTTGAACACGAGAGGGTAATTTCAGTATCTCCACGCAGCCATATGATTTACTTTTTAATCCATGAAAATCGCCCGGTAAGCATTTTCATATCTTATTTTGAAGATCAGCAAAATCACCAAAATGTCTTTAAAAGCCTGTTCAAACCAAGTCCGAATCAAACAAATTTGCTCATGATAATGTATAGCCTCTTTTGAAAAGTAATGTTTTACACGTTTTAGAAGCATTAGAAGTAAAAAACAGCATCTCAGATAAAATAAGTTTTGGTCTGTGATGATATCCCACATGTGTTGCCGGATAACAATGATATCCCCATTGGAGGCAGCGGGATATCATTTTTACAGTTTTGCTCTCAGCCGGTATACCACCGACTATCATGTAATAATTGAAGTAATGATTTTTGCGACGTTTATTTACATGTAGAAGCTTGCGTCTAACTATATCTAAAAGCTAACCAATACATAATATACCTTCACTAGAAGAGTAATTGACGTTGCCAATAGGCATGTGGTTTAGGTGTAATGTCGTCGTCATGTTATCGAGGAGACTTGAGATTGGTTTGTACGATGACCCGTTGTAAAAGATCGTAAAATTCCCATTGACGCTACCCTTCCTATAAGGTATAATGCATGATAAATGATTTAACTACGATTTTTATCAATAGTCCAATTCGTAGTTCATGAAAAGTAACCAAGCCTCAGCCTCGCATGGAGGATGGAGTTGACCCTGCACTGATACAAACCCTCTTTCTATGAATATATGGAGAGATTGTGATTATCATGCTAATTAGATACAAGCCATGGAGCCGGGATGGAGTTGACCCTGCACTGATACAAACCCTCTTTCTATGAATATATGGAGAGATTGTGATTATCATGCTAACTAGATACAAGCCATGGAGGATGGAGTTGACCCTGCACTGATACAAACCCTCTTTCTATAAATATGGATAGATTGTGATTATCATGCTAACTAGATACAAGCCATGGAGGATGGAGTGGACCCTGCACTGATACAAACCCTCTTTCTATAAATATGGATAGATTGTGATTATCATGCTAACTAGATACAAACCATGGAGGATGGACTTGACCCTGCACTAACACAAACCCTCTTTCTATGAATATGAATAGATGTTGATTCTCATGCTAACTAGATACAAGCCATGGTGGTTGGAGTTGACCCTGCACTGATGCAAACCCTCTTTCTATGGATATGGATAGATTGTGATTGTCATGCTAACTAGATACAAGCCATGGAGGATGGAGTTGACCCTGCACTAATACAAATCCGCTTTCTATGACTATGAATAGATTGTGATTATCATGCTAACTAGATACAAGCCATGGAGGATGGAGTTGACCCTGCACTAACACAAACCCTCTTTCTATGAATATGAATAGATTTTGATTCTCATGCTAACTAGATACAAGCTATGGAGGCTGGAGTTGATCCTGCACTAATACAAATCCTCTTTCTATGAATATGGATAGATTTTGATTATCATGCTAACTAGATACAAACCATGGAGGATGGACTTGACCCTGCACTAACACAAACTCTCTTTCTATGAATATGAATAGATTTTGATTCTCATGCTAACTAGATACAAGCTATGGAGGCTGGAGTTGATCCTGCACTAATACAAATCCTCTTTCTATGAATATGGATAGATTTTGATTATCATGCTAACTAGATACAAACCATGGAGGATGGACTTGACCCTGCACTAACACAAACTCTCTTTCTATGAATATGAATAGATTGTGATTATCATGCTAACTAGATACAAGCCATGGAGGCTGGAGTTGACCCTGCACTAATACAAACCCTCTTTCTATGAATATGGATAGATTTTGATTATCATGCTAACTAGATACAAACTTCTAACTAAGCTGTCTCAACTCCAGCCTCGATGTCACCAGAGGCTTGGTTACCTTTCAAAATGGCGGTCAAGAACTACAAATTGGACTATTACAAAACAATAAACTAGGTGTTGTTTTATATTTTTTACAGAAGGCATGCATTGCGGGAATGATACAACAGCTGACAATAAAAACTTTGTCAAACATGAAAATCATTGCACATATACTACAGTTTACCAGAATACGTGGAGCGTGATTACTGTTGTGATCTTGTGACCGGAATTCAAGTAGAAGTCCTCCACCTGAGACAAACAAAATTAAATTTACAGTAAAGGTTTCACAGAGTCGTTATGTAGGTCAATGAAGTATTGCATTGTATTACATTGCATTTTAGAGGAAGGCATACATGTACTATATTCAATTACGAATTAAAACGCACAACAGCCAAACATCAAAGCGTCAGAGAAAAATAGGAGCATAAAATTAACAGGATTAAATAATAATAGAACGGCCTTTGGTGTGTGATAGATAAAAGTTTCTAATCACGTTTTTACTTAGATTAATTTCCCTTATACATTATTTTAGCATGTTGGCTAGAAACAATAGATTCCAGACGTGTAACCTTGCATTGAACAGGTTCTAAACGCGTTTTTGCAACAACTGATCAATTTCTCGTTTTCTGATTGGCTGATTGCTATTGGAAACAAGAGAACATAACACGGTAGATTACGTGATCTCTCGTGCAAGATTGATTGCGAGATGGCGCGCAATTCCCCTGCAATTTTCCTTGGCCAGTCCTGATCGCTTTACTATTTCTAGTTTAATGTTGTTTTTACCGTGGTATTTCCTCTTATTTGCCACGTTTTTCGACATCGCATAATCAAAATTTGTTGTGAATTCACCCGGCCGGCGCCTCGCCAAATCCACAACAATTTTGACCATGAGATGACGCAAAACGTGGTAAATAAGAGGACATACCACGGTAAACTATCGTCATTATAGTACATTTGTTAATTAGACGGGAAAGCAAAGGTTGCATTTAATCTCCTGGGATTCAGCATGGCCTCCACGTGACAGCGTGACACACTTTTTGTTTAGTATAAATAATAAATGATATAGATAGTAATATATAGAGGTTATTAGTCGGCTAAGCATCTAATACGGCTGTGTATTTTTACGAGTCATTCGTATTTTGACAAGCCTTCGCTTAGTATGTAAATTCTGCCAAAAACGAATTTTTCTTTCCATAATAACCAAAAAGGTGGTCCCTTCGTGTAGGTAACACATGAATTGCTACCAAAATACAATGGAATTAGCACAATACAAAACAATATAACGAAGTACACAGTTAAATAGAACACAATACACAATACAATTTGGTAGTAATTCAGGGAGAACCACCAAAAACCTTGCGCGCGCTCGCGCGGTCGACGGAAAACTACCCAAAACACGATCTCACATTTCGTGCATTCTTGTGCATATTTCGTGCGTTCTTGGCAGAAGTATACAGCTATTTCAAAATACGTTGTCCCAGACAAAGGACAAGCGACATTCCCAAACCCAAATAGATTGTGGTTATAACTGTCCAGCTGTCTGAAACGGATAAACTACAGCTGCAGTGTGATTCGAAAATCGATTCGCAGGAGACCATTAATATTCGTCTTAAAGTTTTTTATCCAAAAACAAACAAATTCACCAGACTTCAGCTACAACCACAATCCATTGCGGTCTGGGAGTGTCGTTTGTCGCTTGTCAGAGGCAACGTTTTTGAAATAGCTGTATATTAATAAAAAAGCAAAATGGTCACATACGTTGTATCTTATCTTGTTCGTGAGTTGAATGTATTTTGTGCTATCAGCCTTTAGCAAATCATCACTCCAGGTTTCATCTGAGAACACAGTTGAGATGGTGATGGAGATTCCCGACAGCACTATTCACATAAAATAGTATGAACAGGGTAAAGGGACTATGTCACCAGGAATTTTCTGTAACCATCTAAATGTTTCTGATTATCATGCAGGACTCTAAATTAACGCTCGCAAACTCGCAAAATGCTAGCAGATATATTAATTTACGAGTGAAAAACATCTTCACAGCAAATTTGTGCGAGTCAATCTTCCTTTAAGGTACAACTTGAAGTCTGAAAACTTCGAACAAACGTACATGTAACGTGACATTTTTACAATTAAAACCTGCGGGTTTTAACGAGCGACGCAAGCGCAAGCATAAGAGGCATTATGCACAGTGAAAACAGGATCGACGCAAGCGCAAGCACATGCAAGCATAAGGATCAACAATTTTCCTTTTTCTTATGCTTAACTTTTTTCTTATGCTTCAGGAGATCCAAAGAATATATTTTTATTTATTACCATTTGTTGCTGTCAAGTTGGTCGGTTATAGTATAGCTATTCAAACATCGCTTTGTCTACTTAAATTGTAAGGCTTTTGGTATTACATATACTATTAAACCTAGAGAACAGCTCTACCAAAAGGTGGTTTTTAGCTTGTTTTAACCAAATAATCAGAAAAGGTGCTGGCAACACTGTAAAAACTCCATTAATGTATGAAAATATATTGTTTTTATAGGAATTATGATTAAGCAAATCCAAAAATTAAGTATATATCATCTCGGCGTTTATGGAGCAAACAATAGTTTGGATGTGATGTTTGGGCTATTCTTTAATCCTACCTGTATAAGACTCGTATATTCCTTTAATGTCTTGTTGCGTTAGGGAGACGTTCCATATCACTACGTCATCATAGGCTGCAATAGCTCCCCCGGTACCAAGAGAAAGTAAACACCCTCCGGTCATGAAAACCAAGTCAAGTGGCTTGCAAAAAGATGAAACTAAATTCTCGACGCGTTTTCCATTTCTGTAAACCCGCAGATCCATAAGGGAATAGCTAAATGTAAAAGCCAGGTGAGTCCATATCTCTTCTGGAAAATTCAATACTTTAGTACAACATGCACTCCTATTTGCGCAAGCCTTTATCGCCATCTGACTCAGGACACCATTTGGCTGGTACACGTAAAGGTTGTCTGGAAGACTAAGAAATGTCTGGATTCTCGATTCATTTAACTTCCAATACTTAATCCACATGGCAACTGTAACACCATGAGGGCACTTCACAGGTGAATTAGGGCAAGTTGAATTGTGGTTGTCTAAAATGATTACAGATTCTTCTTGACCGTTTGTCCGTAAGGCTTTATTGTTGACTCCTGTTTCTGTGGTGATCTGTTGCCTTGTTAAGCCCCAATATCTCCCTTTAAGGTTAACGATGTCATATTGCTCATCCAGAGGCCAGAAATGTGTGGCACGGTTGTATTTCTCCTCTAGAATTAAAAAAATGTAATAGTACATTATATACGAACGCAAAATTAGAAATATATTCATTACGCTGTTTCATTTTTAACTCGTGGATAGGCGCATGCTACCTAACGCCCTGACACCACATTAAATGTTGTGATTGTGTATGTGCAATTGTATACATTCGTGAAGCTAAACATAGATAGACAAGAACATGCACTCTACTCACAATGTCTGGAATCAAATCCACGAGTTAGCTATTGGCTGCCGATGTTTCGCAAATTTCGTTGTTGGCACAATTTCTTAAAGTGTTTGCAATAATCTTAATCACAGGCGCATCTAAGAAAATATTATCTAATTTCCAGTTATTGCCATCATGAAAGGCCATATCAGCCTAAATCATTTAAGCACCATAAAGTTTGAATTGTCTCAGCAGCCAAATCACGTATTATTATTTCGCGCAATATAAGGCTGTCTCATATTGTTTATGACACTGATTATGACTGCAAGCATTATCAGGTGTATTACATGAGCTAAGAAATTTATGTAATATTACTGACTCCAATGAGTGGTATTTTAAGCTCACTTTGGATGCTAGAAATGCAGCAGATACCTGGAATTTGGTGACTAAAATTGAAGATTTTGGAACTCGAATGAAAAGGATGTGTAGAACAGTTGATCAGTTATGCCTTTGCTAGTGACATCAAGGGGTGATATGAGAACGCTTAGCCGGTCGGGAGTTATATTTAAAAAACGTATTCTTCACTGAAGTGACGAGGTGACTCGTCAACGATAAGTTCAGCAGGTAGTTTGAGGACCTCAGAATCATAATAGTCCCGTTTCGTATTCGAAAATGTCCGCTGAATGCGATGACTGTAGACGCATGTGTTCAGTGTTAGCCTCACTCTGAAGTTAAATATTCATAAATACCAGCGAGAGGGTGCACAACTCAAAACTACAACAATACACAGAGTTGTGAATAGTCCACTTTCTCGCTGGTATTTATGAATGTTTAACACCAAGATGAGGCTAACACTGAGCACATGCGTCTACAGTCATCACGTACAGCGGTAATTTAGAATACGAAACTGGTCAATTGCACCGTCATCTCACTCAAATGGCAACCCAGGAATATAGAAGGACAAAAACACAGCAAGTAAACCAAGTTTAATTAAGACTAGAAGTTTCTAACAAAAGTGAAGCGCTGCAAGCAGTAGAGTATATGCAATTGTAGTTTAATAATCTGACTCCTAGCTAGAGCCGTGTGATATTGGTGCACAAGTAAATAAATTGCCTGAATTTGCCATCGACACTTCATCAAAACCCTTTAGTTGCTTAATTATTGATAAATAAATGTATTTGACTTCTTAAGTTATAATCCGCTGCATGAACGTCCGTGGTGCATTGAATAGTGTATATGGGATAGGTTAGAACACAGGAGGATAAAGCAATTGGCTACAATCATGTTTAAAATTTATAATGATCTTTCTCCTCCATATCTGGAACAGATTTTTACTAATATTTCAAGTGTTCACTCGTATAATGTTAGAAACTCTGTATCAAATTGGCATATTCCCAGACCTAGAACTGAGGCTGCAAAGTCCAGCCTGCATTATAGGGGATCTATCCTATGGAATAAAATCCCCATTGAGATAAGAGGTAAATCAAATTTAAATAATTTTAAAAGTATGCTACATAATAAGGTTATTTTTAATACATTAGTTAAATAAACTAGTAAAGTTATACTTAGCTTATTGTACATCTAAAATTAAGATTTTAAGAGTAGGTTTAGTCTCTGTTCATCAATTAGTTATATTTAGTATTGTTTCAATTACATGGTTATATAATTATAGTTTTAAACACGGCTCCCAGGAAGATCATTTTATGTATATGATGCGACTTCGTGTATAAATAAAGATTATGTATGTATGTATGTATGTATATGTTTATATGAGGTCGCAGCAGTACATTGAAATGTAGTGAGGGATCGCTAGCGTCAACAGCGCGCATTCAGTGTGTTTTTAACGACCCAGTTCATTTGTGATTGTTTCAGTTTGATCATTTGCATTAAATGCGTGAACACAATGGGTCAAGCAACTGTTCTTCAGTTCGTTAAAGCAAGGAACAGTCGTCAGACAAGGCTTTAATCCTTCTAGCCTTCCCACAGCACCGGGAAAACATCTGATCGTATCGTCTGTTACTCTGGTGAGGAAAGAATCAAACACAGAAACTATGCTCGGATACAAGCCGCATTCACCGAGGAAACAGGCTTTTCTTTCACAACGTACCCAAAGCAGTAAAAAGCATCCTAATGTTTTGATAGAATGTTTCAATAACTTTTTGTGCAATATCCTACTTACCTAAAGCGATAGAAGCGGCCGGGGATTATTGTGGTTATATTGAGGTCTCATTCGCTGTCCAAAATGTCGAAAGGCCAAGGACACGTACCGAAAGCACGTTCTTATTGTAGTTACCAGTTCTCTGCTCCAATGAAATGATAACGAGCAACAATGTAGGTCGAGGAACCCATAATTATTCATATGAACTCGGTTAGCGCATCAAAGACGTTCGAAATAGGTTGCTGCTCGCTGTGCTCGCTGCACTCGCAGCAATAATGTTTTTTATTTGCCCTGTGTCCTTGCTTGTACTTCATAATGCTTTTAGGACTGAACTTTTAATTCCAATTGTGATAGATTCCTTTACATTTTTGTTGATCATTAAACGTTTCACTGTTATAACCGATATTTTTGTTGGATCGTGCTCGATGAAGTTTTTTTGCTAGTGTGCTTGTTTCCATTCACAGTTTTATTATCCTGTTTCAGTTTAACGATATTATATACATGATATAATTATATCAATTTATTAACCCATCAAATATTTTCTCTCGCGCGTGATTGGTTGATTGCGTCACGTGACCCAATATTTTTTCTCCGCGAGCGGGAAATATCAGCGAATACGCGCGAGTGTATAAGCGCGCGTCAAATTTCGGCACCACAAATAGGTTATTGTATTTATATACCAAAACAAATGATACATACCAATATTGCAAAGGCCATATGCCGTCTTTCGTGTGGTACACAGGCAACCTCCGTTGATTTCATCACACATTTGATTGTAGGGACATTGGGGAGCGCAAAGTGTTTCTGTAAGTTAAACAGATCAAGGAACAATGAAACAACTAAGTTAGATGAATTGCATTTGTGGAGTCATTCTCTAAATATGCTTTCTCTTTAAATCCAGGATACTTGGCTTCGTTCGTTCTATTTATTGTTTATAACCCGTGGCGTGTTCACTACATGAATAAGAGAAAAGACAAACAAACCTTTCTGATATAGAATTTCTACATCGTCCAGGGTGATTCTGTTGAATTCTGACGTCATAGCATGGTAAGATTCATTGTATCGGTATTTACCATTACGCATAGTACCATTGAAGCCAATCATGACGTCATGTGGCGTTTCACCAAACACTGGGCCGTACGAGGGGGAGTCAATAGTGGCAAAATGCGCACGTTCATTACGGACGTTCATTTTGCTAACTTGCGTTAGAGTGCTATGTAAGGTAAAAATGAAAGCCTTAGGACTTGGACGGTATCGACCACTTGGACCTGCAGAGTAAATAAAGTAAAAGTGTTATTTCTTTTGATATGCTCAGGAGATTTCTACCATGAACAATATTATTTTAACTTTACCCAGGAAAAAAAAAAGTATTTATTTATTTGTGTACAGTTTACAGCTACAGTAACAACATCAAATATTACCAGATTGAATACATGATATATTATCTATAATGACCCTGAAGACTAATCAGATCCAGACAGATGGAACTATGCATATGGATGGAACTTACTTAGTGAAATTCCAAGGAGTAATCACCAATTCACCAAGGAGTTCTTTGAAAAATTTCGAATTCCCTTTTTACTTATGTTATTATAAGTCATTGCATATCCTCTTGAGATTAGGTTTCTAAACATATAAACTATATTTAAATTACTGATGCATTTGAATTGCGAGGTTGTGTTTATACTCACACGAGGAAGGAGTAAGGATTTCCACATCGCCACGAACTCCATTCCGTACATCAGCCCATGAATGCAGATCTCCGCGCTCAGGGCCACAAGTCCTAGCAAGCACTGCAATAGCTTCCCTGTCCAATGGACTACTCCACATGTTAAGTCTCGTTAGCCTTCCTGTATAAACCTTGGTTGCATTGAAACTACCTGTCATTTGTTTCTCCAGTGGGGATTGTGCTATAAGTACCTTTCCCCCATTGGGTACTGTCTTGTTATGGGATAGACGTTCTGATCCAGCGTGTATTCCATCGATATACAAGTGTATCACGCCATCTGCTTTAGACCACGTGCTGGTGATGTGACGCCAATAACCATCGTCAAGTTGTGCTGCAAGAAGTATTTCTCTAAACAAGAGCAATCAAAACTATATAAACACGAGAGCGTTTACATGCTGCTTAAGCAAAAATGTAGCTGCTATAGCTCTCCTTTTCGACCAATCCATTACTAGTAACTAGTACGAGTGTTCTAAAGAAAATATTACAGTCTGATTGGCTAAATGCTACTCAATATCTGAGTGTTCTGCATGGGCGTGGCAATACTATACGACCCTATACGCACGTGCGTATACACATCAGTATTACACTCTGACCCCAGAGCACTGCCGCAGGCTGCTTGTTCTCTATAGGTTTGTCCTCTGTGCGTACACCTTCTAAAGTTTAGCTACGCCCCTGGTATGTGGTACACGTGTAAATAGTGAGTAGCGATAAAGCTGCTTTTCAATAACAGAATGGCGGCCAAATCATCAAAATACGAAAAAGTCTTCTTGTTTCAGTTTAAGATTGAACATCCGGCTTATCTGGACTGATTACGATCTAGACCGTATCTGGACTGATTGCTACTGAATCAAGCAATTTTAGGAACATTTAAACTAACTTATTAGAACTCTTTAATCATACAACACCACTTACTGTTCTGAAACAGGGGAATAACAAGGAATGCCACCAGCAAGCAATACTTTGTATTTCCATTTTGAAGCACTGTCGTCCCAGACAAACCACAGCTGCATAAACACTTTCACCGTTGAGCCACACTCATTATCACTACCAGAGTAAGTGTATATATACTGTGTCCCCCTTAAGTTGGTTTTCATCCACCAGGAAATGGTAAATCCGTCGAGGTTCGATGGCCATGAAGCTTCTAGAACAACATATCCTTTGTTCTTTATCATTTGAAAGTTTAACTCATAGTCAACGGCTATAATGAAGACGATGAGAATGAACATTATGATAGTGCGGTGAACTAAAATGGCTTTACAATTTAACATCATAGCATCCACTAAAAGGAGCTTCTGCTAACTGTAGTTGCTTTACTTTAAAATGGTGTATAATTATATGAGTGCCTCCAAACTACATATAATTATATCGTTTTTAATTGACACCAATTAACGTTCTTTACAATGACGTCACAAGAGAAAACTTTATGATAAAGGGTTAATATTGTTTCCTTCGCCATTTTGAATATTTCATGTAAAGCGATTATGAAAACGAGGCGGACGGTGACTCGTTCGTGAATATGAAACAAAAAGGGAATTAACTTTAAAACAAATCGAGAAATTCGTTTTACGATCGTGTAATATTTATATCTACAGTGCTTTGACTGTCGTAGCGTCGCTCGAGTCAACGTTCGCCTCGTTTTCATGCAGTTTTACACTTTACATGACAATGGCGGAAGGAAGTGTTGAGGGGTTGACCATTTGACGTTTAATTTGTTTGTGTGTGTAAGGGAGAGGTGGGGTTACTGAAATAGGAAGGAAATGGATAACCGGCAGGATAACCGTGATGTGAATTTCAAAACGTGAAAATATTATGACAATGAATGCAAAAATTCCCCAAGATTGAATTTCCAGAACGTTTCTACAATATTAGGACGCCATTCAAATGACCCGCAAAAGTGAGTGCAATCGTTCTTATATATTATAATTATAGTTAGCTCATGTATTAGAGCGGTTTTCAGTTGAGTGTCGTAAAACCAAAAGCAGTGAGCCAATCAGGAAGAAGTAAAAACCCAATGAACCAATCACGAACTGATGTAATTCACGATTGGTTTTACTTCAACCAATCACGAGGAAAAGTAAACTCAATTATGGATAACTAACCAATCAAATTCGAAAGCAATTACTTTTCGACACTCAATGGAAAACCGCTCGAAAGGCTCACCGCTTTAGTTGACTTTCTGTTCAAGTTGGCATCCGAACTTCAATGATTGTGTACCTACCATTTTGAATGGAGTAAGTCTAGACACATATACGTTTATTTCATACGAGCCTGAGTTACCTGTGTATTTGACATTTAGTCAGTCAACCAGTCTTAGTCCTACCCTGAAATGACAAACATATTCAACGAACAAACCTTTGGTATTTTGGCAGCTGGATTGGTTCACGCGTACATCCCCATTCATGCCATCTTTGAAATCTGGCCATGCAAATACGTTGCCATGATAACTCGGACAACCTTTGCTTAGAAGGTATAACATGGATGTACTAGCAGCATGAGACCACAGATTCACGCGATCAAGCAGCCCTAGGAATCGCTGTCCAAAAAAGAATGTTGAACCTGTTGGAATTCGTTTTCCTTCACCATTTGTAGTGTATCCTTTACGAATACTATTAATATGTACTTGCATGCTACCGTGATTGTTTTCCCACGTGATGCAAATATGATGCCAGTTGTTATCTGGTAGCATTGCAGTGACTTCCCTATTCAAAATAAAGAAGTTGATAGTTGATCAATTGAAGAATTGTAGAAAACAAAACCAACTAGAAGTACCCCTCTCTCAAGTCGTACTGTTCATGAAGGAAACCATGTGTTTAATTTAGGTTGGCTCGTATAAAATATATATATACATTTCGACGTGATAGGGAAATGTAAAGAGCCGGACCAAAACAAAATAAAATTTACAAAACGTACTGAAGTAAGCTCGCTCACGTGGAGAGTGATGTAATAAAATATCCTTTACAGTGTGACTACTGAAACCGGGGACACTTAGACAACGAGAACTAAACACAAATTACAACTACAGTATGACTACTGTAACCACTTAGACAATGAGAACTAAACACATTACAACTACAGTGTGACTACCGTAACCACTTAGACAATGAGAACTAAAGACATTATATAATTACAACTACAGTGTGACTACTGTAACCACTTAGACAATGAGAACTAAACACATTACAACTACAGTGTGACTACTGTAACCACTTAGACAACGAGAACTAAACACATTACAACTACAGTGTGACTACTGTAACCACTTAGACAATGAGAACTAAACACATTGCAAAACGAAAATAAACGGCATTCCAAATACAAATCCTATAGCATTAATCCGACGCGATTTTCTTCATTTAAAATACTTTGACTTCAGAACGAGTCCACGAAATTTGCCTTTTACCGGATCGAAGTTCGGGCAAGTTGAACAATGCTATTGTCTTCTACTCGATGCTGATTGGCTCAAATAACCGTAAGTTGGAATGCTTTGTTTTCGTTCTGCAATGTGATTGGCTCTCCTTGTCTAAGTGGCCCCGGTTTCAGTAGTCTCACAGTAAAATATATTTTAGCCATGCTTATACACTGTAGTTATTTCGCCTTTATCGATTCCCACCGATTCTATATTTCAAATGAATTCATATACATATTATACTAATTAAACTGGGAGTAAAAAGGAAAGTAGTTCAAATGTTTTACTCACAGGCTGGTACGGTTAAACAGTCCAAATTGTAAGTACATTCCTGTATACACGACGTAAATGTGGTTGTTTGAGGTAGATAGCAAGGTCATTTCATTCACAGAAGTAGTTTTCAGCCAGAGAGACAAAGTGAATGCCCTTAGATCATGTGATAGTTTAAGCATGACGTAGTCACTCTGCTGTTCCCTCCAGAAATCAAGACTGTGCGCATCTGGGTCTTGGTACACTATAACAATAATGATGAATCTTTATCTTAATATAATACGGAATCTCATCAAGAATATAATAATCCTGGTCTCCAAGAGAGCCGTACACTATAATATTGTATTAAAACTATAATAATGGCTTATATAAACTTACCTAATAAGATTAGTCAAGTGACGATGGGTTATTTAGTGGAGTGAGAGTATCTGTAGCCATAGAACAATAGGCCACGTAAATCAATATTGTTGAGCTCTTTTTGAAGGCATTTTCTGACTCTTTGAGTGAGTTTTGGCAATAACTTCCATAACTTAGCCCCATCGTAAGAAAAGCTTTTCTTAAGCGCCTCGGCAGTCCTCAGTCTGGGAATGTAGAGATACATTGGTATTCGACTCCCGCAAATTATATGACATGTAGTTAGATTATTTTGAGAATAATTCACAGACTGAGATAGGATACAAAAATCGAATATCACGTCATTGGATTATATAACGCGATTAAAGGCCCCTTTAATTGTCTGAAAAAGGGTATGGAAAAGCATATATTTTCATCTGAAATAGGGTCAGAGTTTTGAGACCCACCCGTGCGGTAACAGACAGAGTGGCAAACACGCACCCAAAATCCCCCTCCCTCCCCCACCGGTGTTAATTAAAAATATGTTTATTGTTTTGAAAAGAACGAAAAAGTAAACATGCTTTGTTGCATAAAATTAATATTGAAATACACATTGTGTCAGGCATTCTCAAGTGGTCCATTCACGTAGGCAACACATGAATTGCTACCAAAATACGTAATACAATAGAACACAATACAATTTGGCAGTAATTCATGTCTGCCGACATGAAGGGAGAACCCATTCTCTGCCGTTTCATGATGTGCTTCATTACCTTGTCCCCAACTTTGCTCTGTGAATCCACCAAACAAGTGATTGTTCTCTCTAAACAACGATAACGTTGGCCCCTTCAGGTTACACAGACCATGGAAAGTAGACACGTCCCATCCATGCTCACGTGACCTGTAACACGCCATCCAGGACGACGAACCCAGCCCCTCCTCGGCCAGCATGCGACGCAAATAGTTTTTGTATAATGATATATGTCCGATGACAGTTGACTTAATTTCTATAAAATGAAAATATAAACGTTTGAGAAGTACTTATGTATTTCGAAAGTATACTTCGATTCTACAACCGTATCATTCGGGCCGCAATTCTACGAGAATCCTTAATTTGTGACTCGGAATTAAATATTATAGAAACTAATTAGTGACTTGAGAAATTTTAAACTCAACTACCTCGAAGTCATACTCTAAAGGCCATTTTATAATGTTCGTGTGAGTATTTAGTTCAGTGTTTGTCTTGCATGCACAAAGGATTGTGAGAAGCAGTTATGATAATCCCATACATTTCCAATACTTATAGCAATGTTTAATGTTTATAGACGAGCCTAATGTGATGCAGACTAGAATTCAGGACGTAAAAATGACGTTTTGTGTCAGGAATAGCGAATCTCTGGTCCAGGTTAGCACATGAAAAGAGATGGAATGGAACATCGCTTATCGAAATTTATCTACTTTGTTTTAAATTATTAAGTATTAATATTTAAATGACGATTTCAACCTAACCTATACGTTTTTATTCCATGGTTCCACTGAACATTTCGTTTTAATGTTACTTTTCATCTTAAAAGAAATACGTCAGTTTCACGTAACAGTTATTAGGGAGTCATTGCGCCAATTGAACAACAATTGGTTAGTTTTCTTCATGATATTAAATATTATTGAAATATTAATTTGAAGCAAACGTGTATTTGTTAAAACGTTACGTTGACTCTATCTTTAGTTCAAAACTCATTAATAATTCATGAGGAAAAACCAAACTACTGAATGTTTAAAATGAGGTTTTTAAATTTGATATAGATACGGTCCTCTTTTACATCAGAACGTTTGCTTCGATTTTCTCGGCCGAAATACATGTAGGGCGTATCGCCAAAATAACGGCTGAATTACACGACTCTATACATCGACGTTTTAGAAGCCGGTCCAAAATCTCACATCAGTGCTTTATCAGATCACGTCCTGGTGTTTGTAAATCTGATAAAACACTGCTGCTCGTTTTTGAAACAGTAAATCAAGACCCATAACTCGATGACAACATTGTTATTTTATATGACACTGCTCTTACCGCCCGTATGTGGAACAGCCTTCCGAGGAAACAGCTTACAGTCCCGAATGGTAATTAGGATATTGTCGACTGCTATATAGTGCTCGTAAGATCCTCCAGATATTCCCTCAAATGATACCTGTGTGAAAAGCCAGATATATAGTGAATGCCACCCTGAAAAAAAAACTGTTTGTTTTCTTTTCGAAAATTTTGCAATATAATAAGTTATTAATAAATTAAAGATTATGCGCGAAACGTCTGAGAACGAAACTTGATTTTAAAACTACGAACATAAAAGGTAATTGGTATTCATTTATATAGTGCAAATTCTATACGAATATATTCAAATGCTGTTATTTTTGTGATACTGAGCTAACCACTCGCAGTGAGGCGGTGAATAAGATCCCAGCAAATATCTATCGATGATAAAGTTCGGTTTGGTTGTTCTAGAATAAAACAAATATCTACCTTCTGATCGACGTACGTTCTGCAAATTCTTTACCAATTAAATTCAGCATGGCATCTTTTTAGGTTTTAAATATGTTGATGACATCCAAAAAGAGTGGTTGAAAGAAAAGGACTAAAACGGCCCCATACCTGGAACGCATGCGTAACCTTGACGGGAACTTCCCCGCGGTGCCACGCTTCTCCATGGTCACCACTTAATCTCCATAACAACTTCCTGTTGCCATAGTAATCATTAAGAACGATATTTAGCCTGCCCACGCCTGCTCCAAGCATTCGGTAGCTGAATGAGACACAGGAGAACGCACTGCACAGGCGTGGAGTAGTAAACTCAGATGACCGACCGCGTAAAACTGGTGATGATTTAAGGATCATACAATAGCCTGTAATATAAAAATGAGATCAAGAGTTATGTTAAACCTAAGGTTTGTGCATACTTTTACGTTGTATAATATTCGATTTTAGTGGTGCTACCTCTCTGCTTTAATTAGCCATTTCGGAGTTGAGGAAGGGGCTGGGACCGAGTGTCAAAAACTGATCTGATTAAGAAATAATAAAAATGGCCATATTTATATAGCGCCATATCACCACAGTCTCATGGCGCTTTACAGATTACTGACATCCTGTCAGTGAAGTTACAGACTGCTTATACGGCACTGATAGCTGCCACGCAGTTTACAGTTTTTGAGTATGTACGTTAGTACAATGGCCAGGCTGCTGCATTGGTGACATTCCCCTGCTCTTTTTCGAGTAGCACAGCAGGTTCTTTCACGTCCCCTTCAAATACTGATTAGAAGTAGAAGGAGACAAGGCCAACAGCTTATATACATCCCTGCTCAAGGCCGTGATTTGAACACTAACTGAGCTAACCAGTGAGGCAGTAAATGAACTCCATCACAGGAAAGATCACGTTAGAATTATTAGCAAGTTTACCAAGTTTGAAAATGTTTCGATAAATACGAACTGAATAGCAGGCTTTCAAAAATCGCAAAAATTAGAGAAGGTGCGCCGTCCCCAAAAGCCACACATTCTCTCTTATTTTTGCGATTTTTGAAAGCTCACCACATTTTTATTATCAACGGAATCCAATCTTCCTCAAACTCGGTAAACCTACTAATTTTAGTATGATATTTCTTGAGATGTTATTCATTTTTCTTGAGATGTAGTTCATTTCTTAATCAGATTAAATTTGACACTTGGTCCCAGTCCCTTCCTCGACTCCGAAATGGCTACCAGAGAACTCACGTGCACCAGAAGTTCGTGAGTCACGGACGGCAACCGGAAGTAATCTTACCTCGTACACGTTTCTAGCCGTTCAACATGGACGGGAAGACCTGGGACGAGTCGGGGAGTCGGGGTGGTGCAAGTGATAAGCGCTCGGCATCTCATCACTGTGGCCTGGGATCGAGCCCCGGTAACATGAGTTGAGTTTGTTGGTATCTCGCCCTTGCTCCCAGGATTTTTCTTCGGTTTTCCTCCTTCCACAAAACCCAACACGCTAAATCCAATTCGATCTGAGGATTAGCCGGGTCCTGACTTTGATCAACCCCTATGGTTGTTTCAGGTCCTTTAAAATTCATGGTTTTCTTGTATTTGTTTTGATGTTTGTGGCGTCACGGACGTGATGTCAAAACGCGCCAAACAAAGGAATATTTGACTTTTTGTTGCCATCCGAGACTCACGAACCTCTGGTCATCATCTTATTATTTTTACTTTCCCTAACTGGAACAAAACAGCATTCATGTTAACTTACCGGTAACTGATCCATCCGAACAGGCTCCGGTACTGTTAGTTGATGAACAATATAGTGTTCGGATCCATGAGGTGGTGGAGTTCAAACCAGAACTACCATTCCAGCACATTCCGTTTTCAAAGTCACAAGAAACTTCAATGTGAAAATCAAGAAAAAGATATATCAGAAATCGTTCAATGTCAACCTTCTTCTCTAAATAGTCAGTTTATTCTATTTCACATTTTCATGGAATGTTAGTACGAAAAGAAATCAATAATCAACCTTTTGTCGAATAAACATTTAACGTTTCCAATCGAAGAATAACAGGGAATAAATGATTCCCAACGGTTGTAGTCAAAGAGTTGTGAAGCTATGTTGTAAATTTACAACAACATCCAATTTTCTCGCTTTCTGATTGGCTCTCTATATGAAATTTAAGTACGGACAATGAAAATGACGTCACTCGCATGCAAGCAGTGGAAGCTTTGTAAAGTGCTTTCATGCTCACGGCGAGGTTTGTGAATTCAAATGGCTGTTAACCTCTCTTCCAAACAACAAGAAAATGAGGATTTCACAAGGATTTCATCACTAGGAGAAGTTAATCGGTGAGTCAAACTTCTTTGAAGTGTGCCATTTGGCAAAATGTGAGTTTTCTCTTGAGTGGAGAAAGTTTCGGCGAATTTGGTTCAGACTTTTTGACTTTATTGTTAAGTTTATTGAATAATGATTGTGTGTGGGCACGTGAGGATGAATGGGTAATAATTCTGACAGTGGTGCTGATATAATATTTCGTTAACGAATGAATCGAGCTCGTGATCCCCAAGGCGTTGCCATGGATGCTAGAGGGCAAATATCTTGAAAAACGCTGTTTTAGAAATATCGACAATCGATTGGAGGAGGAAAATAACATTTACAAACAAGTTCTGCAAATAACACTACTGATCTCGTACAAGTATGAATTAAAGTTCATATAAGCACTGGCTAATTATATTTGTACGAAGAGACTAAAGGCCATAGCCAAAGGATACCGTAATGAAAAGTTGATTTGATTTATTTGTCGTGGTGTATTGGCCGTTCAAAGTTGCGCTGCCCAAAAACGTGTCGTGGGTTTCCTGTGGACCGAAATCAAGCGCGGGAGAGCGCTTTACAAAATTGGCACTGGGTTTAGTTCTGCGAAAAGTTTATTGCGATTATTTAGCAAATATGCCAACGAGGTGCGTCGCTTTACACCCGCGAAAAGACGAGTTCTGTTGATGGCGTCACGTTTCATTCTCGCCCCAGTCCCCGGACGTGCGCGTAAATGAAGTCTAAATTTGGAAATTTAGCCGCTAAAAGAATAATGAATACATTTTATTTTAATTTTTCGGTATTTTTTCCTACCTTTTAAGGTCTAAGCTTTTAAAAAAACGCATAACTGGCCAGGCCTTATATGCACTTTAATATTGTTTTGCCCTTCAGTACAACCGCGTGATTGCATTCTTGGAAAAGGCCGATTGACAAAGGCTGATTGACAACTGAAGGTGTCTTCAGTCAACTGGTTTAGGCCCTTTTATAGTGCGGGTCCTTGTTCATTCATGTCTTTAGATAAACAAAAAATGACTCAGGAAGGCGCCGTATTTGTAGAATGTGTTAAAAACAAACCTGACTTATATTTCTTTGTGACTTGTTCTTGGTCAAGCTCGCGCCTCCACACGCTTATTTTTCCAAGTTTCATTGGCAGACTTCCAAACTCTGAAGAAACCGCTATCTTGATATTCGCCATAGCATTCGAACTGTTATTTCTGTTCACCATATGCCCCAATATATCTTCACTCGACAAGGAACCATTCAAATACAATCTGAGTCCGTTTGATTGTGACCACGTGATGGTCACGTGCGTTAAACTCTCCATGATTGGTTGTTCCAGTTTCCATGTCTGAGTGTCAGTCCTGTACTCGATATCGTAGCGTCCTCCTCTGTTATTTAATCTTAAACCAGTAAAGTTGCCTTTCGAACCTAGATGATAAGAAAATATAAAAACAAGTGAAGGCAGTTTTATTCAAGTTGAAATATCACTGGCAAGTTATTTGCTTGGCCAATTCTATTGTTATCTAGTCATAGATGCCGCCTCCTAATTTGCATAATTTGGCAGCTAAATCTGTAGAGGGAAATGAATGCTACCACATGAAAGAGCACAATAAAACTAGTAATTGTGTTCAGTTGTAGAACAATGTGTATAATAGACCTAGTCAGCTTGCCTGTTTGTTGCCCCGTTTCAGACCACGTGATAGCTCTCCAGAGGATACAATGCTTTGTTTTCCAATTATAGAAATTGGTACATTTCTTCTTAGGATACAGTAAAACAAAAAAGCATTACTCAAGGGAAAAGTCACGTGGTCTGAAATGGGGCAACAAACAGGCAAGCTGACTAGGTTATAAGCCACGGCAGGTAATCTCCCATGATTCCCTACGATTGAGAATATCCCAGGCATTCCCCTTCCGCGCGTTACTATCCTCACCTGACATACTGTCAATGAAAAACAAATCGCAATAGCCATAATACCGCGATATTTGTGATCGTTTACTTTGTCTTGATTTGGCCAATATTTGGAGATTTTAATTCAGTCGATCGAAACGTTTTGGAGAACAGAAAATTTTGAGTTTTGTTAGGTCATCAAAGTTTTCACTGTTATTTTGAAGTTTGAGGCATTCGAGTCTCATCATGAGTTTTATCTGTTTAATAATACAAAACTCCTCTGAAAGCTATTTTCCTTTTTCCGCACGCCTCCTGCTCTCTTGCTGAAAGTCGCGTCAGAGAAAACTTGATTAAAAATCGTTCTTCAACGCTGCAGTGAAAACTATCCATTGTAAAATCTGTAAATTATAAATTATACGAAGTGTGCGAGGCGGGACAATACAGTCATAGCGTCCAGCAGTATTATTGGGGAGACGGGCAAGTAGTAAGCGCTTTGCCTTTCACCACTGTGGCTAAGGTTCGAGCCCCAATAACATGTGTCTCGCTCTTGCTCCAAGGGTTTTTCTCCGAGTTCTCCGGCTTTCCTCCCTCCACAAAAACCATCACGCAAAATTTCAATTCGATCTGTGAATTAGCCGGGTCCAGCATGACTTTGATCAGTCCCTATGGCTGTTTCAAGTCCCATTAAAATTCAGTACTCAGTTATAGTTTTAATAACAAAACCCGGTTTCCTTGATAATTAAATTACCTTGGTGTTTTCCGTAGATCTCCATTCTTATACAACAGTATTTATTACAACGAGTTGGATATATCCTTATGAATCGTGTCATTAGTGAACGAGGAAGCACGCTCAGACTGGTGAGCTCCTTGTCAGTATTCGCCTCAAATATTTGCTAAAATGGGAAGAAAAAAGAATAGTTGTTTTATATAAGTTAATTAGGTTGTATATGACAACCGATAGTTAAATATAAGAGAAATACCAACTGAAGGTAATTATATTGCAGCAGACGAACAAAGGACCACAATATTGAAATAGTTTTTGCTTTGCTGCAATTGAAAGTCGTGCCACTTTTTGGGGCCAAGCTTTAGTTTACAACCCAACTATTAATCATATATAGCAAAAAATAATTACTCGGGCCGGGAGCCGCCCGAGTTTTACTTGCTATCGGCATGTGGGAATGAATATTTCACCGCGCCGTGGGGAGGGGGGGGGGGGGGGCACATTTTGTTTTAGCGTTTTTAGCTCAATACATCTCTAGAGCTATAATAAAAGTGACAAAAAATTAAAACATCTAACTCTTAATAGTTTTGCGCTAACATTTTCGACAGAATGCTGGATAACATTTCCGATTGGTATTTCCAATACCATGTTAAGCAATGTTACAAGGTGCTGAAAAATAAATCGTGTTCAAAGTACGCCAGTAACACAAGACGTTAGACATCGCTGACTTTCTTTCATGTGTATAGACCATATTGTTGGATCGTGTGCGATGCACTCTGGGATGGATATATCGATTATACAATGGGAAGTAATCGAACCGAGGACTAAATTAAGTTCACGGTTCGATTACTTCCCATTGTATAACTGAGGTATCCATCCCGGAGTGCATCGCACACGATCCAGTTATGCAAAAATGGCGGAATTACGATATGGTCTATGACATGTTACCAATAGCAACTTTACATTGTTATATATCCTCACTGAATACTAATTGTCGCTAAGTTATGGGTGAGACCCGCGATTGTTGCGACAGGTGACAATGAGTGAGGATATCGTGCAACTGGTCACCGTCACCAGTGGAGGTGGGTAGGGCATTCCAAGTTGTACTGCCGTCGTCGTACTATGCACTGTGAACGAGGAATCTGGGCTAAACTATATACTACCACCCTCGCGGTGCATGATGCACGTCCCCAGCAGCCTGCGTGCATGTTTAGTA
Organism: Actinernus sp. WN-2022; assembly: GCA_030867875.1. Taxonomy (NCBI): domain Eukaryota; kingdom Metazoa; phylum Cnidaria; class Anthozoa; order Actiniaria; family Actinernidae; genus Actinernus; species Actinernus sp. WN-2022. Next base: position 145,274,694 of record JAOWCC010000577.1, on the reverse strand, counting down.
GAGCTTATCGATGTGCTCATTAGCTATTCAGTGAGAATAGCTATAATTAGCAAAACACATGCCAGTATAAGAAATAAATAAAACAGACAAACTTTTCCCACATTCATATCCTACCTTGTTGTCGACTTGTTCGTTCATGAATCTCCAGTTTGTCCCATCTTCGCTGTAAGATACTTGAAATTCCTTTACAAATTGAACGTGTGTTGGACGTCCTTGTAATGCAAAACACTTCACTTCTTGTTTTCGCACAAGATCTACTTGAAACCACTCCATTAGTCCTTGTGTGGCAGGACACCATGCTCGTGCTGTCGTTTTATCGTTGTTATTTAAACGCCCACGATGAGGCCAGCGGTATTCTGGGCTACTGTAAAATTGATCTGTTCCATATGTAGAAGATGCGGTTATGCGATGATTTGAGATGGTCATGTCTTCCATGCCGTAAGCACCGTCACAAGCTTAATGAAATGTTAGAGAAGCATTAAACCATGTTGCGTATTTACTTGTTAAACAAA